>NTHP01000098.1:1182325-1193199 GCA_003416845.1 Oplegnathus fasciatus
TGGGGACCCCCTGCAACCCCCTCAAGGACCAGACAGAGACAAGCGCCAGATTTGTTTCGCATGGGCTAGCTAAGAAAACAAAAATGTTTCAAGAACTAATATACATGTACGGGCTATTCTATAATTGGCTGCCAATCTCAACAGTCATTTGTGACTTGCAAAAGAGCGCAGGACAAGACGCATTGATGATCCTGTTACGCCCTTGTCGGGGACGCATCAGGATAGGATGTGGTCAAATGCGTCCCAAAACCACCTCGGCAAGTGGTTTGAGTGATCGGATCACAATGCCTCTTGGTGGTTGTTTACACTTGTATTTAGCGCTGTCTGCTTGTGATCCGATCGCCCAAGACGCATTTTAAAACCAAGCATAAACAGGGTCTATGTCACAAAACTTCTAGAACCACAAATTTCACAAAGACAATGTGGATGAATTTCATTGTTTTACTTCCTGTGACCAGGCCTTTATGCTGAGTCTGTTATGGCTGAGGCTGACCTCCAGTGTCGTGAGGACTATCTTGTCCACAGAGGAGAAGTAGGCTTCCCACAACATCTGGGTCCTCTGTCTGAGGGCCAGGACTCTTTCATTTCCTACTGCTCTCACTGTGGATGGCACCTGAGGACAAAAGATGAGAAGAGTAAAAGATCCAGACAGTGAAATGAGGAATTTTTTTAAAAAAGAAGAGCAGAGAAGAAAGCCAAAGAGTTTTACTAGTTATTAAAGCAAGTGTCTCTTAAAATAGACTGGAAACGAGAAAAAGAAGGAAATGGCATTTAAGTGATCAAAACTGCGTAAAAAACTCAAGTGGTGGCTTAATTTGTCCCCTTAAAAAACAACAACATTTGACACAGAACTGATTTGGAGCCTGTTGTTCAGACAATTAGACCTTAATTAGTAAGAACTACATTGGGTTTTCAAGTGAATCACCAAAATTGATTTAATCACTTAGAGAGTTAAGCTCAGCGGCTCAATCAAAGTGGAAGAAAGCCATGTTGAACTGAGAAAAAGTGTGAGCAGTTGACTCCTTTAAACCCTTTTGTCTTAACACAGCAAACACATTTTCTAATGAGCGCCAGTTAAAGAGAGTTAAAGATCTTTCAACCACTCAGTTTCCTTTCACACACCTCCATTTCACCACCTCCACTTGCTCCCCCTTTCTCTTTCTCCCTATCCTTCCTACCTTCTCCTCTTCGTTCCCCTAAGCACATCTGAAGGACAGCTCCACCATAGAGTTGTCCTCTGTTTTTCTGAAGTGTCTGTCCTCACTCAGCCTCTTCTGCAAAAGCCTCACACTCCTTAACCTCAGATCTTACACGGTGTGAATATTTGCGTGTGTGTTATACGTGTGTTTTGCATGTGGGGTTTTTTGCAGGTGTGTAGAAATACCACTAATGAGGTCAGCTCTTTCAACCCAATTCTGCCATAATTTGAAAATGTCTCTGCTCTGAGCTCTCAGGGGCTTGTTCCTGTTCATTAGCTGAATGCCAATTCACGTCCGAGATCGAAGCGGATCAATGCGGAGGAGACGTGATGTAATTTGTGCCAGGGAGAGAGATAAAGGTTGTAGCTGAGTGAGCCGGCTTTGCTTGCTCATTGTGTTTATTCGTGAGGATGTGTGTGTGAGAAGAGACACAGACACAGAGGATGAGCGAGTGAGTGCTTTTGAACTGAAGCTGGGTTAAGGCCTCTATGGGTGTTTAATCTCAAAGGGCTACATCCTGTAACCGCACCGTTTGATACAGGTAATAGAAAACGGGTGAATGACTGAATGAAAGGCAAAATTGTAAAGCGCTTTGTCTGTTAAGGCAGAAAATAAAATGCACTCTATTCACAATTTACATATTGGGTGAGGTTATTGAGTAAGGTTATGTTTCAAGGCTATATTTTTTGTTATTAGTATAATAGTGTAATTGTAGTAGTTTAATTGCAAATGTCAGTGGGATTTTGAATGAGGTTTTGTTACTTCTGGAACAGAAAGTTGCACTTCGGCTCACTATACCTGCTTTGTAACCCTGCATGCTGGATGTTTCCCCGTGACTATGCCTACATTTAACCCAAGATAAAGCCTCTCTTGACTTGGAACTTGAATTAGGACTTCATAGCCAATACTTGAGACTTACACAATGTCTGCACAGGCTGCACATTAGCAGAGCAGCAGCTTCAGTCCTCAGTCAGTGTCTCCACAGGATGCGTTCAGGCACTGTATTGAGTGTAGGTCATCCGTATTTTGGCAGCGCTCAGAGCTGTATCACTATAATCACTGTCGTTATGTGCGTAAAACGGAAAATAGTCTTGAAGGGTAAAAATATGCTTCAGGTCACAGTTAAGTGCATGTAGGTCGAGTGAAATGCGAGGCATTATGCAACCTGTATTGGTTGAAAATAGAGGCATATCTGTTCCGTCAGACGCGCGTGAGACAGGCGACGGAAGACGACTGATAAACACAGCTGAAACGTGCAGACGAGTCTTAGTGTGTGACTCGATAAAGTGACTTCCTTTGTCCCACCTCTGGTAGTTTTATTATTTATTGATTCTTTGACTTTACTTTAATTACTCTGGTGCACGGTCAGCAACTCATTTGCATCTTCTGTCCATTTCTTTCCAATGCTGGAAGCATCTTCTGAGGTTTGCTCAACACAAGATGACCTCAATTATTGTAACACAACTGAAACACAACAAACGTTGGTTACGTGCCAACATAAAACCTGATTGAAAATTGCTCATCCTCCCTTTAATAAATCTTTTATACAGATGTCACAGCAAAAAAAAAAAAAACGTTGAGCCTTATCTATAGAAACCTGCTGTTCCGATGGCCCAAAACAATCAATACACCAATTATTTTTTCATATACACCAATAAAAATGTGTTTCATTGTTGGATTGCTGTCCCATCGCCTGCCGGTGATGGGACTTTTTATTTTTTAACAGTACAGTAATAGCCCAGTGGCATGCTGAGGCCCTGGACACCCTAAAGGTAACTCCAGCCATCAGGGTATCCTAGTAGTGCCTCTTTGTGTTACCTGTAGTAGCAATCTCTCATCTCCCTCAATAACCGCCTGGTTCCACTGTATGACATCAGAGAAGGGCAGCTCCCAACCGTTACTCAGCAGCACTGGGATACACGCCGCCTACACACACACACACACACACACACACATATTTAGAGAGACTCTGATAAACCAACTGGTATCATGTAGAGCACACTGAAAAATTCCATATATGTGACTTTAACTGTGATCAGCTGCAGTTTGACTGGGTCCCTCCCTTGCTGCGGGCTACTCTTTGGCAGTAAACAACATAACATGACATACTACAGCTGCATGAATATAATACAATCTGTATGGGTTCAGTCCCAGCAGCTTGGCACTGTGATATGAGCCGATAATATAATCAATGCCCTTGTGTGTAAATGTATGTGCAGCTGAGTGTGTATGTGTGTGTGTAAGACCCCTATAGGGTGGTCGGAATGAGTAACAACTCGTAACTCTGCTTTCCCAGGAAGCCCTGGAGGTTTGTTAATGGCTGTCACTCATACAGATGCAAACACAGATGTGGCTGACAGGGCAGACTCTTTGTGTACTAATTAGGTACAACCACTGAGGGGACATATGCAGGGAAGGAGATGAACTGAAGGAAAAAAGAGAGGGATGAGGGGATGGGAGGAGAATAAGAAGGAGCCGGTTGATACGTGGAGGCGTCATGCTTTATTGAAGTTGATTTTTGATGTTGCCTTATCGCCCTGTTCACTGACAGGTTTTTGATGTTGCTTTTTTTTTGCTTTCCGAGCCCTCCTTTGGTCTCCCTCTCTCCGTGTGTCTATCGGTTTCTGCCTCTGTACTCCTTTTTCCATTTCTCTCCACTGCACTCTCATCCCATTTAGCTTTCCTTCCTCCTTCTACTCACAGTGGTCTGGAGTGTTGATAGGTCTGGGTGTTATTTATTTTTTCCCCACTTTTTTTCTAATTAAACCACCAGAGAACAGCAGCAGCAGCCAAAATGGTGGAGATCAAACGCTCTCTCTGGGCCCACCGGGGCTTCCAAGCTCCCGCATTTCATCTGAGAATAGACCTGCTGAAGGACACTCGAGCAAATAGCACGACTCGTATGTGTGTGTGTATGTGTCAGACTCGGCCCCAGGTTACAACAAGGTCACACGAAGACACCCGGAGTGATAATCCAAGGCCTCTAAATTTGAAATGCAGCCCGAGGCTCGCCTGTGTCTTCTCCCCAAGAGATGAGGCATTCTGAGGGTGAGTTTCAAACATTTCAAGCCCTCACCGCCTGGAGGTAGGGTAATATGAAATCCTATGTGCTGTGTAGTTGTTTTTGGTTTGTTTGCATTGGGAGAGGAAGAAGAGGGAGGCTTTGAGTAAATGTGTATGTGGAGAATTGTGCAAATGTGTGTCTGTGTGTATATTGGAAAGCTGGCAGTACGTTTCCTACCACACTGGTAATTGCCAGTTCTTTTGTGGGCTTGGCTGGCACCAAAATCCCAAAAAATACACAACCGAAAACTCTTGAAAAGTGCCTCGAATGGAAAAGAGAGAGGAGGGCAGGGAGGGAAAGACTAAGAAAGAGAAAGAGAGGACAAAGAAAGAAGACAGGGGAGAAGAAGGGGACCATGACTGCCGCCTGCTGCCAAGCCAAGTGGGTTGTGTGTGGATTTGTCCATTCAGCAGACATCAGCGGTGGGGCAGGCTGCCACTCCTATGGATGCTTCCGGACCATTCATGCACATGCACACACACACACACACACACACTAAAACAGACACACACATAGCCCCAGAGAGCAGTGCAGCCAGGGAACATTGTAGCAGCCAGAGAGTTCAGTGTTTGGCAAATCTAAAAACAGCCACTACTGCTTCCTGCACTGGTGTGAGACCGTCGACTTGGGTGGCAGAGAGAGAACTACAGCAGACCGAGCGGTTTAAACTGTTCTCTCACTCCATTGCCTGCGGTTTCTTCATTGTTTGTGTGCTTGCACATTTCACTGATGGACTTAAATGAACGATACCAGTGTTTGTATAAGTGTGTGCGTGCGCCCGTGTGTGTTAATGGACCCATTTTAGTTTAAAAGGGCCCAGCAAACAGCAAATAAAGCCTTTATGGCTCAATCCGCACTCAACGCAACACAATGGTCTGGGGAAAACACTTGCAGATGTGACCATTAAGGTGTCAATAACCACAAGACTACATAAACCACGGCTCTGGAACATAAACATTCTGCATCCTGTGCACTTCCTTGTTGACTGACTGTATATGAGCTGGATCTCATTGAATCAGAGCCGTTTCCTGTAAGTGTAATCTGGTCACTCTAACAGTGCTGTGCAGAGGGAAATGCTGCAGCTGATGTTTAGATTGTTGCTGTGTTGGCGTGTAGTATGCAGAGATTTTAGCTGTTTGTTTATGTGGGCCTCAGAGAAACTAGGGAGTCCTAAAGCACTCAGGCGGCATGAATGCACAGACACAGTTTTACAAAGAATATAAATCAGCTTTACTTTGTGTCAGTGTTATGTTACTACTATAAGTGAGTGATTTATACTTGTTAACACATACAGTATTATATAATATCAATGATTGTTAGAGGCATACGGTAGATTATATGATGGGCTAGTCAGGGTTAAGCAACTCATGGCTCCTGAAAACTTGATTTCAGATATTGAGTTTGGCTTGATAACATTAAATATGGACGCATCCGGCGTCTGTTTTATGTGTTGCACTCCGAAGCACTGCCGCCATTACTGCGGTGGCAGAGTTGAAGTGAACACACTTACACCGGATGTTTGAGCTGATCACGGTCGACAGTCGCCCCTTCGGTCAGAAGTGGGCAGTCTGTGTAAATGTGGAAGTTATTCACACTCAAAGCAGTGGTCTGAAATTGGTTGATAAAAAATAACATGAACGTTTTTCACCAGGACTGTGTGGGTGTGGTTTGATCAGATTTGATTGACAGTGCTGGCAGCATAAGCAAACAACCTCAACTGTTACCACACTCATATGATTCATATGCTGATAAATCCTGACTGGTGCCTGGTAGTACATGACATCACATTTTTCCAACTGAGCCCCACCCACTTCGAACCGGAGAGAAGAGCACATACAGAAGCACAAATAGAGCTATCTCTCGTGTGAAAAAAACTTCTATTACAGCATGATCACATGGCTAACTATACTTGAATAATGAATATTGTTGATGGTGTGTATTGCATTGAATAATGTATATATACCTGTAGTGACTCTAGGAAGCGGAAGGAGCCCAGGCGTCGACCTCGAGGCACCAAACAGAAGGTGGAGTTGTGGAGGAGCTCCTGGTAATCAAACCTAACAAAGAGAAGAACAATTATAATACATTAATCTATTTTATTTTCACATTTTTAGCAGGAAAAACAGCAGAGCATATACTGTTTAAGGCGAAACGACAAATCTATTTTTATGAGTGAATACTCAATAAAAAGAATGCAGGACTTAACAGAAAATAGCAAAATGATGCATACAGAGACAAGTCGCACAGAATTCCAGGGGCTGAGATGAGAGATTGAAAGGATCTGTTAATTATTATAATTTAGATTCTGAAGAAGGAAATTTATTCGCACATGTCTTGGTAAGACAGCACAAAATGAAGAGGGAAGAAAGATACCTACAAGAACTGTATAGTTATAGAAAGTCAAAGCTTTGGACCGTGAAAGCACTACACAAGGGTAAGTCTTTCGAGCTCTATTGGAGAGTCTCACAATTGGTTTAATAATTAAATGTGGTGGTAAGAGACCGAATTGGAGGATGCTCTGACAGTATAACTGTACAACTGCATGAAAATATGTATTAGAAACAGAGTGTAGGATATGACCTGATATGACTGCAAAGATATAGTTTTCTATTCAGCTCTTTTCCACGTCTCCGAATGTGCTTGAATGCGCGTTAAGATAGACGCCAAGATATTTGAAATTCTTAACAACATTGAGCCCCTGGTTGGACAAAGCTATGGGTGAAGACAGAGACAGAAGTTCTCTGTGAGAACGGAAATACATACGTACTTTTCTTTCTTTTTTAAAGGCAGGTGGTGTGCCTGAAACCACTTAAATAAGGAATTAAAGTCAGAAGAAAGTTTGGTGTTCATATGCTAATACACAGAGGTTTACACAAGTAACACTTTTTTGTAAACTGCACAGTGATTATAGGAATAAAAAAAATTAAAAAAAAGAAAGAAGAAGAAGTTGTTAAACTTGCAAGAAAAATGGACCACTGTCTACTGATATGCCAACAATCAATATATTGATCTGTGGAAGATGGCAACAGAAAAGCACCAACCCCTATCTACAGAAATAACTAAATGATAGCAAAGAAAGCTAATAAATAGCCTGCCAGTGTGGCGACACGCGCTGCTTTTGATATATGATATTTAACATCTGTCACACATAAAATAAACCAGGATTTTTGTGGCTTTTCATTTCTGATGTTTAGTCATAATGGCACAGATTATGTGCAGTAATAAATCTTCCGAGTTTTTTTTTCTCCCCCTCCACAGAAATGTTGGCACCACTACAGAGAGCTACTGTATGTTGGAAAATATATCCATCACTGAGCTCATAAGTAAATATGCCTTAATCTCTGTTCTCTATTGATTTGTGTTGTAGACAAGAGGGCCTGAACTCGAGCCAAAGTAAGAAATTTTGAGTGCGCTACTCCCACTGGCTGCTGCCATACGTCACCCGGGTGAGCTCCACCACTTCATGCTCATATTTCATGCTCGCACTATGAAAAAGAAGCCACATGGAAACCTCTGCATCAATGCTCGCCTTCATCCGCTAAGTGGAACGGCAACGAACGAGTGGTGTAACGGTCTCGTGGTGAAGGACTGTGGAGTAAACAGATGGGGAAACAAACAGGCTCTTATGGGAGACTTTCCCTTCACTCTCCTCATCTCATCACCCCACTGCACCTCCTCCTTTCTCTTATCCTGCTCTCTCCTCTTCTTCCTCCCCCGCCCTCCCCCTCCTTCCTGCATCCAGCTCGCTCCTTGTTTATTTGCAGAAGGAACAGTCAGTGTAAAATATGCCTGCCATTAATCTTCTCGCCCGCTTAGTCATTTATTTAACCCTCCGTGAGTGACGAGACGCAGGCCTCTTTTGCTCCCTGGATGAGAAAATTGGGATTTTATTGCTGATGTTGGCATCATTTAACACTGCTACACTCAGCCCTGGACATCAAGATCTGAATGGATGTCACTGTGCGAGCGCATATTCAATATGAATGTGTCAAAACATGCCAAACGGACACACACACGCATACATACACAAGCACTAGCATCAGTTTACTGAAAGGCAGCCTTGTTTGGCAACGGTTCTGCTCTGATATTCCTCCACCTGTTGATAGAGCTTTGCCATCGCCACTGTTGTACACATGCATGTGTGCGTGGGCGCGTGGGCGCGTGATGGATCTCTGTGCATCCGCAGTGCTATGAATCTCCAGCGTGGAGCGTTGATATACATTTGAAATGAATCTCCCAAGCAAAAATATCCGTCACGACAGTTAAAGAGATTTGCACGATGTATTTCTGAGGGATTTTGTGTCCAAATCTTGTTCTGAGCTTGGGATTTAGGTAAACACATTAATTTAGCTATGCATGGAGTAAATGAATTTGTAGATTGCGTCTGTAAAGATGCACAACTCCTCTGTGTATTCATTCAAAAGTACATATATTTACTTCTCCAAGAGTAAAATATTGTGTTTGGGCATGTTGGTGTGAGAATACATTAATATTTTCCTGGTTATGTGTGTGTGTGTGTGTGTGTGTGTGCAAGTACTGTGTGTGTTTATGTGTGTGTTTGCATGTATAGTATCTAATGTGAGACAGTGGGAGACCTTGAATGTTGCAAATGTAGTGAGACTGATCTGGTTAGTCTGACCCACTTCTCCCTCTGTTGGTGTGTGTTTGTGCATATGCATTTGTGTGTGTTTGACAATGCATAACTAGGAGTCAGCTTATGCATGCATGAAGCAGTGTGTGTGTATGTCTGCACATGGGTTAGTCTGTCTGCAACCCAGCAGTCTAGCTGGCCAGTCTGCCGGCTGCTGTTCCTTAATGAGGGACTGTACTTAAATGCAGGGAACAAGTAAATCATTTAACAGCACTTTGTTTCCAACAACAAACGACCAGGCCTGCTGTGTCTCTCCTTCTCTCTCCCCCTCTCTCTCCTTCTTTCTTTTCTTCTTGTCTGCCCTTTGTCTCAGCATCTTTCCTTTGAGTATGCATGTGTTGGTTGCTGTCCTCTCTGTCATATAAATTCAACAGGAAAACATAAAAAGTTGCAGTGTAGGTTTGTGTCTGCATATGGCTATGTCCTGGATTATTACACTGTGCCAAATGACCCCGTCCATGTGTGAATGTGTCTGCATATATGGGTTTAAAGGATTGGTTCGCCCACGTTAGAGCTGAAACAATTAAGCTTTTTTTATCGATTAGTCAGTGTGCAGAAAATTCATTAGCAGCTTTTGATTTTCAATTTGAGTCATTTTTCAAGGAAAATGCCAGGAAAATGTTCCAGCCTGTCAAATTAGAAAATATCTTTATGTTCTTGGTATAGTGATAGTAAACTAAATAGCTTCGAGTTTAGAACTGATTCTTGAGACGTCATCTTGGGCTCCTCACACTTGCAATGGGCATTTTTCGCCAATTTCTGGCAAAATTTTAGACCAAAACGATTAATCCAGTAATCGACAAAGTATTCGGCAGAATAATCTATAAGGAAAATAACCATTTGCTGCAGCCCTCGGAAAATCAGTCATGGATCATGGCATGATAAGCACACAGGAATGGCTGTCTTTGGCGACTCCAGTGAATTTAATATATAAAGCTAAAGCTACTTCTGTACAATCTGCATATTCTCTGATGACACATTTATAAAATTTCATAGTATATGTTGCATATCACCCACCCCTAACAAGAGCTAGGTGAAAAGTTTGTCATTTTTGGTGAACCGGCCCTTTAAATACCTCTTCTGCTTATCATACAGACGTGAAAAAACTGAGCATTTGCATGTGTGTGAGCGAGTAACTAGTTCAGTGTGTCTGTGATTGGGGGTTGGCTGGTAGGTAAACCCAGCTAAATAACAATGACTCACTGTGTATTCATGTGTCTGTGATTGCATGCATGTCATTTCATATTGTGTGTGGCAAGGAATGTACCGCATGTGCTCCCTGCATGTTAATGTGGGAAAGCATGCATACAGTATATGTTCAGTACTGTAATGCACACGTATGGACCTGCACTTACAGTATAACAAAGACGGGTTTAAATGAATGCCGTGTGCACTGGATGACAGTTTGCATGATTGTTATCTGGAAGCACTCATTGTGAATGTGCTCAGATCTGCTGTGTGTGAATGTGGATTACATTAGATTACATTAGATTACATTACAAACCAGATATACTAGTACAGCAGATTATTGTTGTGTCAAAGTGCATATTTGAATGAAAACAGTAGATTTATGGAGTAAGCACGCTACTAAGACTGATATACTGTGTACTGTGCAACCAATGATTATGCTCACTATTGATTAATGTGTAGATTCTTTTTTGAGTAATTGTTTAGTCTATAAAGTGATAGAAAATAGTGAAAAATAGTGAAAATGCCCATCACAACTCCCAAGAGACCAAAGCAACATCTTTAAATCGACTGTTTCTGTTCGACCCAATGACATTCAATCTACAATTATATAAAAAGCAGCAAATCCTTACATTTAAAGCTGCTATAATCAATATTGTAATATTAACAATGGATTAAATGAGTATTTGAAAGGGGTCACTCTTAGTGACAAATCCACAGAGAATTATCATGGAGCTTTTTTAGCATTTTTCAGGGAATTTTTTTTTTTTTT
>NTHP01000098.1:1197742-1235332 GCA_003416845.1 Oplegnathus fasciatus
AAAATAATCCCTCTCAATCATCACTTACGACCCACTAGAAGTGTGTGGTGGTGTCTGTATCTGCCGAGACCCTGCCCTCTGCCTGTATTTTCTTATTTTGCTGTGTTCGGGACGTTTCTGGGCGTCAACCTTTGGGCAGGGGTGTGTAGCCCCCCAGCCCGCAGGGTTTGAGGTGCGGGACTCTATAAAAACGTAGCGACCAGTTGCCAGATCGTAAGCACGTGGGACCACCAGAAGCACGTGTGCTTTGAGCCGAGGAGGAGGGGCCAACTTTGAATGTTGTGTTTACAAACCGCAACCGACAAATCCTACTCGTTATACCTTTAACTTTTATTACTGCTTATTTCGTCATGAATTAAATACTTCAGTTTTTACGGGCTGAGGACCTTTGTTGCATGTGATTCCCACTCTTTCTCTCCCCTAATTTACCTTCAGCGCTCAACTGTCTACTCTCTAATAAAAGGCATAAAATGCCCCCCAAAAATAGTTTACAAAAACAGAAATTGACAGCTGTTCACATCAAATGCTTCCTCATTTTCAAACAGCCCTGCTTGTCTTGAAAAATAAAGAATAAAACATTTATATTTGAAGCTAAAAGGAGCCTTTGAAAGGCGGATTAACGGAAGCAGTGCAACAACAGGGACTGAAACTTACCACTTGTATTCGTATTTCTGTCAACATTCTGGTATCGTGACAGGCGTCACTGGTCCAATCCCCAAATACAACCCCCCTGCTTCCCTCTTATAGTCATGCCCTGACCCAAACACACACACACACACACACCTCGGCTCCACAGGAGTGTTTCAGATATTAGTCATCCACCGGGGTTCAGACATGGGGGATAGCGGCTGCCAGCCTTCTCAGACTCTCGCGGAAAAAAAAGACAAGGCAGTTATTTCTGATGCCTCCAGTGCAGTCGGCCGCACAGTATCAAAAGCCACCATTCCTCTGTGTCTCTTCGCTATCTCGCAGCAGACTCACTAATGGATTTTCTGCCACGCAGCTTTGTCTTCCTCAGTTACCAAGAGTCATTACTGCTGAGGGCTCGAGTGCTGGGCTAAAAAGGAGTGATTTTTTTTCTCCCCTTGCATTTGGATGCAATTGCTCTCCCTATGTGACAGCGCACTGAGCGAGTCCTTGAGTGACAACTAAACTCTTCTCTCATAATAATGAATCTGTCTATATTTTCCTTTTATAAGCTTAAAATATGACACCCTGATTCACACTTTTTCTGACCCCTGTGCCCTAAAGACATGTTAAAAAACGTTGTATAATAAAAACTTAAAAATAAACAAGCAGACAGGATTATGTTAATGCAGCAACCTCCCTCCCTGTCTGGTGTAGTATCAATCAGTTAACAGTGTTGTTAATGCTGGCATCAACTCACATTTTCACCTTTTAAATTAATTAATTTTAATTAATTAACACCCCTAACAGCATAAACAGCACCGGAATCACCTGATGCACACCTGCTACCAGAGTTGAAGCTCATCTTTTGTCACAATACACTTGTTAGACGATTTACCAACCTGGTCTACATGCTGTGTTATCTTGTAACACAGCAGACCTCATAGGAGAGGTAAGATCAATCTCAGGGGTCACGGGATGATTTTTTCTCTACTCAGGCATTAAAATGATTCAAATAAAACANNNNAAAACATGTATATTTCTAAAAATGAGATATTAAAAGTATAGTTTTGGTATCTGTATTGAAATTCAGGTCATTTTTTTGAGAAGTTCTGAAGACAATACAATCGTTGTTGCTATAAGACATTGCTTTATTTTAAGGGTCAAAGGCCAAAAAGATTGGAAACCACTAATCTCAAAGAACACCTATTACAAAATCAATTGAGGCTGTTATCTCAAAACCACTGACGTTGTACTGAATTTGCAAATATTACGAACGTGTGTGTTTGCGTACATGCAGATTTTTGTGGCCTCATGCTGCATTCCTGCCGTCCTGCAGTTATTATCCTTGTTGACATTATAGAGGTCTTGAACTCTGCTAGACAAACCACATAGCCAGTCCAACCCTTTTATATCCTATCTGTTGTTGGTTCTGGACTCAGTGCTCTGCTGCACACACGCTCATCATGTACACAAATACACTGCCCACCAGGCACCCTGTCATTACACACAATCCCTCCTCTGCTGAGTGTGTGTGTGTGTGCGCGCGCTGGTTTCTTTTAATACCACTCTCCATGCGTACTTACTCTCCTCTTTGCCTCTTTGTCTTTATCTGTTTCTTCCCCTCCGTCTCTCATTAATTACACAGGGACGGGAGGACTAAGCTCTCTAATCTGAACGGATACGACCCCACCACCAGCTGATCCCTTAACACTGTTACTTATACCTCAATCCAGCACACGCACACACAAACAAATACACACACGTACAGAGCATGTAACTACAAAAAATAAATAAAAGGGGGATTTGTATCCTTAATCGCGTTCACTTCATTACACAAAGGGCCAGAAAGAGTGAAGGTGCAATAACAAGATTCAGATTGTGTGTTTCTTCACTTTCAAGGCCTGTAAACGAGTCTGAATTCACGGATACTATAAATGTTTCAGAGAAAGGAGAACTATGTCACCATTTTCTGCTGTTTTTCCTTAAAATAAACTGGACAATCTGCTGAAAGTCCAGAGACTGAAAAGGCTTTTTTTGTATCCTGCCTCCATTTAATAACAAAATTGTGGTTTTATGCAGATTAAAGCTACATTAAATACTGTATTTTAAGTAGTTCCAGCTAGGCTTATCAAAGTGCTTTTCACTAAATCTATTTAATGTAGCTTTATTTGTACATAAATACACACTTTTCATGTTTGGCTCAAAACGATTAAATAAAAGCAGCAAAAAAGGGCAGGTTTTTAGCAAAAAAGCCCCTGAAAACACGAGTACAAAAACATTGCAGATTAAATTTGGGTATTTAGGCCTCATCATTACAAACCCACATGAGCACACATACTCGCTCACACAGTATTCCTTGGGCATTAACACAGTGGTCAGCTACGTGTAGTAGCCAGAGAGAGGGTGTGACAGACTTCATCATGTGGGGTCGTTAGTTATATATAGAAATGGGAGCACAGCTGTCTGTCCATTAGGCTAAAAGCACAGCAGCGCAGGAACACAACCATGAAGTCAGTGGCCCTCTTGCCTCCGTATGACAAGACGGAGACGAGGAGGAGAAAGATGGAAAAAAAGATCTCGACATAACTGCTGAGAGAACTGAGGACTTGGAAAAGGGAGCTAAGGACAGCGGACAGAGCTGGGTTTCAATGAAGGATTGTAGGTGTGTAAGACGTAATGATTAGACTGACTGTAAAGGATCAAAGGGAAAAGGGGGCTAATGAAGGAAATACAACTTGTGCTTTGGCAAGTTGGTAAATGATCTTTTGATATTTGCCAAGACAGTAGCCTTAACTGACTCAACGTGATGCACCGCAAAAACCAAATTCGGGCAAAGAGAGTGACTGCCTCGGAGCCCAGATCCCTAAGGCCCCAAGAGCCAAGTGTCACTGCATGTCAACTGGTTTTTGGTCATTTGACTAATTGCACCATTAAAGTGCCATATGAATTGAGGTCCTGCATTATTACTTAATCTAGAGTCCCTGTTTTTAAGAGGGACCCTGTGTCAAAATATAGTTTTAAAGAAATAGTTCAACATTTTGTGAAATACTCATTTGCTTTCTTGCCCAGAGTTCGATGAGAAAATTGATACCACTGATCATGTCTGTTGAGCAAATACGAAGCCATACAGCTGGCAGCCGGTTGGCTTAGCTTAGCACTAATTAATGTTTGATTAATCAAACAAGATTGATAAGACTGATGTTAATTAGTGAGCTTCAGAGGTGCTTGTAGGTGGATTTTGCTACCAGGCTAGCTGTTTCCAGTATTTATGCTAAGCTAAGCTAACAGGCTACTGCTGTAACTTCTTATTTAATGGACAACATATTAGACTGGTAAACAAAAATAAACAGCCGTTCACTCATTTTTGTTGTTTGCGTTGTATGAGTCACCTGAGACGGCACCTTTGTGAATGCTGTGCACAAAGCAATTTTATTTCGTAGATATGAGCGTCAGCATCATAAATCGCTGCACTTTTTTCAATTTTTTCAAGGAAACAAGACTATTAGACAGAAGACAAGATGACTTGGTAAGATGTTTACAGTGTGGGGAAAGTGCACTCCCTCCATGTGCTTGATGGGGAACATCAATAGAACTAGAGGTAAATAAGGACACAGAAACAGAGAGAAAGCAAAGGTATATAGAGACAGAAAATAAAACACAGCATGCACTCATTCCAAGAGCGGATAGAAAGAAAGAACTAGAAAAAGCTCACTGTCTGTCTGCCTGCCCGCCTCCCCCGGCGTGCAGTAGGTGTCTGCTGCAAGTCTAGCGTGACTGATCTGAAATCAGGTTTTCTGCCTATAAATATAGAGCCGAGCAAGGCGAGGACTCTTCCACTTCTCCTGTTTTTCACACCGCGCGAGTGCGTAGGCCACAACCCTGCTTTCATTTTCCATTACGGCTGGATACTTTATCCAATATGCCCATCGCGGAGTGAGGGAGGGAGGACGGATGACGGAGGGTCTCGGAAAACACTGAAAATGAGAGTCTTTCATTACTGTGCTTCATAAGTAATGATGTTGGGAGGGATGGATACAGGAGGGAGGGAAAGAGAGATGGGCGTCAGCTGAGAGCAGGAGCAGCGAACACGCGTCAAGATGGTCTTTTGGGTGAGACGAGAGAGGAATTATTTATAGTGAATTTACACATCAATGACAGTTTCCTCCCCCCTATGATTTCTCAGCTGCATGCTGAAAATGAAATGTGTTGGGAGGGAGCTCGTACGGATGGTCGGAAATGCTGCATTTGTGAGCCTGCACATATGTATGTATGAGAGAGAAAAAGAGAGAGAGAGAGAGAGAGAGAGAGAGAGACAAAGCAGAGCGTGTGTTCGTGTGTCATTGTGTGTGCCTTTAATTGTTTAACCACAGGAAAGTGCCAACAAATGTTTTGTTTATTTCCTGCCTGAGTGAGAATTGCCAAATTTTGGTCCTCGTGATGAGACAAGCCAACTGGCAGCTCACCGGGTAGTCTATTAACAACAGAACACACACACACACACACACACACACAGACACACACACACACACACACACAGACACACAGAGACACACACACAGAGGCAGACAAATCCCATCAACTGCACCACTGTCATTGCTGGACCACCTATGGGCCTTTCGAGCCAGACAGACAACAACAGACATTACATCAGTGACAATGGGGCTGCTTTTGAGAACACAGTGTCAAACACACTGTCATTAAAGCTATTTTAGCTCTGAACAAATACTGCCGTATATAGACAAGCAGCTGTACTAATAGCAGCGGCTGAAACGCCCATACACAGGTGGGGCTACAATAGGTATGGCTGTCATGTGGCGGCTCCTTTTGAAGTCAAACGAGAGGGAAAGTTTGCAGAGACTATAGGATCATGAGTGTGTGTGTGTGTGTGTGGCCATCAGTCACATGTATAAAAGCCTCCTTTCATGTCCTCACAAAGCTCCAAATAGCTCATCTGTTAACATAAAGGCCACGACACTGTATGTTCTCTGCCCTGAAGTACATATGTAATGTTAAAACAACCAAGTCAACCACAAAAGTTTTCCAGACTCTACACTCTACACACACTAGTCCTACTTATTCTCTCCCTCAATGAACACTACGTCACAAGAGATTAACTGCCACCCCGCAAAACTGGAGAATGAATCTCATTTTGGGACTTCAAACGGCACTGACCTTAGGTTTTATGAGGAAACATAAAACAGTGGAAGGCTGCTTGTTTTATGGAGCCATCTCTAAATAGAGCCGCTATTCATAAAGTCGGCCCATTTATCATAAACCTTCACGGTCAAATAAGTGGGATTGACTCTTCCAAGTGGCTTGACTGAACTTATGATTGAATGTCTATCGCTGCTGGGTGTCCTGCAAAGAAGTTTTAGTTTTCCACAGAGGGCTATGTGTTTTGCTCTGGGAGTTTCCTCCTGCAAACTGAAGATGTGAGATGATTATTTCAATCCATTGCAGTTACGTTAAAAAAAAAAAAAAACATGTTTAAAGCTGCTCTAATCCAAATTTTTATATAAAGAATGGATCAAAAGTGTGTAATGTGAGAGGGGTCGCTCTTAGTGATGAACCCACAGAGAATTATCCCACCCTCCAGTTCGCCTCTGCTCTATGGAGCATGAAAGCATCTTTCAGCTCGCTGTTTTGATTTCATGGCCCGCAACTTTACTGTTTTGGTTCACTCTCACTGCTCTCATCAGCGTTGTTTCCAGACACTGACAGCTGTTTTCAGCAACAATAAAAAAGCTCTGATAAACCCACTATATGCTACCAGCACTGCACCACACAGGCAAAGTAATAGCTGGTGAGCATAGTGAAGCATTTATGTGCGTTTTAATTTTTCTCAGGAGTTCATGAGGACCAAAACAGAGCTAAAAGGGGAGTGAATATTGGACTATTCATTAGATGGCCAGACACACTGGATGTGTAAATGACGTGTTCACCATATGAACTTCATAAGGTGATAACATGTCAATGTTGTGTTTCTAGCCTGTTGCGTGGGCATAAACATCAATTAATACAAATTTAAAATAGTTCGACATTTTGGGAAACACACTTATTAGGTTTCGTGCCATGAGTTAGATGAGAAGAACGATACCACTCTCATGTTTACAGGATAAATAAGAAGCTACAGCCAGCAGCTGTTAAGCTTAGCTTAGCGTAAAGAGAGGTTATGTATGGGACTATTTCTTGGAGTCCAGCACATAACTTCCCGTAAAACCACAAGTTAGCTTTTACAGATAAACAAACAAGATATAACATGTTAATTACTAAGCTTTAGAGGTGTGGCGGGCAGGTTTTGTAACATTTGGACATAGCTAGACGAGCTGTTTCCCACTGTTTCCAGTCTTCCTAAGCTAATCGGAACCTAGCTGTAGCTTTATATTGATCTTACAGATGTGAGAGTGGTATGTTTAGCAAATACTTAAGCACATTATTTAATCCCATTTATTTGTTTCTTTAGTTTTTATATTTTTCTTTCTTCACTTTATAATGGTCATTTTGTTTTGAAAGCAGTCTGTAAAGATCTTTCTCATTAAAGGAAGAATGTTATACGTTTGTACATATATGGAAGATTTAGCAAGGATGGAACCCTTACTACGTGTCTCTTTCATATCCGTCCTCCGTAGTCATCTGCTTGCAAAAATACCAAAATGAAACATATGCACTGTAATTGCATGATATTAACCCAGATTGTTGCGGAGGGGGGTTGTTATGCATTGTTGAGTGGGACTACTAACAATCGTTGAGGAAAATTCTCTGCTGAGACTCCCCGCTGTGAACATAATCTGTCTCCATGATATTTCATCTTCTATTAATAGTCACACGGTTTAGAGGGTTTTGCATATTTCAGAGAGCTGCGTTCTGCACCGAAAACCATCGAAAAAGTGTGAGTCATGATCAAACGTGGCTTAACACCGATCTGTCGATGTGAACTGTTATAATTAAGCTATCCGTCTGACTAATGCGCAAGCGTGGATATAAAAGCAGAAAATAACAACACAATCTGTAACTATTCCAGGATGGTGAAAACTTTAAACGACCTTCCGCAGCTAAAATGGATAGTACAGCCTCACACCAAACAGATATCTATTGAAATAATGCACAAATCTGACAATTTTCTGCCTGACAGTTCACCTGTGGAAGATATTTGCTAGATACACACAGCCCTTATTTCAGAGAGGGTTTAGAGGATATTGGAGCTTGCGGTGACCCTTTCACCTGTGAAGGATATTGAATGGACAAAAGACAGTCTGAGGCGGGCTCGCTGCAGACGTGTGCAGACAAGTGGAGCAGAGAGGAGAGAAGACCAACAACAGTGGAACAGACAGCATGGGATGGGCAGAGAACAGATGTGTTCCTTCACAAGGGTCATAAACATGAGTCATTCAACTTTGAAGATGGCTGAAGGGCACAGAGAATTGTAAAGAAAAGTGCAAAGACAGGAGGTATTGGGAGAAATCACAGCGCGGCAACAGGAGGATGGCAAATGCAAAAGACAAATAAAGCGCTCCTTGATAGACTAAGCGAGAGAACAAGGTAGAAGTGGAAGAATTAAGAGAGCAGGGAGGGAAGAAGAAAGAGCGGTTTAGGGAGACTAAATGGTCTTTTTTCAGCAGCAAATGTGCTCACGGTGAAATCCATCACTGGAGGTACGTCTGGCAGCTCATCTACACTGCAGCCTTTGTTTTATGGTGTTGACACCGCCACCGCTGCTGTGTTTTCATCAGTCAAGGCCTTGACACCACCCTGGGGAGTCGCACGTGAACAGGCATACGTGTGGGCGAGGAGATCGGTGCATCTGCATATCTGTGTTTGTGTGTGTGTGCATGTGCGAGCTCACACTTGTTTGTCTCTACCTGTATTTCCCAGTGTGGTGACTGATTTTACAGATTACTGAGCTAGACACTACTGCGGAGGTGAAAAAAAAACAACGAGACACCGCAGCGTTGTTGGCCCCTGATTAAATCCTTAAAATACTCAAGTAATCTACATAAGAACCTCAGTGCGAAGCAGCCGTGGATATTTTTTTTTCTTCTCCAGTGTGGCGGATTATATTTTTCTTTGTGGCGCAGGCCCTGCAGCTCCTAGCAGTTTGTATTTCAAACACTAATTCTTCATGCTCTAAGGACAGCAGCAATATTTCCCAAAGAAACTCCCATCGGTGTTTATTTAGGCCACGAATACAAGTGGTGGGACTATGTTATGAGTTGCAGTTTAGAAGAAAATGCCTTTCTATTGTGTACGTGTGTGTAAAGACCAAATGTGGCAACTTTGAATTCTTTGTAACAGCAGCGGCGATAACTCCTGTTGCCAGAAAATGATCTCTTTTATGTTTTTCAGGCACTTGATGTGCATGTTTGTCTTGTAATCAGAATGCAGAGGCTTGTTTTGGTTCCAAGGCTAAAAACTACGTATCATTGCTCCGCTCTCTCTCTTATTGGTCCAGAAACTCTCCAACGGCCAGAATGAAGCAGAAACATCATAAAATATAGATCTGAGAATGCCCAACTCCTGTAAGCTGCTGTATGTGCTCAAAATCCATAGAAACAAACACAAGTTCAATTTGTATGAAGGCCACTGTTCAAAGTGTGTTGACATGTTTCCTCTTCAGCCTCGGACTCCACCTTTCCCCCTGAGCCCTGTATTTATTATATACTAATATACTAACTTATATATACTAACCACTAATAATATACAGTATGTACTTTATATGAATTAGTATACTGTTGCAGTTAGTATACAAAAAACAGACAGATGTCAGTCAAACTGCGACATTGGAAATGTTTTTCAAAAGATTTTATACACTTTTTTTTGTTGTTGTTGCAGCTGTGTGTAGCTTCGTGCGGTGCATTGTGGGACAACAGCGCAGAGTTAACACACTATAAGGTGAAGAAAAAGTGTTACAAGTGTTCACGTCGTCGTAAAACTCAGGACGGTTGTATCATTAGAGTTGGTTACTGTGCCTTGATCATAAACCACTACATCCATTAAATTTGTCTTTTATTACCTCGAATGATGCACGTTGTATTATTAAGCGCCAAATTGTATACATCAGAACTTTCAGAAAGCCTCGGCCCTTCAACTGGCTCTGTTCCTCCCTGCACACCTGTCCCTCATCCCCTCATTTAGCTCCAGTGGATATATACTGTATGCCAGCCTCTTTCCTCCTTCCATTAGCCAGATCTTCTATGTTGCTTTGTCGCCAAAGCGTTCCATCCGGGATCCTGAATCCTTGATCCTGACTCCTAAAACCTGAAACCTGTATTCTCATCACCTGGCTTCCAGCTTTCCCCATCTGGAATAATTTCCCTAATTCTGACAGCCACCAAGTTGTCGACTGTAAGCTTGTTCATTGACCACACATTCCAGTAAAGTAAAGCCTTTAATTCAACCTGCTCTGACTAAGTTTCTGAATCTGGATCTTCATGCCTTTTGCCTGAATTGTGACAGCCGTTAACCGCCTCACTTTATCTGACACTCTTAAGACGTTAAGCAGCAAAGTGAGCAAAAATAAATAACTCAAGAGCTTACAGTATGTGCGCATGAACACGGGTCCATGCGTGTGTTTTAAGACCCAGAGAGCAGGTTAGGAGGTGATTACCTGTGGTCTTCAGGGGATGAAGGAGGCCACGGCCTTTAAGGAGCGGCTCAGTGTGAGGCGAGGAGGCCTCGCTGAACAGCAGGCTTTTCAATTACTCTGATTGCGACTGTGGATGTGTGTATTTGTGAGTGTATGTGTGTGTGATTCAGACAGTGTAGAAGCCATCCAATGATGTATATTGTTCCATCTTTGCACGCATTTGTCAATCAATATCTCATCCCCACCCCCCCACCTGTAGTATTGGTATCATTTTTAGAGGCCTGAGGAGGTGAAATAACCAGAAATTCACATGTGAAAAAAGCAAATATTAAAGGAACGGTGTGAAAAAACAAATATTTTTGTAGCATTACATTTTTTTCTGCTTTCCTATCCTGGTATGTGTTTCGTGACCCCTCTGATTTATCTTGTGACCCCTTGTGGGGGTTGCGACCCCAAGTTGGGAACCACTGAAGTAGATGATTGTCAGTAAGTGCAGTAAATCCAGTGACGCATTTAATCTGGAAAGGCTGCAGTTTATCTTCATGCAAGTTTGTCTCCATGAAATTTTGGCGCGTGCGCGCGCGTGTGTGTGTTTATATAAATGTGAGCATGGACATACATGGAGTCTGTATGACTGTGTATGTGACACCTGCATAAACACAGATTGCTCAGATAAACAGCAGACACAAGAGGTCGTGTCAATGGAGCCAGTTGCATTTTATGTATGTGTGTGTGTGTGTGTGTGTGTGTGTGTGTGTGCTGGAGGGCAACAGTGATAGGTATGTGCATGTGTCTAATGGCATTCATGCTCACTCAGACAGTTTTACTGCTTCCAGGCACAAACACCATCGACTACTGACTCTTACGGAGTCACCAGCTTATCTAGATCACAACAAAACACACACACACACACACACACACACACACACACACACACACACACACATACATTATGAAATAAACTACGAAGCATATGACCTCAATTGAGCTGGACACACAGTTCGACTCTGTGACCTCACTTGTTTTGCAATGACCCAACCATATATCACCAGCCTCTCTCTCCACACACACACACACACACACACACACACACTTCTATGGGAGGCATTTACGGAATGCCGAGCATTTGCCTGCAGTCGGCATTTCCGTGGAATTCCTATCAAATCTCTGTGAATGTGTGTTGGATGTATTGTCTTCCCCGTGTATGTGCTTGTGTAATTTGTGCGTGTCTCACCTTAGTCGTGATCATCTCTTCTTCGCTCTGTTGTGATTTTAGGTCAGATTATATTATTTATACACACGTATATACAGTATATTATACTATATATTATAAAGGGATGGTACAGGAAGCTGAAATGTGTGTGTGTGTTTGATGAGAAGAGGTCACAAAGAGGTCACAAGGTAAATCTGAGGGGTCGCAAAACATTAAACAGCATAGGAAAGATGAAAAAAGAGACATTTGTTTCTCCTTTTTTCCTCCAAATTGTTCCTCTCTGTCTTTAAAATTACCCAGATGATCACTTTTTGGTTGACTTAGTCATAACCCATAGACATATGCAACATTGACGATGGGTCTCAAGTAGACATTGCTTTAATTTAATGGGTCAAATGCCATAAAGGTTGGGAACCACTGCCCTAAGCAATACCCTTTCTGCTTCCACCTACCCCCAAACAGTTTCATACAGTCCCTAATCTGTCCACACAGATAACGCATGGAAGCATTTGATATGTACGCTATTTCCAGTCACATCACTTTCAAGTTAGGGTCACCTTCTGCCACCTAACCAGCTTCAACCTTCTGTGTTGTGTCTGTCCCTTTACAGAGAGCAACACCTCTCCTAAACAGAGCTACAATGAATCATCTGTGATTATAGGAGTGATGTAAATTTGGCTTCATGTTGGACTTTCTCTCCTTAAGAAGCACCGTCAGCATCACTGGTCAATGAGAAACAGCAAAGGTTAGCGAAGGTTAACCAGCTCCCTGGTGCGACACAATCACTCTGCCTTTGAAGTTTTGTCCGAGCATGTTGTCTCCTGGAGGACAGCGAAAGGTCAGTTCCCTGGACATCCACCGAGCCTGGTGCGAACACAACCATATGCTCCCATTTCCACCTCAGGACCTCTGAGAATGGCAACCACACACGGCAACCTATTGCACTCATTACCTCCAGAACTTATTTATAGTGCACTGTGTCACATGCAAACTTTTGTTCAAACACATCCTTTTTCAGAAAAGTTCACTTTCATAAATGTTAAGGTTTCATTTCAAAATGAGATTTGATTTAAAAAAAGTAATACAGATACTCATAGAAAATGATTGACAGCAAAAAATGAAAATGAATATTGCTGTTGTTAAGACTAGCTTGAGGAACATATTTAAAGCCTGGATTCACTGTACTTTAGAGATATTGATGTATGAGGCAGTTTTTTGTTTTTTTTTAATCAAAATGAATTTTCTGCTCAGCGTTTTGGAAATTAACCCTTTTCTGCCTTTTAGGTTTGCATATATTTCTGTATCATCTTGCTGAAGGCTTATGAGGCTCATCCCTGACATGCATAAGCTGCAGAATAGCCGTGTAGCTGTAAAATAAATGCTACTTTTCACTGGCGGTCAAACACAAGTGGTGGTTTTGCGGGGGGAAAAATGTATTCTCTCATATCGCAGTGTAACAATTTGTGCTCCCAAATTGCAGGCCATCGTTTTCACCTGCACTCAAAGCCTCTCTTCATACAAAACATTAGCACTCTGCCACTGCAGGCTCAGCCAGTCCTCGCTAAATATTCAGAAATTCACATTTTGCCAAAAACAACCAACACTCTCTGGTTACCTGTAACAAACAACTTCTCTTCTATGGATTCAGACATATTTTAGCACTTCGTTTCAACTACTCCTGACATTTTTAGAAAGTGACCTTTTGAAAGTGATGCGTACCTGTGACCTGTGACAGCAGTTCAACCAAAGGGTGATTTTTCCTTAGTGTTTCATTTGTAGGATTTTTAGAGAGGCAGAAGCACTAACTATTTGATACACATACAAAAAAAAAAAACAGGGGCACCCTAGTGGCCTTGGGGTTTAAGGCACTGACCATGAACCACAACGTCCCCAGTTCAAGTCCAGCTGGAGACCTTTGTTGCATGTCAGTACCCGTCTATCTCTGGCCTCATTTCCTGTCACCTCTCTACTGTAAACTCTGTAATAAATGCCTCGAAAATAGAAAAAAATGTCTCAGGACCCTTTAAATGTCTCAGGTCCCCTCAGATTTATCTTGGGACCTCTTGGAGGGCCCCGACCCTCAGGTTGGGAACCCCTTTTTTTTAAGTGCGTGAAAAAAATTAGTGGTTTTACCTGCTACAGAATTGACTGTTAAAGATGAAATATGACACTAACAGGGGTCACTTTTCTGCACTGGGTACTTATACTTTTGATAGTTTAACAAGTTGCTATGGCGAACTTGTTAGCAAACAGTTGCTTATTTACACATCCAGCAGTTACGAAGCAACATTGTCATTCATTTGGTGTCGTGTTTCTGGTCACCTGGCGAATGTAACTCTAATATTTACTCTCTTTTAGCTCTTTTTAAAGCCTTAAAGCTGAGATGAGCTGCAGATTTGAGTGATGATTCTCTGTAGGGTCATCACTACAAGCAACCCCCTATCATATTGTCATTTGATACATACATACAATTATAGCCGCTTTAAATACATTTTGCTAATAATTATGTACTTTTACTCAGGTGTCAATTTCAATGCAGGACTTACTTGTAATGGAGTATTTTTACAGTGCAGTGTCGCTACTTCTTAAGGTTAAACCTAAGAATCAAAACACCTCGTTCTGCCTGGGTCAATACACACACGCAAAGCAAGCACAATCTTATGACTGCTGGTTTTGAAAGCGGTTAAACAAGCGCGGACACTTCAGGAGTCCTACACGCTCTCGCACACAAACACACACATACAGTATATTCATGCACACACACTCTCGGGCTTCCTTTTTGGCCGTGCCATCCTCAGCTTGTGTAGCTCTCAGTGCAGCGAGATGAGGAGACAGTGGGTGCAGTGTGGAGAGACTGGCCTCGCTCCAGAGACTCTCCAGAACATTCCATTGAGAGACCGCTGGCTGGCAGGCGGGATGGTTGCTGGTAAACAAGCCAAACAACAAACAACAACACCGGCTCTACATAATTCCTACAGAGAGAAAAAAAAAATCCATTCTGAAAGGGGATTAACCCCTGTCATATTATTCCTGTGATCTCTGACAATTCTGCCTCAATTTGCAAGCACAAAAAGGCTTGATTATGCTATCAGTGGAGAGCTGCTCTGCTGATTCTATTACAGTATTTGGGATAATTTTACAGGGATAAGTGCTCATTTTACGGTCCCTAACCATAAGCATTGTAATGAATGTTATGCTTGTTTTAATGTTAAAATCCTCTATTTTCAGCCGGATTTTCACTTCAGCGGCACAATACTTGGAAATGCAGAACTTGTCATACAGCTGTCAGAAAAGGCAGTTAAACGCAGCCACTAACCGAATAAATTATCAGTGTTTTCCACAAGCGCCAGCTGTCGACCAGACAGCATCTGACTTCTTTCCAGTCGACTCCTTCTTTCATAGTAAGTTTTTGTTATTACAGACAAGCAATTCCTGCAAATCTGTTTGATAACTTGATGATATAGCAGCAGGGGTTAAATGAGAATTTGTTACGCGGGGGAGCTCTGACTTAGCAGGGTTCACAGCGGTCTGTAATAGTGGCAGCGATGACAGCTCTTGTGACAAATGCAGGTTCACGCAGCCTTAAAAAGACGCAATAAGCATAACAGCATACACAAACAATTCATTTACTTCAAATAACAACTTGCTTCATGTGAGTAATGGCTTGTTGTTGCTGTGCAGTCAGCAGATTTTCTCAAAATCTCAACAGATTAAACTAATCAGTAAACCAGACGACCCTGAGAGACAAAGACTCGCCCATTCATTTCTAGTTTAGCTGACCTCTGCACGATTGACAGCACCTGACTGACTGGAGCTCCACGCCAACCGCTGCTAGTCCACACACATCAATCATGTCATTATGTGCTGAAACAGCACGGAGTGGGTGGAGAGTGCCGACAGTCATTTCAACCGGGCAAAAATAATGTGGCTAAATAGCTGTGCACTTTAGTAACAAGCATGTAAGTACCACTTTGGTTTGTACGTCAGAAAAATCTATTTTATGTTGACTGTAGATGTACTGGGAGTGCATGGGGCTACTTTATAGGTATGGTGGGGGACAAGTCATAGGTTGGTTTCTAAGACTTAAGTTTTGATATTTTTATTAAAAGGAATATTTTGAAATGTTGGTTAATGAACTTTTTAGATTTCTTACTGGGACTTAGATGAGAAGATTGATGCCACTTTCATTTCTGCACATTAAATATGACGCTACACTGCAGGTGGTTAGCTTAGCTTAGCATAAAGATTGGAGACAAATGTCAATGGGATTTTGAATGAGGTTTTCTTACTTCTGGAGCAGAACCCTGAAGTTCAAGTTTAACTTCGGCTCTCTATAACGTGTTAATTAGCGACCTTTAGAGGTGCTGGTAGGCTGATTTTGTTGCGTTTGCACAGAGCCAGGCCAGCTGTTTCTCCCTGTTTCCAGTCTTTATGCTAAGCTAAGCTAACAGGTAGCTTTACCGTACAGACATAAGAGTGGTATCGATCTTCTCATCCAACTCTCAGCAAGAAAGCAAATAAGCATATTTCCCAAAACTGTTGAACTACTGCATTCTTTTAACAAATAAAGGAAATATTGTCATCATTTCTGTGTCATCAACTTATGTTTGTAACGCATTTTCTTATTTTCAGAAACAGATGCATTTAAAACAATAATGACAATAAACAGAAAGCGAGAATGCATGCAGCTAAGACTGACTGTGTCTTAATGCGTTATTTTCCTGAGACGTGAGTAAATGACATCAGTGTGCAGCCGGCACGTCGAGCTGTAACGCTGCTGCACAGCTGCCGCAGCGACAAACGTCTGCTGCAGAAAACACAGAAACATTAAACATCGACTGAAAGTTAAGAGCGATTGAATCTTACTTGTATTGATTCAGCAGCCCCAGAGCGAGAGCAGTGCGGTGCATGTGCAGGCATCTGTGTGTAGTATGTAGTCACATTAAAATAAAGGGTTTGTCAATGTGCATTTACATCTGTTACTGTTTTTAGATATGCATGTCTTTCTGTGTTTCTTTTATAACTTGTGTGCATTTCTCTGTGTACAAGCGCATGCAAGGGGTTTTTCTCAGTGAATGTAGATGTGAGGATATGTACTGGTATTCTACTGTGTATCTATTTGTGTGTGTAATCATGTGTTTGTCTGTTTCTATGTACCTGGCTGTTTTTACCTTTGTGCATCCATGAGTGTGTGTGTGTGTGTGTGCACGCATCTTATCGGGACGAGCAAGCTGTGTGTGTATTCCCCAACGCGGTGTTGTGCTGCCTACACAGGGTTTGAGCTGCATTGTGAATTCAAAATGGACATGTGATTAATGAGTAAATACACCAGTGACAACAGGGGGCCCTCCAGAATGATTGAACCCCACTGAGTTTGCTGTTGTTAATGTAAAGCCTGTGTGTGTGTGTGTCTCAGAAAGTAATACTCAGGATATAATCCCACTCACAGCGTGATCCCTCCATCGACAGACCTCCCACTTGCACTACCACAAACACACTCACAGATGCACGCACGCACCGCAATTAACACATTAACACTTCCCTCCTTGTTATCACCGTCACCCCTCAAACATCTGTCCCCGTGTGACAGTTTAGCTGTAATCTTGAGATCACATTTAGCGCAGTCTTGACAAACACACACAGTCAGGTATTAAAAGAAAATTCCAGTTTAATACAACTTGGATCATATTTTCGTAGGTTTGGCTGCTGGCTCTACTGGTCATAGAAACACTGTACTCACCAAGTTAATTGCTGAGATCTGGAAATGTGGCGCCATCACTAAGAAGGAGTCTGATGGAGCAGGAAACATGACTGCAGACCCCCAGATTAGCCAAGCTTATTTGGAAGAGGAACAACCCAAACTATTGTAAACATCCATCACGGTTTACAAACCGACTTTCTGTTTTTCTGATTTTCTGGCTTTCTGGTTTAACTTTGACCTACCATACTTGCTGTAGTACTTGCAATGAGGTATTGTTGCTGGCGTTTGTGCACTCACTTTTTGGCTCAATATAAAATAAACAGTTTAGAGAATCTGGCATCTTTTGTACAATCTGTCTGATTGTCTGACTGCTCATGTTTCTTTTACCCCATTCGACTTTTTAGCAATGTTCCCAGATTACACCAGTACAATAATGTGAATGCAAGGTTCACTTACACAGCTATTTCCAGAGCTTTTGACTATATCCTGAGGCTTTCCTCAGCAAATGGAACTTGCAGTTTTCTCAAATCACCTAAATACAGGACGTGAGATCACAACCCTTTAAGGTGATACCTGAGAAAGTTCCATTTGCTGAGGAAGGCCATGATAAACGGTTGAATGCTCCAGTAACGGTCCAATTTATACTATACTAAATTGGGTGTCTGCATGCACAGATGTGTTCACACGTTTGTTCACACGCCAACAAACATAATGGACAAAATTACATCACACGGACCTTCGCAGCACATACGGAAAATATAAATTGGACCGACAAACACGTGTGAACACATCCGAGTACGCAGACAACCACTGTAGTGACAGAACCGTGTGTGCGTCCACGTCTGTTTTGGGCTATATTCGGCCCTTAAGAGAACCTTGTGTTCAACTTTTTAAATACATTGTTACTATTTCCAACAGGAATGATGCCCAGCACTACTAAAACAAGGGTTAGGGTTGTAATAAACCTAAATTATCCATTAAAAGCAAGAGACACACATCTGGTATACCTAGGAAAAAACATTACAGACTCACGCACGCAGTGACAACAGCCTTCATCGGTGATTTTCTGCAACTCCTCTTTGAGATTCACATCAACATCCCACAAAAATAACAACCCCCCCAATTCTCTCTCTCTTTCTCTCTCTCTCCACTCGTCACAGCTCTCTCGCTCCTTTTCTGCTGAATCCTCCGCCTCCCACCTTCTGCGGCAATACCCGGCCAATATTTCGGTCTCCTTTTAAATATTTCACATTCATTTCTGAATAATTCGCTCTCATTTTTAGCACTGGCAAAAGCCACAATGCGCAGCCAAGCCCACACACGCGCGCTACACAAACACACACAAAATGAGGCGTAAAGTTAATTAGACATGGAGCTGAGAGAGAGCCTCTTCCTGCTGTGACACAATCATCTACACTGCACCTCAAGGGGAGAGAGGGGTTGGGAGCATGCGTGTGTTTGTGCCTTAATATACACACAAATACACCCACACGCAAGCTTACATACATCTAAACACACATATATATGCATGCAGGAGCAGCCAATATCAATCAGTGTACGCTCAGACAGATAAACAAACACACACACACAGAAAAAACACAGTGATTCAGTGTCTCAGCCTCCGTTCACTGCTGTGAAACTGCCTAAATTACAACAACACATACAGTTGAATCATTATCAGACTTCATAAAATGCTCTAAGATGATACATCATCACTGCAGGGAAGATATTCCATCGACTACTTTCTCTACCTCCTTCTCTCCAACCTTTCTCTCCAGTCCTTCTTTGGATCAAGGTGAAGTGAGATCACGGCAGGTTTGTCCGACAACTTCCTGGTTATACCTAAGCATGAACACGGGCGCACACAGTTCGTCAGAAGTGTTATCTAGTGATCCTCCTCTGTTTACCCTGCTCTCCCAGCCTGAGCTCGGCCATGCTTTGAATTCAGAGTAGCTTCTTTTCGTCCACACACCCTGCGACCCCTTTGTGTGTGTGTGCGCATGTGTGTCTATGTATATCCTCATTGTCAAAGAGTAAGACGGAGAAAAGGGTGGTTTGAAGTTCGTCTCAGAGATTTCTGCCTCCACCTCAATACCGTGGAGGTGGACGGACTTTCATTTGTGCTGCACGAACGTTTGAAAAGTTACATTTAAAACATTCAACAGCGGCACATCTTTCCAGGAACAATGTTGCGGCTACTCAGGATAACCCACAGTCCTCATTGTAATCAGGTTTCAGTGGAAAAACTGTTTTACAGAAGAAATAACGAGTAACGAGGACACTGTGACTGGAAAGAGATGTTGCTGTTGAATTTTTAATGTGATTTTTCAATGTAATGTAATGCAATGCACCATAGAGGAAAGTGAGAAATATGTTTTATAATTTGGGTTTAAGACATTACACAGAGATAATAAAAATAACAATAACTTAATTTATATAGCGCTTTGCAAAAACAAGTTACAAAGTGCTTTACAGGGACATTAAAACCAAGAAAGTGGGAAAAAACATAAAAACTATAAAACAGTTCAAGAGAATGCAGTTCTAAAATAATGTGTTTTTAAGGGAGATTTTAAAAAAAGAAACAGAGCTGGCTTGCCTGAACATTTTTGTTAACATGTCTCTGCATAATGTTAAAGGATAACATTATACATTATCATATATCATAGCTTATTGTCAATAACCAATGATTATCTTATTCCTCGGTGCCACAGACCTTCATTGCTTTAAGACGGAGAAAAGGGTGGGGGGTTTTTTGAGACAATTTTTGTGACATAAATACATTTTACATTTTTGTATATAGAAATGAAACTATATATTTGTGACAGTTTTTATATGAATAGGAATAGGCTTGGGCCTGAGTGCCACAGACAGGCTGAGGAAGCTGGAAAGTATCGAGAGACGGACTAGCACGTTGTTGGTTTTGGTCTTTTCATGGGATTTGTTGACAATAATATCATTTAAATAGTACAGGCATCTGACAAATCCACAATAAAAGTAGCAAACAAAAATTTGAATGGTGCGCGCATCTCGCACAGGTAAGCACAAACGCATACACACAGAACTACCGGAGCTATCTCGCTGAAGACAAAAGAGTTGGTTTATGTAACTACAGTATATAAAACACCACAGACAAATAAAAAAAAGAAAGGCATCAGTTGCCATCTGCTCCTGAGACACTGTTTCTGCTGATAAATCTCTCTCCCCTTTAATCCTTCTGTCTCCTACTTTATTCCTTCTCTGGCAAAACTCTCCTCGTATGTAAAACTGAATGTTTTCCCTTGTTCCACCTCTTCATTTTTGTCTCTTTCAACTGTCTAATTTTATTTCTATATCGCTGTTTTTGTCTTACTTTCAGACGGTCAGGGTCACAGAGAACACAGATTACAATGGAGAAAGAAACGCTTCTGCCCTTGTGTGAGGAGGAAAATGGAAGGGAAGAATAGAGCAACAGGGGAGGAGCTCAAGAGGGAGATGTCCAAATGTTTGTTTATGCCTAATTGGGCCACAGATGAGCCAGCGGCCATCTCAGATAACAGTCTATCCAGAAGGAAGGAGGAGACAAGCATGAAGGAAGGGAAGGAGATAGGGAATAGAGGTACTGCAGAGGAGAAAATGAATAGATGGAGGAAGTGAGGAAGCAAGTGAGGCCATTTGGCTGTGTGGAGAGGATATCAAGGACAGGACTGAGGAAGAGGGGATGAAAGAAGCAGAGTGGGGAATTAAAGGAGTGGCAGTGGGATTTCAGGGGAAGTGGTATCCAGTAATTAAACAACAACTTGTACAGCATGTGTGGCCACACTACAAAAGTCCTTCTACTGCTCCCTGCTGAGCACATTCAAAACGACACATTGTATCTAATTAGAGCAACATATTGGAGCTAACATTCTCACTGAACTTGCCTAGTGGGCTCATAGAGGTGCAGAAGTAATGTACAAGCATACATAAAAGGGCATATCCAACAAATATGCAAATATGTTTCAGCGCATTGCTAGCGAGTTCGCCCGAAGCTAGAGGACTGATATGAATGCTAAGATCAAAGCTGGTGACGAAATGGACAAAACGAGTCAACCGAGGAATTTTAAAAAGGAAGCAATCGCATGAAATGAACTCGTGCAGATAAAAGTTTGTACTGGAAACAAAGTGAGGCGACGCTCGTTGCTGTGTACAATCAATAAAAGTTGTGGGAATGTTTTACCCTCAATGTGACCTCCTCAAATCACTGCAAGTGCTCATGACCGTCAGTGTGTGGCGCGACCTGAAAGGCGTCCTCCTGTCCCAGTGACGCCACAGTCAGTTTGACACAGACCATGTGAGCGAATAATTAGTTTACATGCTGTAGTAACTGAAACAGGCACAGCAGCACATGCACCATATTCCTGTTTCAGACTGGATAGTGACTGTGACTGGAACTTGACATTTTGATATGTAGAACTCTAAATGAGGAAAAAGCATTAAAGCTGCACTGATCAATATTTTTATATTAACAATGGATTAAATAACTATGCGTAAGGTGAAAGGGGTCCCTCATAGCACCCAACACCCCCAACTCTGCAGTTTCTCTCAGCCTCTACAGTGCGCTTTACCATCTTTCGGCTCATTGTTTTGGTTTAACGAGCCGCAACTTTAATGTTTGAGTCTAGTCTCATTGCTCTCATCAGCGTCCTTTCAAGCAGCAGCAGGCCAAAAATGCTTTGATAAATTCACTTAACGCTACCTGCCCACGTTGAAGTTTGCAACTAGCTGGCGAACACAGTGGAGCATTTAGCAGCTAAAGAGCTAGATATTTCCTACGGGAGTTGGTAGAGACCAAAAACAGAGCTAAAAGAAGAGAGAGTGACTGACTTACATTCGTCAGGTAGCCAGACACACGACTCCAAATGGATGCCATTGTTGCTCCGCATTGACTGCATATGTAAACAGGCAACTGTTAACACATGACCCTTAACAACTTTATAAAAGGCAATAATTAGCCCAACCATAATTTGAAGGATAATTCCAGTTAATACAATTTGGTGGGTACAATCCTAATCCAATCATAACCGATTGAAATGACAATCATGACAAAAATAAGATCAATATTGTAATATGGAATTATTCTGTAGCTTTTCTAAATGAACAGGATGATAGGCAGGGATTTGGTAACGCCCAGTTCAACCAAGTCTGACTGATTCTTTTAAACGCCATAGCAGACAGAAGAAAAACAACGCAGAGTGTCCTTTCCATCGTCTGTATGGACAGTTTGAGGCCTGTCACAGTGAGAAATTCTTTTATTTCTCACACATCAAACTGTTAAATGCTTATTTTTCTTTTTAACCACTGATGACAGAGTTAGATGATGATGGCTGGATGTACTCCAGGTTTTATGTTATGCGGTCACTTGATGTATATTGTTTTGTGTCAGCTTGAGTAGTGGGTTTGTTAAATTTTTTATGTATTTCTATTATACTGTATGTTTTATGTATTTTAGTATGGTTCATGTACAGTATCTTATGTTTAGGTCTGTCTTTTTATTCTATGTTTAACCTGGTTCCAAGACAAATTTCCCCTCAGGGACAATAAAGTTGAAGTGGAGTCCAAAGAAGGTGAGTGCATCCACTGTGCTGTCATTTTGAAGGCAAACATAGAACAACTGAACAGAATCTGCAGCGTGAACACACAGTGCTGCGCCTCCATTTAGCTGGCAAAACATCATTCATCTTTCAGTTAGTGGAAAATCTGAAAAGACCGAAACCTTTAAGGGAAAAAAAAAACATATCAATTACACTTATTTTGTACAAAATTGGCTGAAAGCAACATGAAGTAGAGAAACAGGAAAGTCAAGGATTCAGATTTCGGGTGACGTGTTGACTAACTATCCTGCCTCTGTAACAAACGTTGACATCAATATTCTCCCTCCCCCCTCCATCATTCCATCGGGGAGAAATTCATTACATTCCTCTCCATCTGTCCATCAACCACTCCCTCCTGGCAGGGGTAACTTGTCTTGCTTTTTTTTTTCTTTTTTACACGTTAGCGAAAAATTACAGTGCCTTTTCACTCTCTCCAACCCAATTTTCAATTTCCTGTGGGTGGCTGACGTCTGCTGGCTGTCGAAGTGGGATGACGCCGGGTATTTGATGTCGGCGTTGTCTGGTTTGAGCGGGGCGGGCCGGGTTGGGTTGAGGTGCTCTCTACAGGGACCCTAAAGCTCTTGGGGAAAAGTACAGAGAAGAGCGGGAGATTGAAGTCACTCCAGCTCCCGCCTCAGAAGCTGACAGCTGAGAGATTAGTGGTTAATTAAGTCGGGCGAATTGACTGGCATGCGGGGAACAGCCCTCAAGCCAATCAGAGTTTTCGTTTGGTTGGAAAACAAGAGCAGAACTACCGCAGCCTGTGGGGAGAGCTCACTGGAAGACACTAGACTGTAGCCAAAAGCAGCACGAATACTTCCTGGCTCCCCGGTTTCTCATCCCTCTCGCACATCTGGAGAGGCTAGATAAGGAACATGTAATGAAAACAAAATGGTGATTGACACCTAGCTCGCTATGTGCATATTTAAAGCCATGTAAATTAACATTTTCAGGTGCAGAAGGATGCAATAAGAGAGGATGAGAGGAGAGGGGAGGAGAGGAAGATACAGTATGTGACACTTGAGAATAGTGAATGAAAAAGAATAGGGAAGAGAGACAGGGAGGAAGAGATTTGCATGGAGCATTTTGAAAATGTCACGCCTCAGTAGGACCATAAACACCATTCTCCGACCTTGCCACCCGGCTACACACACACAACTCTGTATTTCTCTGGAGGGGGACAGAGAAAGACAAGGTCCAACCACACACCGGCCACTTCACAAAAACACAGCTTTTCCCTTTGATAGCTCCATCAAAGAGAACTTTCTGCTTTTGAAAGACATGTAAATAGCCCTTCAGTAACATCAAACAGGTCATGGAAATCACATCAAAAGCACGGGCGAGTTGAAGGTTTAGTTGGAGCGAGGTCATGACGCTGAAATTGTTTTCCAATTGCTCTGTTTGTTCTACTTACGTTGTGCTCCAGAAACAATGAAATATTCTGATATTTTATGTTCAATCAAAGGTTTTATTTTTAGGAATTGTCGGACATTTTGCGATATGTGATTTCTTGCTGAGAGCTAGATGAGGATATTGATATCACTTTCGTGTCTGTACGGTAAATATGACAAAACCTGCCTTTACACTTCAGTTTTTGTCTGGATTACATAAACATGTTATAACGCATTAATTAATGAGCTTTAGAGGTGCTGGTAGGGGAATTGTGTCACCTTTTGACCGAGCAAGGCTTGCTGTTTCCCCCTGTTTCCTGTCTTTGCGCTAAGCTAAGCTAAGCTAGCTGTCTCCTGGCTTTAGCTTCATATTGAGCACATGAAAAGTGGTATCAATCTTCTCATCTCACTCTTGGCAAGAAAGTGAATGAGCTTATTTCCCAACATGTTTTATTTCTTAAATATCTTCCTTTAAAAATAGCTAAACTGCCAAAGTAGTTTTTGTTTTTCTTTGGAGTTTATGAAATATGATGTTTTACAGAGCATGAGGGCAGCTGGAGAAAACATTACGCATTTTCAGGCCATGATTTACTATATTGATGCACACAAGATAGACCTTGTGCCTTACATTCAATAATTCTGGCAGAAGATATAATTTCCTTATTTTTGGTTTATTTGTACCCCCAGTACTTTGTGTGCACCATTTCATTTTTCTTGAAAGCAAATATCAATACAAACCAAACAGATGGTACCCAAGGCTTTAAGGTCTACAGAATCACTTCCTTTATTTTTGGATTTTTAAAAAAGTCAGTTTCAATAAAATGGCTGAAAACCAGCATTCAGATGTAAGCTCCTTTTTTAAGTCTCTGCCCTTGGCAAAGACTTAAGGGCACAGGCACAACTCTAATGGGTTTAGCTTAATTGTAGTCACTGTGCTTCAGAGGCTGCCCCACCTGGTATTTAGATGATGAATGAGGGTAGAAATGAGCATCCTTATGTTGCAGTGAGGGAGCAAGGGACAGGAGGCAGGAGGAAGCATCGTGGCCTAAGGTCTGTGTGTTTGTCTGTGTGTGTGTTTGTGACAGACAGAGATAAAATGAAGTCATTGCAGAAAAACACATACGCATACAAACCAGAAAACTAATATTTGACATCAAAATTAACTATTTTTCCCCCTGGACATTCATTATATCCTTTCTTTTATCTGTGCAGTATATTATTATTATATTATTTTTTGTTGTTACTGTTCCTCTCACCTCCTGTTGTTGTCTGTTCTCTCTTTCCATTTTCCTGTGAATTGCTGGTGTTAAATTAACATGGCAATAATAACCTCCATTCTCTATTTCTGTGCATTTTTATGATTTGCTGCATCAATCACAGCTTTGTTGCGGCTGACGGATTCTAATCAAGAGCTACCTATGAGTTAATGAGCAGCTTCATGATTGAACCCAGACCTCATTTGATATTTATACACTTACATGATTCCCTGGATGAAAGCACCAAAGAATTTGGAGGGGGAAAAAAAGCAGCAGAAGTTCGGAGTAATTGTTAAATTCAATTTATCTGTAGTTTATCATTTCTGAAAGTTAAACTGCTGCAGAAGTTTTCTCTGAAACTTTCACACTGCTGAAAGCGCTGCTCATCAAATCATCACTTTTACCAACTCAGTTCACTTGGCACTTGTACTCTGGCGCTGTCATCATTAGCACCACTTGCTGCAGAGACGAGTCTGCCTCGCCATTAGCCGGCAGCCGCCCTGCAGCACTGGAAGGCTGAAGGGTTAAACATGTCCGGTTGGGACGCTGGTCAAAGCTGAGGGAAGCAGAGGGAAGGCTCAGAGAGAAAGGGAACATTAGGGATGAACTAGTGCAATCAGCCCAAGGCAAAGCAGAGGCTCTGCAGGGTTCAGTGAATTAGCAATATATTTTCCCAGCATAGATCAATGGAGCATTACCGTAAGAAAGAAGAAGAGATGGAAAAAGGGAGGGATGGTGGAACAGAGGGAGGCAAAAGACAAAGAGAAAGAGACAGTAACAAACTAATACTTTGTCTCTGCCTCGAGCATGCTTTCTCTCTCTGTGGTTCGCTCTTTCACTTTCACATCCCACCAGTGGTATCTCCAATCAAACGGAGTGATCACAGAACCAGGATGGCAGGTTTCCAGCCGATAATCACTGAGCAAAACCATTTCAATACGAATGAAGGCCTGATTATAGGCTTAATGAATTAAGAGGCTACCAGTGGCTAATAGCACTATTGTACAAGCACGGTCAAGTAGCCCACACGCACACAAAATCAATTGTGATTTTCAACAATCACAGCCTAATTTCCAATGAAATCTGCACATTTTGTGTCATAACTGTGACCAAAAGCCTCTCAGGAAGATATAAATGTTTTTTGGCTGAGCTGCTGGCACACCACTGTACTGGCCTGCAGTTTAATAAAGTGCTAGTATAACATTTTGACATATACAAGAGTGTGGCCACAATGGTCTGGACATCACTAGAGACAACTAATCTTTAGGTTTGTGCCAAGCACGCTCATCTCCTTTCCAATTTCCAGTTTGTCTTAAACAAGCCCTTCCACAGACATTTAAATTGCCCAAGCCAGATAATCCACTACACGGGATTTAGACCTTGTTATAGTTTCTATTTTAATTGTTATTAAAATAGAAACTATATCAACCCAGGTGCAATGTTATTCCACTGCACCTGGGTTGAGAGTTTTCACATCAATGTGCAAATGACATTACACCCACCACTCACTGTCTCTCACCTCACAGCCACAGGGGGAAATGAAACTCCATGAAACTGGGAAATAATACCTCACCATAATACCTCACCTGCTGTACAATTTCACATTCTGTCAACAGGTGACAGATTCATGGAAAAAATGGGACAAAAAGAACACAGATGCCTCCATACAGTTGTACTGCATGATACAAATAAGGAAGCCCAGTTGATCTTGATTTCAGATTGAGATGTCAGTACGCAAAGATCTAAAAGAAAAGCTGCCCTCATTCGCAGGCTATAGAGGGCCAGTGAATGGTTTGATGAGTATGAAAATGATGTGAATATCGTCAGATCTCGACCCAGTTGGACATATGGGAAATTTTGCAGTAGCTTGATGTTTCTATCATGATAAATTACAAGAGTACTGATGCTGAACGTATCAATAATGCATGTTTTTTAGTTTTTTATAACATTATTTGCCTTCTTCACAAACAATCACTAAACTAGCAAAGGTTCGCTTGGTTTAGTTTCACCTCACTATATGATATATAAAGTGTTTTATTCATGACATAATTAGCAATAATGAGCTTGTCACACAATAATAAGTGCATGTCATGGAAAACTGGACCTAATTTGTTGCTATCAGGTTCATTAAACTTCACACAGAGAGAAGTGTGGAAAAGGTTCGGTTGGATCACAAAAAGTCCATATTGTATTAGCGCACGTTTTGAATGGCCACACTGAGATAACTTCTGTTATTTTATCATATTGTGACGTATGCACACAAAACAGAAATATCTGTGCTGTGGAAGAAAGTCTCCAGCTACTCCAGTCCTTAACATTATACGTTACATTGTAAAACTGGTCAAATATTTGCTAAAATGCTGGCACAAGCATCAGATGCCAATTACACAACATGATACATTCCCAGTTCTGCAACAGTTTGCTGTTGCAAAACACATCTACACCCCCCAGCTGTAAGAAGCTGTCTTTGATAATGTGCTTTGCTTACAAACTATTCCATACTTCAAAAGAGCAAAAATACCATCATGAACAATAATAGCTGAAAATTATTCATAAGACGTATTTGTGAACCAAGTAGAAAAGTCCAGGTCACTGTGTCACTGTGCTGAAGTGTCATTGAGCAAGACACTGGATCCTAGCAGCTCCGACACCTGTCCTGCAGCTCTTCCTGACCTCTGAGTGAAGAGAATTTTTCTACAGGGATCAATAAAGCCCCGCATGTTTAATCATCATTGCATTAACCTAAGAGGCGATGTGGCAGCGAGGGCACTCTCGTGGGAAGTTGCGTTTTATGGGTAACTAACATCATTACTCCCTCTTGCTCATCTGCTGCAGTCGGGCCTATAGTAACCTGATAGCCGCAACACTGAGAAAACAGAGACTCATTACCTAATCCATTCTCTCTTTTTCTCTCTCCGACTCTGTCGCTTTCACTTAGTGGCTCTCTGTTACACACAGGGCCGCTAATGCATGCGCACACACACTAAACCTCCACTAAACCACTGGACCTTGTTCACCACCGGACACACAAAGACACGCAAATAAAAAATGACCACATACAGACACTCAGGCTGCACAGAAAACAGTCCATGCCCCGTGGAGTATGGATTGCATTCAAAGGAGGGTGCCTCAATAGATCACAGTACGTTTATTGGCTCCATGGATTCCCTTGAGTTCATCAGGCTCCAGAGAAGGAGGAAGAAGTGCAGAGACTGAATATAGATTCACTCTACCACTGTCTGCTGAGCAGGCCCGGCTGCTCCATCAGCCTATACCCTATTAGAGGCCATGATGGAGTGTGACACAGTGTGTGTAAGTGCTTGCATGTGCATAGTAAGTGAGCAAAGGCTGGATGAGTGCGGGTAAAGGGAGCGTAATGCACTGGACACACAAAATATTATTAGAGAACAACTTCTTGTTGCAACCACTTTTGTGTATCTGAATTGCCTGAAATGCTTCATCCACATTTTCTCCACTCCTCTTTATCATTATTGGGAAATCAATATAGTTTTATATATAAATTCACCCCCCCTTTCATCATGAAAAAAGAAGAGTGGATAATACTTCAATTTTCAGCTCCATGTGTTTGTGAATTAAGTGTGTTTGGTGAGGTGTTCAGGGCACAAAGAAGTTAAAGTATTCCTTATTTCGAAAAGAGCAAATATTAGAGAGAAGTCCAAAAAATTGATACAAATCTGTGTAGCAGAACTTGCTTTCCTCTCCCATTCATCATCTCATGAGCCCTCAGATTTATCTTGTGACCCTCTGGAGGGGCCCTGACCCCTTGGTTGAGAATCACTGGATTAAACTACCAAACTGTCTGCTCCACCTCCACCAGCTACTACAGTAAAATGCAACTTATGCATTAATGTATCAGTCTTCGTAATGTAATAATGTCATACATAATAATATATCAGTTCCAACGGACATTTTTCAGCAGAATGAGTACTTTTACTTTTGATACTTAAAGTACATTTTGCGGCTAATACTGCTGTACTTTCACTGAGTGGGATTTTGACTGCAGAACTTTTGGATGGAATACTTTCATTTAAGTAAAAGATCTGGATACGGCTTCGACCACCTGGCCCCGCTATTCTTCCAGCAATGGAGGGATTGAGGAGAGGAAAGGAAATTACATGAGGAAAAGAGAAAAAAAGGGAGAGGATAGAGACATAATCTACTTCTTGAACTGAATATAACCAAGATGGTTCACACACACTGCACCTGATCACATTACATCCTTATGGGCGGAAAGGCAAGGGGGATGGGGGAGCAGCTGAATGAGAGACAACGGTGGAGCAAGAGAATAAATTCTAGAAATAAAAGTGAAAGAGACAGAAATAGTAAATCCCTTTTCCTAAAGGATATAAAAGAGAAAGAGAGAGTGGAAGGCAAGACAACAAAGCGAAAGAAAAGAGGGAAGTATGTGAAGACTCATCTTACAGTGCGAGAGGGAAGGTCACTACACAGAGAAAGAGACAGAGACAGAGTGCTCTGGTTACTGGCAGCCAGTGGACGGAGAGACAGAGAGAGTGATAACCAGGGGACAGCTGGAGACACAGAAGCAGGGCTGAGCGAGCAGGGCACCACCGGCCGGGCACACAGCGAGAAACATGAGCAGGGGCGTGTGTGACTGCATGCATCTTGTGTTGAGAGAACGGTCAAGTGAAAGAAAGAGCGGCGGCAAAGACAGGAAAGAGAGAAAGGGTGCGTAAGGGCATGTGAGGGGTACGTATGTGTGTTATCTGGTGCTTGGCAGTGGGTGAAAGGTTGGGAGTGACACTGAATGCCACTACCGGACTGCTAGAGGTCGTTATAGTAGATGCCAACAGCAAGCTAATAGTAGTGATGGTATAAACATATCGCAGCAGGCAATAAATACACCAGGCTGAAGACGAACGACTCCAAGAAAAGTGGCAGAGTGTAAGGTGCAGCCTGGAGGAATACATAATATATAATTTCAATTCAGTTTCATTTTTAGCAGCGAGGCTCCTGGAACAGCATTTGTGGTCTGCTGGTTTGTTGGTAGGTCGACCACTTTGGTCAAGACTGAAACATCTCAAACGCTATATACAGATTGCCATGAAATTTTATACAGACATTCATGGTCCCCAGAAGATGAATCAAAATGACTTTGGTGATCCCCTGGCTTTTTATCTTGTGCCACCAGTAGGTCAAAGTTTTCACTTAGCAGTGAAATATCTCAACATGTACAGGATAGATTAGCACAAACTTAAGTACCGACATTCATGGTTCCCAGATGATGTATCCTCATGACTTTGGTGATACCGACGCTTTATTTCGCGCCACTGGCAGGGAATATTGGACGGATTGCCATGAAAATTGGTTCAGACCATTGGGAGGTCCTTGTCTTGAGTCCAACTGCAGACATTGTGGTTATATGGTATGCATCTTAACCACTCGCCCCCAGGAACTGTAAAAACTTAGGTGACCCTTAACTCTTCATCAAGCGTGATCATCAGGTTGCAATTTCAATTTGTCTAAAATCTCCAAAACTAATGACTTTCCCATCAGCCTCGACTGTACTTTGTGTTTAGTGCTAATTAGCAAATATTAGCATGCTAACATGCTAAACTAAGATGGCAAACATGGTAAACATTCCTGCTAAACATCAGCATGTTAGCATTGACGTTTTGAGCTTGTTTGCATGCTGATGTTAGCATTTAGCTCAAAGCACCATTGCGCCTCACAGAGCCGCTAGCATGGCTGTGTTAACTTATTTAATCGAATCTTTTAAATCATATTACATTTTAGACATATGCATTTGACTATGCAGTTTCTTCCCTAACCTGCCCTGACGCACCTGCTTGCTGAGGGATGGAGATGCACACAGATGGCTACATCATTAAGAGCACGGGACAGCGCAATGGCAGGCATTGAACTTAATATGCTTAATGGTGTGTATAATGTAAAGGAAATGAGGACTGAAATGAGCGGCGGATTGGAATGAGTCAGGGCCTGCTGTAGTGTGAAGGAGCTCAGTGTGCCGAGGTTTTAATCTAGAGAGGAGACTTTTAGGTTGAGCAGGCGGAGGCAACATAAAGCCCATTTTTCACACGACACGCAGACCTGACAAAGTGTGTGTATATTCGGCGCAGTGCCATTTGGAGGATGGCTGTTTTGTAGTGTGCTGTAGGTGAGTGTTCAGCGTAGTAGGCCATCTGACAAGGAAGTGCAGCAGGCCATACATCATACACTCTGAAGTGCGACTGTGGCTTGTAGGGGTTTGTGTCCATGGTGCAGTTTCTGAGAGACTATGGCGCAGAAGACATTTTGAGAGCAGCTAAGGGGAAGTTTTGACTCCCACTCTCTCTCTCTCTTCCTCTCTCGACTTGTTTCTCATTCATCAAAGGTGATGAGGGGGGAGACAGGCGAGAGGTACAGAGCAGTCCCAGCACGGCTATCATTAAATAAGAGTTCAACACCAGAACTCATGAGTAATTCATGATCTTATACACATTCTTCATTTGCTAGGTAGCAGAATAAAAGCCCTTATCTGGGGCACACATGCTGTATTGTCTGCTGTTTGGCTTGGCAACAGTAACAGACGCAAACACACACACTCATGCACGCACTTTCCAACTCGTGATGGGTGGATTACATTGCAAAAGAAGCAAGAAAACAGGTGGGGATCCTGAAAAGCTTAATTATTATTCTTACTCTGTCATGCACTTTAGTAAAACTACAAGAGAAAATACATATAATGAGGATTTTATCAGTTGTCATGTTCACTTTGTACAGTTTAGGCAGTGGTTTCCACCCTTTCTCTAAGCACCAGTGTTGAACAAAGAGGTGTTGGCTAAACAGCACAACAGCAGGAGTACAGTAACCTCTCTGACATTGCACAAGTCAAGAGGTGAAGAGAATCCGCGTGCTCCACTTATGCACAGGTGCCCTTTCCAAGCTGCTCACTTATTAATTCAAAAAGTACCCAGTGTACTCCTTTAATACTAGCAGAGGAAGTACGATAAGTACTCCTCAGATAATGGCATGAAACACAGGTCAGTTTCCAGGAAAGTCTCTGAACAATCTGTTATCCACCACTAATGCTATTTCAAACACCTACGGTGACGATGAAGTGGAACCGAACTATTTGCTCAAATGTGAGTGAGAAAGCAGAAGACAGCCTGTACGTGAGCAGTCAGTGCAAATAGATTGTGAAGAAGAACACTATGAACTGAAGAGGAACACACGCTTGCACAAATAAAATGAAATAGGGATAAAGGCTCTTTGCCTCACACATGAGAAAACACACACATTTATTAAACAAGCAGTCCTACAAACGCTCCAATAAAAGGATGATGTACGTGTGAAATAATTAAGCAATATACATGGAGGGTTGTGAAAGTTTGAATTAAAAATACTAGAGGTTGCTCTCATCCAAATCCCAGTTTAACCCCAATACCCCGCTGCGTTATTAAAAAACAGGGTACATAGATTAATGTTGATAGTGCAGCATACATTAGTGAGTCCTTTGAACCCTCCAGTGGTTGGGATTATCACTACAGTATGTATCAGTCATTCATCTCGAGCCCGGCCAATCAGAGCGCTTCACTCCACATCAAAGAGATTTTAAAAAAAGAGGCCGTTATTAAAAAGCCTTTTCATCTCATTGCAAACTTACACACTATTTTCTGACCTAATTTTACACCATATATCTCAGGCAATTTAGGGGTCCTGTGAGGAAGCGCTTGAAAAAAGTCTTCAGAATGTGTTTGGGACAGCCTAATTGAGGCAAAATCTGGTGTGAATGCTGTGTGTCTGTAAGTAATGATTTGGCTGCTGGCTACTTCTCCACATTGACGGTTTGAACTTCTACACCCCGACAGTTCCTGCATATCTTTCTCGTTCTGGTGAGGTTGAGCGTTTTTTTTGAAAACATATTCGAAAAAGTTAATTGGCCACAAACAAATGCGCCTCCCACTTTTGTTTCTCCCTTGATATCGCAGAATTTCTCAAACATCAGGAAAGCAAGAAAGACACAGAGATGTCACGAATCTCTCATCTTCCTCGCCTCCATAATCACTAAACTCTCACAGCGTGCAGTGGTGAGGTCAGAGGTCAAATAGATGCTATTAAAAAACCAGTAAACAAGTGAAATCCGGGCCACTCAGCGAAGGTTCAGCTCCTTAACTGCATAAGGAATGAGAAATGTCTCCCTCCATGTCTCTCTCTTTCTCTCCCCCAACTGCATTGTCATTGTCAAAGCTTTTACGCTCCAGTTGGCCTGGACAAAAGTGGGCAAGGTCGCCAGAGGCTTTTCCTGCTATGATCGCTGTAGTGTTAGCCGGGGTTGATAAAGGGCCCATTAGGACGCTGAATGGGCACCCATTAAGAGGACACCCACACTTGTGAGGGAGCCCCGGGGCCAAACGGCCTTCATGAAGAAACCTGATAGGCACCTGACAGACTGGAGCCGCCCACTCGATTTATACTGGAGTTTAAAAAGGGGAAAACAAAGCATGAGCGGAGGTTATTGCGAAATGAGGAGGTGATAGTGAAAAACGCAGTGGCGGCATCAGCAAATGATCTCTGGTGTGGTTGTTCCCTTGCAGTCCGCATCACTTTCCACTGATGTGACAAGAACACAATGACAAAAAGCAAAATGTTCTCTAAATCCTCACATAGCAGATAAATCCGGAAAGAACAGAACATCCAGACCCTGACATACTGACAACTATTAAAAGTTCTCCTTTACCTGCTTTCCTTATATTCTCCTTAAACCCACAGTATGCATGGGATAATGTGCCCAAATCTGACCCGAATATGTCGAGCCTATCAGGCTGGGTCAGGTTGCAGACTCATTTCGGAATTTGTACCCTCAAAACCTCACAACCCAGACTTGAACCACTGAACCACTGAAAAAACCACTGCTATGAGTCAGCATATGCACCATTAGCCAGAATCGCAACACTATCTAGAGAAGAAAGAGATTTGGGCTTGCAGGTTTTTAGACAGGTTATTCTTTTCTGCAAAAACTCGGAACACAGAAGTTATATTTACGTAAGTCAAAATGGTTTCTGTATCTAATTTGATCCCCAAAATGATAAACTGTGCACAAATGCAGATATCATTTGCAAACAGGCAAAAACTATCATCAGTGCCTTGTCCTGCGTGTTATTACATTTGGCTTTGGTTAGACTTCCACTCTGCACTATTTCTGTTGAAAAATGTAATACTCACACATAACTACTGTCATAACTCTGAGCCTAATCTCCCACATTATCAGTGAGACGCAGAGCCCCTACTGTAACCGCACAGCACCACTTATATAGTCTACCTGGATTTAAATGGATCTTGAAATCCTTTGAAATAAATTGAGGTTATGCCTGCCAGGATTTTTCCACTTGCCATGGTATGCTCCTGTGTGACCTGTGACCTACTATTGCTTCCACGTTCCCCGAGACGATCGGTCGGAAAATAGATGTATTTTTAAATGATCACTGTTTTCACATGTGTCCGTAATAAGTGAACACAGCGAGGTCAACCAACAGAGGATATTACAGGTAAGGCGATCTCCTTTGAAGCAGCTGGACTGTATTAGCGGCACAATATGACTAGATTTTATGATTTTTAGGATAAAAAGACCTCAAAAATGAAGGCAGGTCTGTAGCCTCTACTGACAAATCAAATGTTTCATCTCAAAATGAAATATCATGCATTAACAACTGGAATGCATACAAAATGATTAATGGCGTGTAAGTGTTGGTTGTAGAAATTGCTGGGCCTAGTTTTAGCACTGATTTTTGTTTGATTGTATGGGTACCACTTCCTAATAAGGCACCCTTTATGAAGCATTTATGAGTTGTAACTAATGGCTATGTTAATGTTAATTAACATTAATTAATGCTTTATAGGTTAGTTATAAGCATTTAATAACAGAAAAGTGGGTTGCCAGATTGTGAAAAATCCTGTACTTTTAAAGGAATAATTCTACATTTTGGGAACTTTGCTTATTCACTTTCTGTCGGGGAGTTAGATGAGAAGATCGACACCACTCTTGTATCTGTCCGTTAAATATGAAGCTACAGCCAGCAGCACGTTGGCTTAGCTTAGAACAAAAGCTGGAAACAGGGGAAGACAGTTCGAACGCCTGGCTCTGTCCAACAAAATCCACCTAGTAGCACCTCTTAAATTTATTAATTAACACATTAGTTGTTTATTCAGTCCAAAAACCCAAGTATAAAGATGACAGTTCACTGTTTTATTGAGAGTCATGTGTTGGCGTATTTGGCTCTGCGCAGTAACTACCTGGAGTTTCTGCCTGGCAACTGCTCAAAGCCAAGAAATAGTCCGGTATTTCCCAAAATGTCAAACTATTCCTTTGAGCATTTATTAATGTGTTGCCAAAAACACCAACAAAATCACTTTGGCCGGTGTTTATCCGTTCCATTTGGTAAGAATGCAGTTATAAATGTTCATAATCCATTAAAAAATGCTTATGTCATTGATGAACATATTTTTGCCCAGATCTTCTGTAAGTGGTCGAATGGTCCAATCAGTCAAAGTGATTTTTCACAAACTAGAAACCTAAAAGTTGTTCTTATTAAGGGTTTTTAACTGATCTATAAAGATTTAGAAAATTATTTATGTAACATAAATAATAATGTATAAAAAGGTACCTTAGGGTTAAAAAAATCAATCCGTCACTACACGGTGCAGGGACTGGATCAAAAGTGCAGGTGATCAGCTGTAAGCTTGCTTATTGAGCAAAGCCGGTGGTCAAGACTCCTGATTTGTTGCCTCTTACAGAGTGGATTAGATGAAACCTCGCTTGACACTGTGAGGCTCACATAGTGTAAGACCTTCCCTCTCCTAACCTCTCGCATGCTGTCCGGCTCATCAAAACATGCGTGAAGGGCGAGTGGCGGAGGGGGGGGGATGGGAAACCTGGCATCAGAGCAGGAATGCATAGAGTAGCAAGTTAAAGCAAAGAGCGGACTGTTTCGTCAGTGTGTGCGAGCATATGCATGTGCATTCATGTGCATGTAACTAACCAACACAATGGCGTGCGAGACAATTGTGTGTAACACCACAGACAAAGCTGTCAAAAAAGTTCGCCTTCATGGAGAAGCAGGGTCTGTTGATAAATTATGCATACCGGAGCTTAGAATTATGGTAGGAGGCTTGCAGTCAACTGTAGGAGGACTCTGTACAGTACAGCATGAAAAAAAAGCGAGAGAGGAGGAGGACAAGAGGATGGAAGAAAAGTTATGGGGTTGTGCAGAGGATACACGCTAAGAAGGTGTGAGCTAGAGACAGAGAAGGAATAATGACAGTAAGCTGCAAAATCCTTATATGTGCATGTATGCGTGCACACATGCCTTGTTGTGTCTATCACAGCAATTAGATTTGCAGTTGTTTTTAATGCAGGGATTAAAATTAAGAATGTGTGGTAAACCCTGGGTGTGGCAGATATGTCTACCTGTTACATTTTCGGATTTTGCTTCTGTACGAAAAAAATTGTTGAAGTTCTCCGGAGCTTGTTCAGCACAAAGCCTTTGAGCCCTCGATGGCCTTGTGTGGTGGTGTGGCTGCAGTGCCACTGATTTTGCCAGTGCGACTTGTAAACAATGAGCTTTCGTCACATCCAGTGCCCTCAGACCAGACAGCTAAATTATAACCTGTTTTGAAAAATGGTGGAGCGAGACTGACGAGAAACTCACACTGAAATAGCACTTAGGAAGTGGGAGTCGACCAATATGACTCAAGTTTTCGAACAGTGAGCAGCGGTTGAGAGAACAATGAGGAGATGAAGATTGAACCACAAGCTTTTAATGAGAGATGACAAGCAGGTTGTGACCGGCTTGCGTTTGACCGACAACACAACATTTTATTTTCGCAAGAGTAAGGAATGAAAGCTGTGGTTTTTCTGCCTTTCAGACGAGCAGTCTGGGGAGCTGCAGTAGAAGACTCTCAGTGAGCACAAACCTCCGCCAAAACTGAGCACTCTTCCAAATAAATGTTACAGCCAAAGACATCATTCCCATCAGTTGAAGGGAAGTGAAATTGATTTTGTGACCTTGAAAACATGCCTTTTGGATTTGAGATCGTGTGTTTCCCTCCCTTCTCAGAGCTGCGGCTAAAACATAATAATCATCTAAACGCTGGAATTTCAGATTAAGTCAGACACAAAACCTAACAAATGATTCCTTGGCCCACGTATTATCTGTCCACCAGAACTCA
>NTHP01000098.1:1239649-1258316 GCA_003416845.1 Oplegnathus fasciatus
CCCCTCCTCCCCCTCCTCCTCGTGCCCTTTGTCCGGTTGGTTGCTGTCTTGTCCAGGTCCCTCCGGGCTAATCTGCGGGTGTACCAGATGCATGGACTCATTAACCTGGTGCCACCTTCTAAGAGCCTCATTGACCGTGACACAGTCTCGCAAACACACACACAGTCACAGTCTCAAGCATATATAGCAGTGGCAGTCACACAAACAAAGACAAGCATGTGTCTTTGTGTATGTGACTGTCACTGCTTGGTGACACGTATACTGGTTTTTCAGGTGCAGGATTTTTGGTAAAAATAGAAGAGAGAAGAGTGATAGGATAGAAAGACTGAAGGAAAGACATAAGAGAGAGGGAGAATATGCCAGAAGAGCAGACAGATGGAGAGGCGAGGGTGTGTCTCTACATGGCCCAAACTTGGTTTTCAGACAGAAATTTTGCGCATGCAGTTCCTTTATTGTCCTCTTTTCTTTTTCTTTCTTTCATTTGGTTTCCACGGTCTCCTCATGCTCTCCCCTCTGAAATCCCCTTCTCCTCTCCCCGAAGGGAGATTCAAAGGGTGCAAAAAGAGAGATAGATCCCTCACCTTCCCTCCCTTCCTTCCTTCCTTTTCACCCCCACATCCCTTCCTTCACACCTCTCTCTCTGAGGCTAAAAGCCTCCCGTTTTCAGAGAAGGAGACTTCATACAAAAGAGGAGAGAGGGGAGAAAAAAAAATCATCCAGCTTTTTGTGTTTTTCTTACAAACGGCAGCTGTCTCTCACATTGCCTCCCCCATTCACACCCTTACACCCTCAGAGCCGTTGCCGTATCCAAATCTACCGCAAAATACCACATGGGACCACCCCACCTCCCCCCCACTATCCTCCCCTCTTCCCCACCCCACACCCTCCTCTGCCCACCCGGGTCCCTGAGTAGTGGGCTGTGTGGAATAAATGAGCTCATTCATACAGTGTTGAGCAGCTCCATCCCTTTGCTACCCGGCCCAATGTAAACAAGCCTAAGGTAGCTAGTTGTAGGCCACAGCAGCTAGGAGTGTGCCTGGATCAGAACCACCACCTAACTGCAGATCCCGGGGTACGATATTTGAAAAGACATATTGAATAGCTTAAAAAATACTTGCTTTGAGCATTCATTTGATAGCACCTGAAAACAACCTCCACCTCCACCTCCCAGGGGCATAGGTTTAAATTGGGGTTTAGCAGTTGGCTTATTTTATGCCAGAAAAGTTTGGTCAGTCGAACAGGACAGCTTGATGTGGCCCTAACTCCTTATTCTCCTTCTTCCTTTATTCTTTCTTTCACTGAAATCCATCTACTCCTGTCTGCGAATGTTGTGCACCATCAGGGTATCCTGCTCTTGGTATCTGTGTATGAACGGACAGGCACAGACTTTATAATGAGGAGCTCTGTCAGCACTTCAGCTTCAGAGACTTTTATTGCAAAGTGTAAGTTAAGCAAGTGGGAGTGACACAGAAGGGCTGTGTTATAGGGCAGTATAGTTCCTCTGTATCAACTATGTGATTGCTACTGTATGGAATAATAGGAGATAATGACTTTGTATGAAACTAAACTTCAGTAGGCCTTCTTCATCCTTCTCCACCCTGCCACCAGCGTACAGGACCTCCACCTTAAACAATCTGGGTCTGCTTATCCTTAAGTTCATCAGCTCACAGACACTTGGCTGCTAAATCCGACATCTGAGACAGTGTCACCACAGTTTACACCACACCTCTTTTGCAAAAAAAGAATAATACAATGGAGATAACAATGGAGGGCTTTTTTTTTACCTCCAACAATTCCCAGAGCATATGAATGACATTTTTTAGAGAAAGTTCCTATTGTGTGTTTTGAGTACATGCATCTATTTCCATCTGCTTTTAAATCACTGCCTGAGCTCTAATAAGCCAGTAGGAGAAAAGCACTCGGAGGATGAGACCTGTTTACCAAGCTGCTGCTGCAACATGTATTGTTGGCAGATGGGTGTGTTTCCTAGAGCTTTTCATTATTAACTCAACAGTGGCGCTCACATACTTGGAAAACCACTCCGTGAAAAGGCCTGTACAGCACATAGGGCTGAAGTGAAAATATGTATTGTATAATAGTACGCCTTTGCACAAACTGCTTTCAAACCCCGCCAAACATCATATGCTGAAATTAATTGGTTTTTAATAAGAAATCATTGCTTTAAGTATTGCAGATGTTGCTGGAATCCCATTTCCCAATGTCTTTTATCCACTCCACCCACCACCTAATCAGTGAACTCCACAATATCATTTAAATTAAAGTGGAAATGGGAAGCTTATCTTCCATGCAACAGCAACAAAACCTGTATAAAAAAATGGACTGATTTAAAGAATAATAATAATTTACACCTTACACCCAGCAGCACTGTATTCACTGAGGTAATCAGAGATTTCCCAAAGCCATTCTTTGTGATGACCTTTGCTTTGGCTCATTGCATAGTGTAGTTTCAGTTGTAATTAATTAGCTGTAGCAATGTTTATTTCTTTGTCTAAACACCCAAATACAACATGTAAATGACTGCATGTGCACTTATTTTTTCATAATTTTTGTTGAATACTCTTATTTGCTCGTCTATCATACCGTAAGATTCATTTAACACACTGAATAATAGAGGAGCTCGAGGTCAGTTATTACAAGTTGCGTACGTTACAACCACTGTTTAACTGTACTTTTAACAGCACTAATACAAGAGTAAGAGAATTGCTGTAAATAGTGACCTGAATCCAAATTTCCAGAGACTTGAGTCTGTGTCTAAAATCTTTGATCTCAAAAGCAACTGCCAAACATCATAAACCTAAACAGTCAAAAATTGTGCAGCCATAAAAGGGAGACAAAAATAACCAGTGGGACGGAAAAGCTACAGCTGACACTGCTTGTAGAAAATCAGTGACATCTAAAAGACCAATAAAACAGCATGTAAAGTTCAAATAAGAAGGCAAACGGAACAACACTACTGTGTGTTTCCTAATAAGAAAATTACACTTGACACTCTGTTTCCAATAAATCCCTGTATAGTGCTGCACTGACTCACACCTCATTTCTCATTTTAACATCACCTCATTACTGCCCTCCCCACTGGCCATGTGACCCCCGTCTTACCTCTCGTATTCCAGGTTGTCGTGGTCACAGCGGGCGTCTTTGTGCTTCTCCCAGTCCTTCCCGTGGCGGCACGTCGTCAGCGACACAATGTCCTTTCCATTGTGGATGTGATGAAGTGCGTTTCTGGTGTCTGAGCCGATACCTGTCAGATAACGCTTCCCTTTGAACATCAGCAGGTACTTTCTTCGTGGCGGTATGGTGTTCCTCACCAGCCAGCCCCGCTCTCCGCCCTTCTGCGGGTGATCCTTTGAGAACAGCGGGATGGACACGTCAAAGCCTGGCCTGAAATGTTCTGTGTTGAGGCTGGCTTTGGCTAAGATGGCCTGGCCAATGTTGAAGCCCAGGTCCTCTGTATAGTTAGGCCAGGTGCCTGAGTACAGATTGAAGATCAGGTGGTTCCGCCCGTCATTCCACAGCGGGTAACCACGGATACGTTCATCCACATTGGGCACAAACTGTCCTGATAGCTGGTCCCGATCTAAGGTGTCTATCCCAAGCACAAACAGACATGCTTCACGGGGGTCTGATGTGTAGTACCGTGACTCACCTATAGATGTCAGGATCTTCCTGTAGCTTTCTGACACACGATCATTTTTCTCTGATGGATATATATACACCCTGAACCCTTCCCTTCCTCTACGGCGACACCGTGAGAAGTCAAAACAGGTCTCCATGCGGCAGCGACTGTCCTTGTAAATGGCAGACCACGCCTGCCGGCGCTGGCGGGGCGACTCGGCCGTCCCGGGGTCCGTTTGGAGCTCATCCAGGTGGGCATAGCGGGGCAGGAAGGCCCGGTCGGTCCAGTTGGGCCAGGGGCGCACCACCTCACCCCGCTGCCGTGTCAGCAGCCGGAGCAGACGTAGCTGGACTCCTCCACCCCAGTAAAAGAGGACCAGCCAGCAGCACGCACACAAGCCCAGCAGAACATACTTCTTACGCGCCTGCATGGGGGCCTGTCACAGTCTCTTTTTTCCGCTCTGTCTCTCTCTCGTCCTCTGTTTTTCTTCTCCTCTGCCCCTCAGCTCTGTAGCCTCACAGGGGCGGGGGACTGATTTGTGATTTCTAACAAGGAGCTTCTAACGGAGGACAATGTGTTAACAAGGACATCACTGCCTCTGAGTGTGGCCTAGTCCACTTTGCCATTTAGGATGACGCAATCTGAGTTACTGAGTCTCTTTCTGCCTTCCCCATTTGCTCTCCACTGTACTCTCAGATGTGTGTATTAGCCTGTCTCTGCCGTGGCATGTGCTGCTGCTGCTGCTTCTGTGTGCATTTCTTCCGCTGTCCAGCCTGGTTGAGAGTGATGAAGGGTGATTTCTCCGCTCTCTCAGGCCAAGCTTGCTGCCTCATGGTGCCTGGCGCGACTGCTGTCTGCAGGGCCCCTCCTGGGGAGAAGCAAACAAACAAGAATACAGATCAGTACACAGACAGAGTTGCCGTTCTGCAACCAACACGGGGACGTACTCCGGGATTAGTCGTGAAAGTGCTGTCTCAAGAGGTGCCATAACTAACACTTGTGATAGGCCAATGGGTATAAGCTTTCATTTGCTTTTCATTTTGGACAGACATATGTAATCTGCAACCCCAATCACATTTAATACACACAAAGACGTATAATCAAATAGCAATAAAGTCGCGCAGCTGGGTAATGTTTCACAGGCAGCAGAGGGTTTTAAACTGTCAGAATCCCTCTTCAGCTCAAGCTCATAAAAGAGAAAATTGAGAAAACTCAGAGCACTCTCAAAAAGGCATCCATCTCTGATTAGCCACACATCAAAACCATCTCTTCATGAAGTCCATCTTCTCTCTATCACCGTCTCTCTCTGGCTTCCCCATTCCTGAGAAAAAGATGGATATTTACAAGCTCATATGTGCTGTGATGTGTGCTGACTACTGGAAAAGTCTTTTGCGATACTATGTTAAACCTGGAGCAGCAGACGGGACTCGATATTATCATGCTCTTCAAGCTCCAGTTGAACTGAGCCAGATATAGCTGAGGTGCAGTGGAGGAGAAAATAAGAGAGCGTTTAGTATCTGAAACGGAGATTTGGAAACGCGGAAGGAAAACAGAGCCACTTTATGGCTCTGAAACGTCCGTTCACCTTGGAGAGACGGAGTGAAGGAATTTTTTGTTACAGCTGCAAACTTGCAACGGTTTTTCAGCCTCATATTTTTGCCAAACATCCCCCCCATAACTCCCCAACATGTACAGTATACTCGAGTGAGTGTGTGTGTGTGTGTGTGTGTGTGTGTGTGGAGAACACCTCACAGTAAGGGGCAGTGTTCGTACTGCCAGCTGCCACACAAAGGCAGCTTTCAGGTCTCACCTGGCCACGCTCTCTCTACCTCTCATTCACATTCCCCATTTCTGCCTCTTCTCCAGCCAAGCAGAAGTGATGCCTGCCTTCTCCGCTTGCAATAACACAAACAGCACACTGGTGATGTGGGTAAACAATGCATCCTCTGATTTTGCCACCTCTAACGGATGGAGGAAATAAGGATTTATGTGTGAAAAAAAAAAAATCCAGCTTTGGAGAAATGAAGAAAAACAGTGTTTTTAGCTTGACCACCGTGCATTTTCAGTTTATCTACTATAACTGGTTTTCAACAGGATCCGTAAACTTCAGGGTCCTAAAATTTTCTCAGTCAACAAATCAGAATTAAATCCTTTAACTACAGTTAAAATGCAGATTTATGACACTTTCACCCAACAAATGTGTGCTCTACCTGTTACATATACATAAGTGTGTGACTACAGATATGCTAAGAGCTTTGTACTGTATAATGGTGGTGTCTGTTTGCATATGGAAACACAAAAGTGTGCACTGTGTTTGTGAATGTTTTAATACCCACAAGTGGTGCTGAATCAGTGTAAGTTGACAGAAAATGAATTGGAAGTCCTTTATCCAGCAAAAATGACAAACATCCTCAAATGTGAGGATTTTCAGTGTTTTAAATCGTTGCAAATTAAATATATTTGGGTTTTCAACAGCTGGTTGGACAAAACAAGAAATCTAAAAATGTCACCTTTACCTTCATGTCATTTTCACACATTTGTTTTTGATGAATTCAGATGAATCAAAAACAGTACACACTGATCAATCAGCAAAGAAAAAGCCTGCAGCCCTACATGCATGTACTTGATAGCGCTGTCACTTTTCATTCAACGATTCCAACAAATTCTGTTATGATCTGTTCAAATTCAACATTCTCAGTGTACAACAAGCTGTGCCTTGTTCTGCAACAGGGGGCTTTCCTGAAATGCACTGTGATCTATTGTTGTTCTCTTTGCTAACGCGAAATGGAGAAAACTAGTGAGCTGTGCTTAACGTGTAATCAAGACGCCGAACCATCTGAGAAGTGATGTGAGGAAGCATTTTGGATTCAAAACCATAAATGGAAAAACTGTGAACTTGTGACTTTGTAAAGTGCAACTGCCTTACAGTAGCGTCAGTCACTTGTCAGTTGTCACTCAAGTGAGGCAGCAGAGGCACCGCAAATGAAGGGAGCAACGTTAACTCTACGGAGTTTAGGTTAGGCTACGGGGGATGCGGTCTAATACCTTTTCGTTCGAATTCATTCAAACTTGATTTTTTGAAAAGGTGACAGCTGTCGACTGTGTAGCTTGACTGTAGCAGAAGCATCTGGGCACATGAGCCTTTCTGGAAATGCACTCTTACTGTACCAGTGTGTGAACAGCACAGTCGGCAGTGTTTTAGTGCACCAGGTAATTCGGGTTAGCTAATCTGTCTGTGGAGATGTTCGTGGGGGGTGGCAACCTCCTTGTTTCTACTTCTCTGGCTACAACTGCAGCAGTCTGAGCAGCAAGCAGTCCAAGTTGTTAGAGAAATGGACACTTGGGATCCCATTACATATTCCTCATCAATAATTCACTTGCTCCTTTAGTTAAGGCATTGATTTTCCTTTCTTTATTTTTTGCGTGTTTTATATCCCCTGCACCAAAGCACACAGTTAGACCTCAATCTTTGTCAGGACTCTGGTGAGAGATCTGCAGGAGCTCTGTCCTGGTGATTTGTGGTTGTGGTGATAATTGATAGTGATGGCAGGAAGGTGTAACAGAAAAGTGATGGAGGGTATCATTATGATGATGGTAATGATGATGGCCATGAAGAATTTATTCCGTTGCCTTATCTAATCTAATGCAATTGGACGCCATTGCTGTGCAAAAATAACAGTCTATTAAGGATATTCACATTGATTTAAGCACACTGAGGTCTCTCTATTACTGTGATCAACAATATGAGTTTCCACGTCCATGCTTAAAATGCAATATCGCAATGAGACACAATTATTTTTAAAAAAGCCTTCACTTGACACCCTTTATTCAGTTCCACTCATAAAATGATAACAGCTCAATGCTCGAATTTGAATTGATTTCAAAATTACAATACGAGGAGAAATTTCTGAGGCAATGAGGTATTAAACATTTAGAGGAGGATGGAGGATAATATGTGAATTGAACATAATCATTGAAGATATTATTACAGGATATTAGGCATGAAATTACCCATTTTTAAATAACTAACCACAACAAATCCAAAAGCCTTTGTTGAACGCGGTTATGTTGATCCTGACCATCCCACTTGTGTGTGCAAGGACAAACTGTACAATGGCAGTGCGTGGCCGTTAACTAGGACCAATAATGACGAATGTAAGCCAGTGAAACTCTGGGGCATGCCTGGACCTGACAACATCCTTGGAGCAGCAAAAATCAGCAAGAACACACACACACGTATGGATGCACACATACACACACGTAATTGCCTTTAAGTGGAGAGAGAAGTCCCTCTGTCATGGATCAATGATGGATCATTATGGTTGGGTGACTAGCACTGGAAAAAGCCACAAGGCTCATTGAATAGAGGGGCCTGAAGGTGGAAGGACAGGGTTCAAGGAAAGGTGAGAGCAGGATTCAGAGCCCTACAATTCCACCCCTCATCGTTTGTTTCCCATCTATACCTTCTTCCCTCAATTCCTACTTGTCCTGCCTTCCATCATTCCTTCCTTCTATTTTCTCCCTTCCTTTCGCCTCCTTTTACTATCCTATCTAAGCTGACTGGAGGGTTTCACATGGAAACAATACAATTTTTGCGCTGTTTTACTTTTTCAATTATTCCTGCTCCATCCTCAAAAGGGGGCTGGGGGAGGTGGGGCACAAAATACTTAATCACAGACATGAGGAATAAACTCTGCAAGGCCAACAATTCTTTGATCATTTGCTCGCCTTGAGTGCAAAGAAACTTCTAGGAAGGTTCATTTGGAGTGTACTGAGCAAGCAGTGAAATTGTGTCAACACTGCAAAGTGAAGAAAATGTAATAATGCGCACCGCATTAAAATCAGCTAATATAAAGTGGCAGGTGGATCATGTACCGTCAGAGCAGGGCAAACCAGCTTTTCTTCACAATGTTTCATATCCTTACTGCAACGACAGTACCTCTGAAGTTGTTTGTTCACCTCACCTTACCTCTCTAAAATGCTACGGTGTTGAGGTACCCACCTCCAGAACATATTATGATTTAAAGTTATAATCCTTAATTTTTATTAAATCGAACCCCATTTGTGATTGTATTTATGGTCTGCATTTTTTAAGCAATAGCCATTAATGTATTTACATTCTATAATTAGGTCTTTATATAGTAGTTGTCATTGTTAGTGACAGACGCCGCCATTCCCATGATAGATCAAAAATGATGCATGGATGTTATCCAGAGTTACTGTTTTTAATTTTATCTCATTGATATCAGCCTCACTGTTTACCGTTCACTCTCCTACAGCCACATTAGATCTGTATTAATTATAAAAGTTACTGCTAATTCCAACTGCACATTTCCTACTGCTGTTGCTTCACATTAAAAGCATTCAACTGGTGAAACATGGGGTGGCTTTTAATGTGACAACGTAACCAACTTTACCGTGCCCCGCTGTTCTACGCAAAGCTACTCACCCCTATGCCACATGAAATCACCCCTTTGACTGGGGTTTGTTGTAGTATTAAATCGCACTTGCCGATGCCACCGGTAATCGCCAAGTTGACCAGGACGGAAATGTTTTAAAGAGCTGAACTTCTTTATTGAATGTAATTTCATTCTGAAGCTGGACTTCCTGTTGAATATAGTCCGATCTGGAGGACATGGGAAGATCAATACATACAAGGACAGGAAAGTAACAAGTCAAGGGGAATAAAAGGTGAGGATGAAGGTCATTAAAGTGGCATGGAAGGAGAGAATGACAAGGGTCGATATTTCATGGATGACAGCTGGACTCAATCCCTATACTTCCTGCCCTCCATCTCTCCCTCTCTGAGGGCCCTAAGGGCTTCCCTCAATGGCTTCTACCTGCAGTGGTTTTCCACAGACTACACTATTAAGTCATTCCAGGAAATGGAATTGAAATTTGTCATCCCATCTGTCTCCCTTCAATTGTGTTTACACAGCAGCTTATTCAACTGTGGTTATGCAGGCTTTGATCGAAAATGAAAACTGACTGCTCTGAAATGGATGTCACCGATGATGGCCCTCTGCAGGAAATTCAGTATTTGTCAATTTGTGTTTTTCTTCCACCAAATGGGATATTTTTTTATAAAGAGATTTCTGCCTTTCAGGGACAGATTGGCTTTCCCCTTATTTGTTCAATTTGCTGTTTTCTAGCCACAGCACCAGTGCTGAGCACAACTGACATTGTAAACGCTCAAAATGAAATCCACTACCATTACGGTCATTCTCCAGGTAGCGGAGTCATTGCCGGAGTAAGAGAAGCAGCAGCAGCAGCAGCAGCAGCATTATTATGTCTGAAATGATTTGGGTAGTGACATAGAGCAGGTTGCAAATTGACACTGGATGAGCCAAATGCCTGGTAAAATGAGATTTCCATTCCTTCTCAAATGATATGGTTAGCTTGTAAAGACAGCCCACCTGAATGATGGAAGCCTACCATACACTGACACAAGTCCTGGGTGATTGCACTGTACAAACGCCAGTGTTCAGTGGCTTTTTGTGGCTGTGTGTGCCTGAGTGTGTGTCTACACTATACTTAAACACACATCTGGCATGTGTGTTTTTGCTGGCCTAAAGCTGGCGATATATTAGTTCAGCAAAACGAAGTGTTCTGAAGAAAACACAAATCTTGCGGTGAGGTGAAAGGCTTGGTCGAGCTAAAATTAAACCCTGGACTCAACCCTGTCATTACGGGCCTGAGAGATGGGACAGCGTGACCGGGGACCAAAAGATAGCCGCACTGCGTTGTTTGTGTTATTGCGGTGGTTCCAAATCTTTTTCGCTTCTGACCCCTCAATACAGATTGCATACATCACCGAATGGAGGCCAGTTCGACCAAAGAGTCATTTTTCCTTTTGGAAATTGTTTCCAGATCTGGAAACGATTTAAAGTTGTTGCCCTTAAGACTTCACACCTGGTTGATTTGGCGACACCCAGGGTTACCATGGTAACACCAAGTGCAGTTTAATACTACAGATCCAAGAATTATGAAAGCAGTAAACGCCCCTTGTGCTAAGACTTCAGAAATATAACAGAAGAATAACTAGTGTATGCTTTTACAGTGCAGCCAAACAAACTCACAATGTTTTAATAAAGAAGTCAGGCAATAATCTGCCTTTTCACATCATAATATGAACAACCACAATCTGATTTCTTGCTGCACGTGGCGCAAGTAGTGTTCCCGACATCAGCAGGACACGGTAAAAGGAGTTGGCAACCTTGCTGAGGAGCTGGGCGTGTACTGCCTGTCGCCAATGTACTCCTGTAACATCTGCTCACTGTGGCTGCTGCTTCTTGTTCCAATACTCCCTTGCAAAAATTTTAACTAATCTGCAGTCAAACAATGCAGAAAAAGACAGATGCTGAGTTGCAATAAAAGTCACGCCATGTTTCGCCAGTGGAATGCTTTTAATGTGAAGCAGCAACAGCAGAAAGTGTTGGGCAGTAACTTAATACAGCTCTGATTCGGTGTAAAGAGAGTGAGCAGTAAATTGTGTAGCTGTTATCAATGAAATAATACTATGGATTACAGGCTGCATTATTTCCTGTGAAACTCTCACGCGTGTGAAGGCAACTTGAATCAAGCGTGGTAATGGCGGACTCCGCCACTTACAATGAAGTCTACTAAATACAAATAGTGTCCAAAATGAGGTATGATTTCATAAAAAAATAAGGATAATAAGAGCCTGCTGCAGTAGAAAAAATAGGGGCCGTCTCCCCTGACAGACCTGCATTAAAAGCTTACAACCGGGATGTGATCCATGTTCTATTTTCTGTCCTCACCTACTAGTTGCCCTTTGAAATTGAGGTGCTCTTTACTCTCCCACACACCATATGCAGATATAAGCAGACACGTGCATACATGCATATGCGCATTTTAGTCTATGCTGAACAAATGGCTTTTTGCTGTAGAAAAATAATCTCTCTTGCTGTCTACACGCAGCTACCAGAGTATTTTTCCATTAGCTCGACCACCTCTGAACCATAATGGCCATAAACTTAATCAAGCGCCGGTTCTTTTACAAGCCCATTTTCATCAAATGGATAACATCACGTTCTTCTCCACCTTAATAAAACCGTAGTCGCTCCACGTGGGCTGAGGGACTCTGACACGGTTAATAAGATGTTTACCTCAAGCTGAACGCCCTGCAACGCAACCAGCCTCCCAACCGCGCTCCCATTCCAAACCCAGCATAATTACAAGCCGGGTTGATTAATTATGTCTCAACAATATGCTGCACTCCAACGCCACAAGGGCTAATTAACAGAATGAACAAGATGGGTAGAAACAGTTATTAGGAGGTCCAAGCTCGCGCTCTGATTTTGGCAAAGCCATCTACAGTCCCAGAAAACAGGGAATGAAAACGTGCAGATCAGGCTGTATCACACAGAGACCAAGATCATAGGTAACACGGGCACACAGCTCTGAGCATATAAAGTGAAAAAGCCTACTGAGGACACTGATACAGCACTGCTCTGTGTTCAGGGGGCCTGGCTGTGCACCTGACAACACACACAGCAGAAACGGCATGTAGTGAAATCCATCTGCCTTATTAACTGGCCCCACTCGCAGTGCATCCTACCTGCAACTCATCTTATCTCTGCGGCTTCAGCCTGGAGGCACTCCTATCGCAGAACTCAGATCATATCGGCCTATAAACAATCTGACCTTGACGACGCAGGGATGATATACGATCGGACCCTGGGATAAGGAGGAAGGGGCACATTCCAGACAGGGGTTCAATTAGTAGAGTGTCCCTGGCATCCGAGATTAAAGCAGTAGGTTTTGCAGAACATGGCTTGAAAAGATTAAGAATCTTGTGAGGAAAATAAATTGATTTAAAAGCTTTTCCTCCCTTGGAGCGTATTATGCATAACACTATACTTTATACTAATACTGCATTATTTTTATTCTTAATGCCATGCCACTCTCTAACTTGATTATTATGACATATTTTTACACAGTAAAAAAGTACATGAGAATACATGATCACTATGCACAGTGACCCATCAGGTAAGCTTTTAAAGGCTGCACACCGATATTCTCAACCCCTCCCATGAATGCCTTGATTATGGAAATGCCCACCACCTCTGGAATATGAACATTGTCTGTATTGGCCAATGCTTCCACAAAAGACAAGATTTGTGCTTCTCTTAATCACCAGGGAGGGTATTACAGAAGCATCGTAAATGCAAAATCCCATTAAGACGAGGGGGTTGCCATTACAATAAAGTCATTTCATAAATCAGATGAAATCCATGTACGGCTTGCCAGCAGGATCCTCCCTCCCCAGAGAGCCTTTTCTGCGCATCCATGATAATGACAGCACTTTATATGGGATCACTGAAGTCGCCATCTTTTTTCATCAAAAAATAACTAGAGAGTTGTAATTAATTGTTGCGATGAACTCGGGCAGACTGGTTTGTTTCTTTGGGATTCATTAATACATGGAGCACTTAGTAGGATGTGAAAGGCAGGTAATTTTCTGCTCTTTCCTGAGCTATTAGCTATGACATCTTAAACGCAAGAGAGGCATCCAAGATAAACAGACGCCAGAAGAAAGCATTTTATTTATTTGGACTGCATCAAGAAGATACAGCAGTGATGTTAGATTCCCGAACGAATTGTTCTTTTTGAACGACTCTTAAAGAGGAACGAGTTAACTCGATTCGCAAGCAGAAGTGAATCCAAAATCCTGCTTCTGTATGGTGCTTGCGCAGTTGTTCATAAGAGCCAGGTTAACTCGTTCGTTCTGCAGTAACGGAAGTGAGCAGTAACTGCCGGTCGGGGTAGCCGATTCGGACTGAAAGATTTGCAAAAAGTATGTTCGTGGCGGCTATTTTGCTTGTGTTTATATGACTGTGGCATTTAACAGAGTTGTTTATTTATTAGAAAAGCTAAGAGAGCTTGTGGATCGAAAAAGAGTCGTTCATGAGTCGGTTCTCTAATGGCGGGTGAACGAAACGAGCCAGGTTACTTAAAAGAACTGGTCTTCTCATCACTAAGATACAGTCCTGTGGTGTATTTCCTTTTAATGTGAAACTAAGGTGTTAGACGGGCGTTTCAAAATAGCTTTCAAGTAAATAGAAATTCTCTACAGCTCTCAAGAAATACTTCACTTATATACTCAGAACTGAAACTAATTCTCTTGTGCTGTCTGACTGAGGACTTTAAGGGAAAGTCATATGTCATATTGCATGATGTGTGCAGTCTACTGTTTCCCAAATGCCTTTTACTGTCAGTGTGCCTGTCTTCTGTTCGTTATCTTCATCGGTAAACGTGTCTGCAAAGTATATTAAGACTTTACATTCAGTGCACTTTAAGATTAAAGTGATTCTGATGTTACTTCCCACTATTTTGCACTCAGAAACAGTATGACAGCTGAACTAGTGGCAACATTATTTAATATTCTTGGATGGTGGGAGAGTTGTGTGCAACCCGCAGCCCATCTGTCCAGTGGGAGAGGCAGATCATCTGCCAAAAGATCTCAATGTGTGCTTAAGATTTCCCCAAAGCTCAAAGGACTTGATATAAGGTTTAGAGAGGACCCAGATGAAGCATAATTAAGTACAACAGCATTAGAATTACAGTTAATCATTTGGGTCCATAAATGCATCAGTCATACTATGACACAGCTTCAGTATTTGAACGCTACTTAGGCTAATGTGCGGCAGTCTCGCGGTCAAAACATGCCACCTCTCCAGCCTACCTGTCACAGAATGGTACCGAGATCCGCTGCAGGTGGCGGCAGCAGGTTCATCCAGTCCTGAGCAGGGAGGTTCAGACTCTCCAGTCCCCCTGAAGCAGAATCGGTACAGTTGCGCACTGAACTGTTGAGCGTCCTGCTCTAGCGGCGCCGCTACAGCTCAGTCCGCCGATGACACCGGCTGTAGAGGCTCGAAACACCAACTTCTCGATTTACGAGCCCTGCGCTGTGATTAAGTTACAAGGCTGACATAGCGCAAACATACGCACCGTCCGGGCGCGTCCGTAAAAATAATCTGAGGCGGAGTGTCCCGCCGCCCCCTCGTGTCTGTCCTCCAAATATCCCAGATCTCTCACTCGGCGATACGTCGGGTTCTCCTTTATTATCCAGCATGCACCTCTCTCATTCAGAGCACCATGGACCGCACATCATCACTGCCTGCTTCTCCAAACAGCCGCCTAGATTTCCTGACACAGGCTGTGTCTGTCAAACAAGCTAAAGGCTGGTAGTCTCATGATAAACCAGTGGTGAATTAAAGTGCCCCTGTTGCACTTACAGTGACTTTAGGTTATAGTGACCTTCTGGCGTTATTTTATCTCTGTGCAATCGCTACAATATAACAAAAGGTCTTCTAGTTTGGGTTCCTTGTATGATCGCGAGGGCAGCTTCCAGCAATTGTGTTTCTAATCTCAACATCTGAGCAGCGTGAGTGACAAAGGTGCGCTGCTGAGCGCCATGCAAACAATACAACAGGAGCAGTTACTGTCTTAAGGTGGAAAAACACACTTTACAGAAACAGGTTTCTATTTTACAATCACGACATGTGCCGTTACAGTATGTCAGGGGGCAATTAAGCGTTTCGTAGTATTTTTATGAGCACGAGCTTGCAATTGATTGGTGATTGATGCCTTTAGACCAGAAGATAAGACCCTTATGAGCCAAATGAGGAATACTCTGAATACAGAAAATGTAACCTAGAAGCTCATAGGACACATCGGTTCATCCGTTATTACTCAAATGCAATGAACACAGCCTCTAAACATAGACAGCAGAAATCACCCAGTACGATCCCCGCTGCGCTCCGACTTCTCCCCGACAGAGAGCTCGCCCTTACCGGGTGGCGAACCACGCTCTTCCCCTCTCTGGTAATTTTCCTTTTCACACCACGGCCGGGCATTTGCCAATCAATTCAGCGTGCAAGCGCAGGTCTCCCCGTCGGGATATGAATGATGAATGTGCGTGGTAAATTGTCCATTTTCCATATCCACAACAGTCCACACACGACCCGCCCCCGGGCGGTAGTGATTGGTTCAGAGGCTCCTCGACGTCTTCGTCGCACCGTAAAGAAAAACACACACATCTGGATGCGACCCCGCGCAACTGGAGCGCTTTGGAAACAAGGAATTACGCACAGGAATTGAACCGACATGGAGTGGCGTCACATTTTCTCAATGCCCCTTCAAATGTAGTCTACTATTTATTGTGGCTGATGGGAGCAATCTTGTCACCTTGGCGGGAAGTGGTTTCAAATACTACATCACTGTAAACCCTGGGCCCTCGTGATGGTTTTGTATGAGGGACACTAATCAGGGAGGGTGTTGTTGTTGTTTCAGCAGTTGGATTCTATAAGAGTTGTCGGCTATAGGCCAATAGAGATGACAATACTCTATGTAACGCATTATTACTCAAAATTAAGTAATAAGCTTCACTATTTTGGCGACAGACAAACAAAAACGCACTCCCCGTATCAATGATCTCAATGGGGAGGCCCAAATAGCCAATCAGATGTTAAGAATCAATGTTAGGTTGTTTTAAAATACACCACTGGCAGCTGTTTTTTTTAAACTCCATTCCATTTTGCACGTTTAATGGGGGGCGACATGATAATAACACGGGAAACAGAGCCGAGAGTGACAGGGCGCCTCATTGTTTCCACGGTGAAACCGGCATTTCTGAGACTCTGGCGCCGCTGTGTGTCCGGATGAAACGTCATCCTCCTTCCTTCCCTTCCCTCTGATTTCACATAGTCTTGCTTTGGGAGAACATCTTATCTCTTGATCTGTCTCCTGGCTCCAGCGCAGCGCTGAACCGAATCAAGTGTGGAGTGAGGCAGGCTGGGCGAGCGAGACTAATCACTGAGCAACAGCGCAGGGGCTTTCTGTGGATTAGTGACAGCTGTCACAGTCTGAATGTGCTTTCAGCATGCTTTCACAGAAAAAGGAAAGGAAGAGTGCATTAGGATTAAAATGCCAGAATTGTTGAAAAATCATAAAATAAATACTTTGTATTAAACTCTGACAATTGAAATGAGGGCTACATACACTATTATTATTATTATTATTATTATTATTATTATTATTATCGAGGTTGGAACCACTGAATGTTTGGCATTTTTGCCAGAAAAAAATACTTAAATGATTAATCGATTATCAAAGTAGTTGACGATTAATTTTCTGTCAACTGACCAATCAATTAGTTTATTAATTGTTTTAGCTTCAAATTAGAATCAACATCAGAATCAGTTTTATGGCCACGTAGGTTTTCACATACAAGGAATTTGTCTTAGTATGTTGGTGCAGGACAAAACAACGCGCACCAACACATCCAGGCAACCATCCGCGGCGCCATCTTGATGTCATCAACTAATATTAGTTCAGCGACACACCAGCGGCAGCGTTGATCGTGCAAGCGTTTCAATCAATATGAGAGAATTTTTTTTTGTCCTGAGTCAAGTCTGTCAGGCGATCAGTTTGTCTCACTAGGAGTGGTTGGTTTGACAACCATAGCGAAAGTGGCAGGACATTTAAGAAAGTGTTGCCTGACAGGCGACACTCAGGGACGAAAATGGCCAAGAAACACCCAGTTTTACTTCTGGTTTGGGAGGAGCCTGATGCTGCATTCAATTACATGGCAAATATGGGAGATACCATCATCCTATTTAACAACATTACCTCAACTTTTAAATACTCGCCCCTGGCCCCAGCGATTATATGAGCATACTTTTCCACACAGAGCTGTTGTTGTCATCTCACATTGCCACTTGGCTGCATTATTTAAATTTACTTGATTAATTATAACTAACTACTAGGTAGTATCGATCTTTTCCTATTGGGCTTCTGGTAACATAATTCCTAATCAAATGCTGTTCATGTATAATCTGTAATAAGAATCATTTAATCGATGTAGAATCATTTAATTTATCCACCTGATGAGCATGTCCAAATTAAACTGGACTTTTATGCAAAATTCTGGAGGATAGTAACTTGAGAGTTCATTCTTAACTTTGGGAACAGTTGTTTTCTCAAAAAGAAAAATTTTAACTCAAAGTCCTCTGACTAGATTTTTTTTTCTGGAGCTTTCAACCGCATCTCACGGTCTTAACAGGCGGAAATTGCTTAGGTATCATGGCAAATAGTATTTTTGTTGTAGTGCAGAAAAATGCTGCACTGACTGAACTCAGGACAAAAAGAATCCTGTGTTATATTACGGTGTATTGATTGAAACTGTTGCATGATCAACATCAGGCTTCCATCAGCCTCATATACACAAGTAAAGGCCCTACTTTTATATACCTCCTTGCTGGGATAAGGGAAAGTAAAGGTCTTCCAAATGCATGTGTGATTTAACAAGATTACATTGACTGTAAATGAACATTATCCCTCCAGTCATCTCATAAAAATGTCAGAAAAGTTGCGCAAACAAATCACTTGTTTACAAGGCACATAAGGACTAACAACGAGGCTAATTCAGTCCAAACATCACCACCATTACATCAAGATTACATGTTTTTGAGTGTTTTTCATAGAGTTAAGTTCGAAGTGAGTGATGATGTAACTATAACTATTAAATATGCATACGCAGGAATGTATGGTGCTTTGCTGTCAATAGTGGGGGTTTTTTCCGACAGGATGCTGGAGAACAATATTGACAAAGTGCTTGCCAGCCACTTCATTAAGTACAATCTAATGTGATCCAATACAACAGCTCTGACATGAATTCTACTTTTACGAAGCTTATAATTTTTCAGTTTTTGTTGACACTGTCAGAAAGGTAATAATTATACTTTGTTTATTATTGAGGTCGTAGTGGGTGGTGGTGTTAAAACCACCTTTCAATATAATGCACTCCAGTACAACACCACCACCCACTACGACCGGGGGGATTTGGGACAGGGGATCTCTCGGCCATCAAACCAGGAAACAGAGAAAAGTAAGATGAGATTGAACCCTCCATTGAGATTTGATACATCAACACAGCAGATTAGCTTTATTTTAAAACATAATGTTTCTTTATTTGAAAAATATGACACATAATCACCAAAAAAT
>NTHP01000098.1:1258375-1282310 GCA_003416845.1 Oplegnathus fasciatus
CTGGTCTTAAAACAAAAGAAAATATCCTGCTGTTTATTGTCAGTTTGTGTTTGTGTGAGTTTAGTGAAACATAAAAGATATTCGTGACTGTGTTATTCTTTCAGGTCCTCCCTTTTTTGTGCCTGATGAGCAAGTACACAGCCTGTTTGGTGAGTGTTGTCAAGAACAATCATGGCTGAGTGTGTTTCTGTACATTATCGTAAAACTTAAGCCTATAAATGAACCAAAATATGAACAGCACTGTGATACTGTAATAAGTGATACTTGAATAGTTAGATATGGACTATGGAAACTGAGATTAATTTGCAGTTTTTAAATGATGCTTTTCTTTTCCTCAGGGAGCAGCTGTGATATCGAACTGCTGCAGTCGGTGGATGCCCTGACAGAGCGACATCGAGGCTGGGGGCTGGACTACTTAACTGAAAATGTATACCTCATCACTCCAGAGAGCATTTAAAAACTGTACATGTACATTTAGAAAGCTTAGAGAAGCAGATCTTGGGCATTTTATTGCAAACACAGATCCAAGGTGGGTTTTTTTTAATGCTCAGACGTGTTTTTGATACAGTTACAGTTTCGGGGGGGGAGTGAAGGTGCATGGAAATAAAATGTCAAGAATTTCTAAAAACTGTCTTAAACTCATCAACTTTCATAAAACCTCTAAGGACACTAACATATAAAGTTTTAAATGCCTTACACAATAAAAATGTGTTTTGTGACAAGGTGTTTGTGGCTTTATTGAAACCAGTTAGGTAGCTGTTGCGTATTACTGACAATATTAACAGTTGCAAATAGGCACATTTTAATATAAATTTAAAAAAAAATTGAGAAAACATAAGTTACAACAAAGATACACAGAAAACAGGATGTAAGCTATGAAATTCAGACATCAAAACAAAGACAAAAAAAAATGATGCTATGATGCTCAAGGGTTGAACTCCTATAATAGCCAGTTTTTTCACATATACATACAGTTTTTATGGCCTTAGTATTTTGACTAAGTTTCAGAGTATTAAGATAGATAGTAAAAGTGACATTACTTTTATTTGTTTTTGGGATAGAGAATATGCTGGGATGGATATGGTGTACTTTTCTTCCCCATTGGCTGTTGCCTGGATACAGTGCTTAACATTAGCAAACAGCAAGGAGGAAGAAGGCGCACAAGCTAACTTGTAGAAAGTTTTGTGGGAAATGAGAGCTACATACATTATTATTATTAGTACCATTGTTGTTATTATTGTTATTACTATTATTGTGGTTATTATAGTAAAACAAACTCTCAAGCCCTAACAAGGTTACTATATCCTCCAGAATTTTGCATAAAAGTCCAGTTTGGACACACTAGATGGATGAATAAAATGATTCTACACGGATTAGATGATTCTTATTGCAAATGATGCTTTAACAGGGTCTGATTGGGAATGATGTTATCAGAAGCCCAATATGAAAAGGCTATAGGCTACCTAGTTAGTTATAATTTATAATTAACCAAGTAAACTTAATGAATGCAGTCAAGTGTAAATGTGAGGTAACAACAACAGCCCTGTGTGGAAAAGATTAAGCTCTGTTCTATAGTCTGAAATTAAACTAGCCCAATAATTTTGCTTTGAAACCAGTACGGACGCCTTCAGGGACTATTGCTGGTTCCCACAGAGAACAACATAACAAATAAAAGGCTATAGCCTATGTATTCAGGCTATTTAACAGAAGAGAGCACTTTTTCATTTACTGGTTGAGGTGCAGCCTATGTATGCTCATATCTAAAATAATCATTAGGCCTACAAGCACGTATTTAAAAGTTGAGGTAATGTTAAGTAGGATGATGGTATCTCCCATATTTCCCACGTACTTGAATGCAGTATCAGGCTCCTCCTAAACCAGAAGTAAAACCGGGTGATCTGTGGTGACTTTAATCCCTGAGTTTCGCCTGTGAGGCAACACTTTCTTAAATGTCCTGCCACTTTCGCTGCGGTTGTCAAAGCAACCACTCGTATTGAGACAAACTGATCGCCTGACAGACTGAACTCAGGACAAAAAAAACCTCTCGTGTTATATTACCGCGTATTGATTGAAACTGTTACAAGATCAACGGTGCCGCTGGTGTGTTGCTGAACAAATATCAGTTGTCTTCATTCAGGAAAGGTACGCTCTTGGTTAGAATTGACAAACATGCGGGATTCAGATTTCCTCTTAACAGTCATGTGTTTGATTTTATGCCAGGCTGCTGCTGGGTAAGCGTGGACTTTGAAATAGTTATGTATGTGTCATTATGTATATAATCACCTCTGCTCACAACCTGTCAAATTTGATTGATTTTATTCTTCATAGTTAAGCGGTAAGATCTAATTTATTTAGAGAAAATAGGCTACTTCTCATGTTATGCAAGGAGTTTGGACATTTCTCCCTGACGTCACAGTTTGCTTACTCACGTGACAAATAGAAACTCTTTTATTTCAATAAGCTGGACCAGCTGTTCCTGAGATAAAATCATACGGGCTAGAAGCTGTAACTTTCCACTTCTGCAGTGTATTTACACATTAGAGGGCACAGATTGATCTGTATTTATGTCCATGACCTTTAACCTCAGTTCTGTCTGTTCTGGCCACAGCTGACTCTCCAGTAATTATCTACCAGTTGAGTCCAAAGCTCTTGGGTCAATAAGAATCACGGTTTTGTAATCATTCAAGCTTGTTAACTGCTCTCTAAAGGCTTGTTTTTTTCCCCCCTCATAAGTTTTCACCGTGCAGCTGTTTCACATGTGTTTATGTGCAGGAACGTGTGACTGTGTGTATCATATGTACTCACCCGTCTCCAGACACATAGATGAATGCTGTTCTCTCCATTCTTTGCTTTCTCTCTGTCTCCCTGCTCTTTGTTAAGTAGTTGGGGTCAGGCAAACATAACCAGCATGCTGGCACCGCAGGCAGACCGGGCCATGGCGCTCGGAGAATGGGAGGAACGCTGGCAGGACGACAGGATTGGCTTCCATCAGCCTCATGTACACAAGTAAAGGCCCCAGTTTCATCTGCCTCCTTGCTGGGATAAGGGAAAGCAAAAGTCTTCCAAATGCATGTGTGATTTAACAAGATTACATTGACTGTAAATGAACATTACCCCTCCAGTGAGCTCATAAAAATGTCATAAAAGCTGCACAAACAAATCACTTGTTTACAAGGCACATAAGGACTAACAACTAGGCTAATTCAGTCCAAACATCACCATTGCATCGAGATTGTATGTTTTTAAGTTTGAGCATTTTTCATAGAGTTTTTCATAGAGTTTGAAGTGAGTGATGATGTAACCCTGAGTATTAAAAATACATATACAGGAATGTCTGGCGTTTTCCTGTTAATAGTGTTTTTTTTCCGACAGGATGCTGGAGAACAATATTGATAAAGTTCTTGCTGGAAGGACAGGAGTTCGCTTCTTCTTCCCTCTCTGTGGGAAAGCTGTAGACATGAAGTGGTATGAAAAAGCATATTATATCCAATAAGGAAGATCACATTTGGTGTTTACATTTTAAGTTATCATTTTTACAAAAAAATGCCAGTTCCTATTAAAAATGTATGGACAACCTACAATTAAAGCATTTTCTCGCTGCTCCTACATTCCTCCTACTTCCTGTGTGAATCCCAGGCTAGCAGACATGGGCCATTCAGTGGTCGGGGTGGAGATATCTGAAAAGGCTATAAAACAGTTCTTTGAGGAGAGCAACATGACCTACAGCGAGGAGCCTGTCCCTGCCATACCTGGAGCAAAGGTTTTCAAGGTAGGTGAACTATACATGTCAGTAAACAGTGAGGGATCAACATGCTTTTCATATTTTTACATTCAAGTTGTGCAAATGATTTATGTGAAGCAAATGCATTGTACATAAAATATATAAATATATATAGCCGTTCAGTGTATTTACATTCTGTATATACCTCTCTGTATATTAGTTTTAATTGTTGGTGGCGGAGTCCGCCATTTCCAAGCTGGATTAAAATTGCCTTTACGCGCACACGGGATTCACAGGAAATGATGCAGCATGCAGTCCAACATAATGTTATCTCACTAATGTCAGCCTCACTGTTTTCTGTTCCCTCTCCTACTGCCATATCAGAGGTGTATTAATTTATTGCTGATGCAGACTGAACGTTTCCTACTGCCACTGCTTCACATTAAAAGCATAAAAATGGTAGAACATGGGGTGGCTTTTGTTGTGAAGCGGTCACAAGAAAAGCTATATAGTTATCACAGAGTAATCATCAAAAATGTACAGCCAATTGAACACGTAAAAATGCTTTGTCATATTGTTATGTCTTTGACAAGCTACATAAAGGACCATACCAATGTTTGTTCCACAGGGCTCAGAGAGAAATATCTCCCTATATCAATGTGACCTGTACAACTTCTCCAGGTGAGTAAACTGTATATGTTTTTATCCTTTTAAAGATGTTCAAGTACTTGCACGGGGAAATGTTTAACAAAACTCTGTTTTTCCATTTCACAGTTCCATTGAGGGTCAGTTTGGGGGGATTTGGGACAGGGGATCTCTAGTGGCCATCAACCCAGGAGACAGAGAAAAGTAAGATGAGATTGAACCCTCCATTGAGATGTGATACATCAACACAGCAGATTAGCTTTATTTTAAAACATAATGTTTCTTTATTTGAAAAATATGACACATAATCACCAAAAAATTTAATTAAAATCTCTGGAAACTATTTAAATGTATAATTTAAATAATTCTAAGAAATTAATATCAGGTAATTATATACAACACATTTTGGAATAAAACCATACGTATAGCTATATGCTTAAAGTTGTATTACCTCATGTGTTTTTAAAATACCACAGGTATGCTGCCCTCATAACTTCTCTCATGGCCAAAGACTGCAGATACCTTTTGGACACTCTGTTGTACAATCCTGAATTATATGCAGGTAACTGTCCATATTGTGTGTAAAACATCAGGCACTGAATGAATAGGGAGCCATACCCTGGTCTTAAAACAAAAGAAAATATCCTGCTGTTTATTGTCAGTTTGTGTTTGTGTGAGTTTAGTGAAACATAAAAGATATTCGTGACTGTGTTATTCTTTCAGGTCCTCCCTTTTTTGTGCCTGATGAGCAAGTACACAGCCTGTTTGGTGAGTGTTGTCAAGAACAATCACGGCTGAGTGTGTTTCTGTACATTATCGTAAAACTTAAGCCTATAAATGAACCAAAATATGAACAGCACTGTGATACTGTAATAAGTGATACTTGAATAGTTAGATATGGACTATGGAAGCTGAGATTAATTTGCAGTTTTTAAATGATGCTTTTCTTTTCCTCAGGGAGCAGCTGTGATATCGAACTGCTGCAGTCGGTGGATGCCCTGACAGAGCGACATCGAGGCTGGGGGCTGGACTACTTAACTGAAAATGTATACCTCATCACTCCAAAGAGCATTTAAAAACTAACTTGTACATTTAGAAAGCTTAGAAAAGCAGATTTTGAGCAATTATTGCAAACACAGGTCCAAGGTGATTTTTTTTTTAATGTTTAGACATCTTTTTGATACAGTTCCATTTTGGGGGTAAATGAAGGTGCATGGAAATAAATGTCAAGATAAGTTTTAAACTCATCAACTTTCATAGTCTCTAAGAACTGTAACAGATAACGCTTTGAATGCCTGACAAAATAAAATGTGTTTTGTAACAACATGTCTTTGGCTTTATTGAAACCAGTTGTGGAGCTGTTGTGTTAATTAATGAAAATATTACTTTTTACTTTTTTTTCATTAAATAAACTTAATTGAGAAAACAGAATTTAGAACAAAAGATACACAGAAAACAGGATGTAAGCAATAAAATTCAGACATCAAAGCAAGGAAAAATTTTCACATATATATATATATACAGCTTTTATGGCCTCACAATTCTAGTTCTAATGAAGATAAGATACTAAAAATGACATTAATTGAATATACTTAAGTTTGTTCTTTTGGTTTGAGAGTATGTTGGTATGGATACGGTGTGCTTTCTAAAAATCAGAAGCAGGTTAACAATGTATAAGATATCACAGTACTGCAAACAGTACAAGTTTATCTCTTTAAGTCAACAGATATACTTCTTTGAAGAAAGTTATCAGTCTAAACTATTTAATTGTAGGTGCAATCCACAAACAGATGAAGAAAAGTTTAGCCAAGTAAAAAGTAGCCAAGTCCTATATATCAAGTCACATAACTCCAGTAACATAAATCCCAATAGAGTCATTTGGGATCTGAGAGAGGTAAAAAAAAAAAGTACTGTCAACAATACTACAATCACACATATAGAGCATATTAAAATCCTTTGTATTCAACCATGTTTTACATCTGGGATTTCTGAGAACCCAAACAGAAGTGTCATTTTCTGCAGAAGAAAATGTTTATAAGCAACTCTCATACAATTACGACAGGTCATGAAGTATCAAGCTGATAAAACAGTGTTTAGTTTGTGTTTTGAGCGGTGAAAGAGGACCTGGGGTCTCCACAGGAACCCAAACAGAAGAATAGATTTAATAGATCTTTGCTTGTATGCGGATGGAATTTAAAAGCGTCACGTTACAACGCGTCATGGGGCCAGCTTCCTCCCCATTGGCTGTTGCCTGGATACAGAGCCTAACATTAGCAAACGGCGAGGAGGAAGGCGCACGAGCCAACTTGTTGAAAGTTTTGTTCACAGAAATGCCGAAATATCCCGAGGAGCCGAGAAACGTAAGTTACCACATTGAAACAGACGAAATTCAAAAGTTTTAAAGATATTATGTGAAAAAAAGCGTTACAATTTTACCGGTAACTAACTACTACTACCGGTGTTTGTGCTGCAATTTTAACTTCATTAGCTAACCGTTTAAAATGTCCAGATATCTTATTAGTTGCTAACACATCTTTACAATTCATTCTAAAGTTACACATTTAAAGGTCTGGTTGACATTAAAAGACTAAGCTACCTTTCAGGTGAGTGTGCCGCCTCCAGGCCGCTGGGTGTGGAGTGATGAGGCTGGAACAGTGGAGTTTGTCAGGTGAGGGCCAAATTACTAGCATTAGCATACTGCACCTGCTAGCAACCACGAGACGTCGTTAAACTATAATACAGTAACGTTAGCCAAACATCTTCCCTCTCTTCCAGTTCTAGTCCAGCAGAAGAGGGTGTTTTGAGGAAAAGGAAGCAGACCAATGTCAATTTCAACGATCTCCAGCAGCGGTCAGAGTGGCAAGTTAGGCCTGGGTCAACAAATAGCTTTCAGAAGTCTTTTAATATAAATATCTACTCACGTTATTCAACTGTGTGTATGTTTATTCGAAAGGCAGAAGAAATGTAGCCTTATACTCAACCGTTTTTTTAAATTGCACATGATGTTTTGCTGTTGACATTCGAGACTAACCTGCACATGGCTGCACATCTCTGCTGTGTGTCCTCAGGTTGGCTGAGATCTGCACGTTGAACCATAGAGGGCGCCAAAGCATTAGGAAGAGCCTGAGCCCAGCTCATCTGGGTGCTTACAGGTCCTCAGTGATGAAGAGGCGAGGGGAGCGCATCACCACTGATGATGTTAAACGCAAGTGTCGATATGTTGTTGAGCTCATAACAATAATACCGCATGACTTAAGTCGGCTGCTCCTCTCTGTGTCCTTTAAGAACATAGGTAATTGCTGAATAAATGGGAGTTTGCTATGTGTGAATATACAGGAATTACTCAAGAGCTTGCGCTGGTATCCCTACAGTGCCGTCCAAAAAGATTGAGGTTTTTTGGCAACCAAACTATTTAATTTCTAGATTTGTCTTCCCAGCTTATCCCACTATACAACATGCAGACCATTTCCTAGTGATTGATTTTCCAAAATTAAGATCGATCCATGAATGATCTTCATATTAAATCATATCAAAATAAAACTAAACTTTGCTCTTCAGTAATGGTGATAGCATTTAGCCAGAGACTATGACATATCTCTGTACCTTGTGAGTGCTGGATGACCTTTGACCCTGTTCTGACAAAGCTCTCTGTTTTGTAGAGGTGGCTGTCAGTTTGCTGCAGGAGAATTATTCGCTTCCCATTCCACTCTGCTTCTTGGCTGTATTGAAGTAAACAATACAAAGACTTTATAAATACACACAGTTCCCATGTTGTGCATTGTATGACTAGATAAGTTATACACTGATACTAATTGCTTGTCTGTGTCCAGGAGTAAAGAGCTTGATGAAGTCCTGACTGTCCTTCTCCTTTACCTGTCTTGTTTCTTTGAACACAAGTCTCTGGAGAATAAACCTAAGCATTTAATGGCGTAAGTATGCTGAGAAAGGAAGTGTTGTCTGTTATACTATACAGTATATTGCCATCATTATTTTTTTTATCACAGTTACTATCTGTGTTTCTTCCCCTTTCTTTATCCACCAATGTCGGTGACCTCTATTTCTTTATATTTTTCCTTCTTCCATTCCCCCTTCCTCCCTTCTCTGTCCTGTATTTCTTTCTTCACCCTCACTCCCTCTCTAACCAACCTGCCAGTGTAGACATCATCACCGAGCACCAGATGCTGGCAAAGGCTTTGGCCAAAAAGGAGATAGCTCAAAAAAAGCTGGCTGTCTGCTACTTCAGCCTAATCATGGACCTGGAGATAGAACGGCATCAACACACATCGTATCACAAGTGAGATTCAGAACAGGTGGTAGACAGAGAAAGTACTATTTCTTCTGCAATATTTTTACTCAGTTGTGTAGTTACCAGGATGCATCAGTCATCATACATTTTCAAAATACCTCCTGGGTACGATTGGATAGCAGTAGTGAATGTCTTCTCAAGAGGCTCTGAAGCCACTAATTACATTTTAATTAAGGGCAGAATTTAGATTAATTAGATTAGGTTCATTTTGGGTTTCAGGGGAATCTTGAAGTGTTATGATCATCTGAATGGGGTAAAAGCCATCACCAACACTCAACTGTCATTTTAGCCCAAAGTAAGATCTGCAATTCTCTACATTTTACCTACTAGTAAAATATCTTCTTACCAATTGAGCAAATATTCATTGTGCATCGTATTGCAAAGTTGTATGGACTTTCTTATTAACAAGAAAGGATGAACATCTTCTGATATTCCCATAATAAGCTCTGCTGCCAAAGCTACTGTCCTTCACATGGCTTCTTTCATTTAAATGTCTTCCATTAAATGTTAAATGTTGTCACTGTAGTACATAATAATTAAAATAATAATTTAAAGGATAGGGACAGTAAGAAAAAGAGGGACTTTGGTACTAAAAAGACCACAACTTTTATAGATAGATAGACAGTTGATTTGGCTAGCACAGACTGCTTAAGCCTCATATTAGCCTCAGCTGAACTTTAGAATGTATTTCTATACCAAATGAGGAGTGTGGATTTTGTTCCCCATCACTTGCATTGGAATCACGTTAAGAAGGGATCTCTTTACAGACAGTATGAACAGGAGAAAGAACTACAGTGACCAAAAACTGTTTCAGTTTACACACATTCATCTGAGTATTGTTTTAAGACAGACTTGATGAAGTATGAACCTATCCTTAACTTAACGGTCTCATGCTAGACTCTTTCATTAGTTTTGGAGATTTTAAAGCTTTATTATTTCATATTTTATGACTCTTGCAATTCTTTTATTATTCCCTCCGTTTCTTGATTTTCTGACTTTGTATTTGATCAGCTGTAGGCATGGTTTCTTGTACACTGGTTGTACAATTGTATCTCAGGTCTGTCTTTGAATGTCAATGAAGTTATGTACTGTTGAAATATAGCTATCTGTTAGAAATAAAGTCAAGCAACTCACGAGTTCTGAACCAAAATGTTAGACCCAGTGCTAAATTATCATGTCATCCATGAATATAAGTCAACCAGTCACAGTTTGCCATAATATACCACGTTCTTGTGTTTTTCCAGGGGCCGGATGTCGTCAAACAGTACAGAATGGCTGCTACATGCGGTAAGTGCATGCATTAATCACCTTAATTGCAAATGAGCAATGAAAATGTTTTTAATCTTATTATGAATGTTAGGAACTGTTCAGTGATCTAATTTGTCCCCTCACCACTCCCCGAATCTTTTAAAAACTTGATGAATTTGACTCGTAACTGACCTGTAATTTCTTTCCTTGCAAAACCAGCATGTTGAAACATTCGAAAGTGTATTGCCTCATCTGCACAGAAAAAGTTGAGCCTTCAGCTGTCAAGAGTGAAGGCCAGTTCACCATCTGTAAATACAGACGGCAGTGGGCAGAACAGAACGACATTGAGTGCTGGTTGTGCCTGGTGGCCTTAATGAATTAGTTAGTGGTAGGAGATGTTGACTCAACACAGGTGCTTTGCTTTGACAGGCTCCCTCCAGTATTTAGCCAGGTGGGTGGACAGAGAGAGAAATATCACGCTAACAGCAGCAGCTTATTGCCTGCTCTGTATGTGACCTTTTTTTAGACAGAAATAGCTGTTGTGACCTTTTAAAAACACAGAAGAATAAGTGGCCTGGGTTTTTGTTCAGAAAGAAGGGGTGTTGAATGTTCATTCATTGAATCCATGAACAAGATGGATGAATGTCTAACTATCAAATGAATTAAGGAAATAATTGGTTTGTGATATAAAGAACCCCAGGTGACATTCTCTTCTCCCCCTTTTATTCCCTCACTCTCTGTTTCTAGTGCCTGTACAGCTTCTTCTGTTATGCGGCCTGGGTGGCGTTTGGCAGGAAGGACCTGAGGGACATCCAAGAGGAGGTGGGGCGTCTTTTGTACTCAGACACCTTCAACACGGCAGTGAGGAACAGGACCGATGGGGACTCAGGAATGACCTTTGCCACTGTTAATGGTTCAGTGGAGACGGGAGGAGATGACCCCAAGGAGATGGGATGTAATAGCACATTCGAGCGCAGGTGCGTTGAAGTGAAGTAAAGGTTGGGTTGAGGTGGCATGTGATACCGTGACTGGCACTCTACATGTATTTTTTATTGATGAAAATCATCTTTTGCCTCTTCAATTACTACTTATACACTACACTACTATTTAAGTGCATATGTCTCTGAACATATTCTATACATTTTTGATTGCCCATAAGGAAATTCTCCCGCCACAGGCCAGTTCAAGAGGGTAAGCTACAATATATAATGGCCCTCTGGAGTTACTGAAGTTTCTGTATTGGTCAAGCTTTGGAGGCAGTCACATTTTCATCGGCTTTTGTCAACATTTGCTTTGTCGTTCATTTATTTAAAAACTAAATTCATTGAGAAATTCAAGAATTCATTTCTGGCTTCAGTACAGTTTTGCCTTGAGTTAATTAACTCTGGTCAAGCATTTAGCCAGTAGAAATACTGCTTTCTGTGATTCTGTTACCCTGCCATACTTCATACAGTATGTGCAGTGCTAGCAGCTTTTTAGCTGCTAAATGCTACACTGTCTTTATCAGCTAGTTGCCAACTTAGATGTTTGGTGCTGGACAGGTAGCAAACAGTGTGTTTTTTTTAGCGTTTTTGCTGAAAACAGCTGCCTGCTGCTGATGAGAGCAGTGATACTGAAGCAAAACAGTGAAGTTTTAGCCTGAAAACCAAAACAATAAGCTAAATGAAGCTATAAAGCTCCATAGAGCTGAGGGTAACTGCAGAGTCAGGTAATAATTATCTGTGGGTTCATCACTATAAGCGACGACTGTCATATAGAAGTAGTCATGTGATCCATTGTTAATATTAAAATATTGATTATAGCCACTAATATTATCTGTAGTCTAACCATCAATATGTTTAACCAGTCTGAGCCTCATTCGACATATTATAGAGTAAATAACTTAATAGCTCCGGCAGTAAAGTTGTCTGTGTTTGATGGATGTCATGTCAGACCTCTAACTGGAATATGATTGATGTAGACAGATTCATAGCTTCGTCCGATAGGAGGGACTGTCTGACAGCCTGTTTTATGTTGTGTTGCTGTGTCTGACACAAGATTGGCAGTTGTGTAAGCTGTCAGGGGCCCAGTGCTCTTTCCTGCTGTCAGGTTGAGACCAAACAATCAAAAGCTGGGTTTGAAGCTCACTCTCCTCCTGAGGGTGGATGTACACGACATGATTTGGACTAGCTTCAGCACCGCTTCCAGCTGTCTCGCAGACATTGAAAAGACTGTGATAAAAAAAAATCCATCAGACTATGTATTTTTTGTATTTGTTCTGGTAACGCACCTGGATCTTGAGAATTTGGCTACCATAGCAGCTTTCCTAATTAATTAGTTCTGGATATTTGTTTAAGTTTCCACCATGAGTACTATAGGTATGTATGACAAAATGGAATATGTGAGGAATGTCTCCTTTTCAAATACAGCTGTTGTCTGTGTATGAATGAACTACTATATAGATAGATCTTTAATATTATAATATTTGGTTTAATTCATGGTGTAAAAGATATACAGTGAAAGTTCATAAGTTTGTTCCCTTTTTTTCTGCTGCTTTCTAGTTTGTTTCCTCCAATACATCTTCTTTCTTTTTTTTTACATTTGCTTGTTTCCCTAGGGTGTTGGTATACAATAAATTCATTATATTGTTTTGTCCCTGCTCCTTGATCTGACTTTTCCCCCCAGAACGTCCCAGAGGCGTCCGGCCCTCAGCAGTATAGTTAATCAGCGATCCCCACTGATGGTGTGTCTGCTGCCCTTGCCCAAAGAGCGGTCACCCCATCTGTTCCTCAGCAGCCGGGCCAGGAGGCAGAGCCCGCTGCAGGCCGAGCACTGTGACACCAAGGCCCTGATGGAGGAGCTCAACCAGCAGCTGGCCAGTGTCAGGTGGTGTACAACATCATAGAATATGTCACATATAACACTCGAGAGGATGTGATTTGTTTTGATCAAGGGTGGGATGTATCTGTTTCACTCTTGCCATAGCCCAAATAACAGTTACTGCTATGTGTACGATGACAAACAGTCAGGGACATAAATTGACTTGTGACTAGGAAATATTCCAAAAACAAACTCCATTAAACACACCACTGATAAACTGTTTTTCAAGTGCTTATGGCTATGGAAGTTATCGACTTAGTCATCCAGCAGACACAGAGCCACATGAGCATTCTTGTATCTTACTAGATGCTTGACTTTCTTCACCAGCCACTTGCTGGTCAGAACTTGATTGCTGGAAAGGGCAGCCTGTGGTTTTATTATATACTGTATATATGTGGGGAGTTGATGTATGTGTATGTATGTATGTGTGGGTGAGGTGGTAATTTTCAGTGGGTCAGGTACAGTGACCCTTGTTGCATTACAGGGAGTCATTTGGTTTTGTGCTAGTGTAAAAATATAGTGAAGCTTTAAAGACATATTTGAATGTTATTAATAATTAGTTTCAAGGACATTTAGCTGTAATGAGCTATGCCTTGTTTTGGGTGTTTCTTAAGAAACCTTTCTGTTTTCTCCTCCCTGTTTTGTTTCAACTTCTTAGAAATTGGTAACTAGTATGAAGCTATATGAAGCTATTATGATTGTGTGCAGTAACACCCACTCTACATGACTCTGTTATCAGTGTTCCCCAGTGGTCATATTGTATTAGAGGACGCTCTGTCTGGTTTTTAACCGAATAATCTCAGATTTTATATGTAATGGGAATCTTTATCACCATCTAACCAGATCTTTAATCAACTGAAAGAGTAGACTGATTCATAGACTAATACTTCCCACATGTGTAGAGATATTGTGTTTTTTCGTGTGTGTTTTTGTGCCAAGATAGCATAGAAAAAATGACTTGGCTTGTGGAAAACAAGCAAAAATTAATCCCTTTTACCCCATGTTCTCTCTCTCTTTTAATTTATTTATTATGAGTCAGCTTTGGGATTCTTGGCAAGCCATTGAGACAGTTCAGCCGAAGCACCCTGATGCCCTATGGAAAACAGAAAAACAACAGAGATGAGGATGATGACCATGAACCAGGGAGTGATGTTAATAACAACAGTGAGGATCATCCTGGCATCCGCGTTCAAGGTAGCAGGTCATCCTTCATGGGACCCAAGTCGACAGGCCTTGCCAGATATGGTAGCACCACGCACATAAATACTAGAAACTCTGCAGCTACCATTGAGGCTGTGACCTCAGACACTGAATGACTTGCACATGAATGTGTGAAAGTGTCAGAATTTTTTGAGTGCGCGTGTGCACTTTTATTGGCATAACACAGAGATTGCATGTGCAAATGCATTCCTCAGCACAGCCCACAGGGTAAAAAAAAAAAATGGAGAAAGACTCAAGTAGCAGCTGAATTTGCATTCTGCTTCGCTCGTGTGTGGCTCATTTCAAAAGCACCTCCCTGGACTGTCATCACGCACATCATATTTGTTGGGATCTGCTTCTGAATTTAAATCAGTTTCTTATTTGCCAGCTGGTGGTGCTGTTGAATAAAATATAATGAAATCCATAACAACTTTGAAGGTCTGCACTTTCTATAGCGTCTGAAATATATTCAGTTCACATATTAAAAAATGAAGGAAGTCCAGCACATTGCATGCATAATTCACTTTGGATAATATGTATTTTAAAAAAAAAGAATTATACAGTTTGTTTTATTTAGATCATTGAAGGCTTCACTTTAGACCACTGAGTCATTCTGTGTCCTTGTGCCTCCTCACAACAGGCTGACAATAACATGAACTGGTGCCACATTCACACACACACACACACACACACACACACACACACACACACACACACACACGCATTCTCACATTCTCACACGCCACACCACTCTCTAGCCAGGATTGGTAGCAGAAGGGGCTTTGCCTTCGCCCTAATTGGCTGCGTAATCTGGGACACCAGGAGTAGAGTTAAGCCCTCTGAGGAGGAGAAGGAGGAGGCCTGGGAAGCTTGTGCATTAGGTTGGGGGATGGGGCACAAGATATATTTTAAATTAGTTTCGAAAATTTGAAGTGCTCTTGGTTTAAATTTACACCGTTCCACACCCAAAACGATTAAGTCAAGCACTCCCCTGTTGTGGCTGGTGTCACTCAGTTTTTCTGCTGTTGGTTGTTTCTGTTGAGGTCATAGAAGATGAACACTTTGATGAGGACAAGGAGAATCATTCGGCTCATATGGGAGCTGTTACTTTCTCTCCTCTTCTTCTGCTGTCTTGTCTTTGTCCCCTGATGGCTACTTTCACCTTGCCTCTTTGTCTCCTCCCTTGTTCTCCTTGTCTTCCTCCTCCAGTGCAGTGTGACTAATACCAGGCAAGCAGTCAGATACTTGACAGAGTGAAACCTGCCTTATCAGTTAACACATCCTTTTCCCTAGCCCGACTGAATAATCAAAGAGGTGCTACCGTAGCTGTGGAGCTGAGACTACATATGTAATCAATATAAATTACAGGAAAAGGCTTAAATCTTAACTACCACTTTTAAGAAATAGCTCAATGTTGTGGGAAATGTGCTTAGATGCTGTCTTGCCGAGAATTAGGTGAGAAAATCGATACCAGTCTCAAGTCTGTATGGTAAATATGTAGCTGGAGCCAGCAGGTGGCTAGTTTAGCGTAGCATAAAGACAGGAAGCAGCTAGCCTGGTTCTGTCTAAAGGTAGCAAAATCCCCCTACCAGCACCTCTAAAGCTCAATCATTATCACATTATATCTCATTTATTTAATCCGTACAAAAACCAAAGTGTAAAAACAACAATTTGTTGTTTTATGGGGTTATTGTGCCAATGACATCTTGGCTGGAACCAGTTGCCAAGCAGCCAGCGGAGACTCCACTAAATAACAAGTCAAGGCTAAGAAAAAGTCCTGCACATAATCCCCCGTAAAACTCTTCGGTTTTTGTACGATTTAACAAACAAGACATAACATGTGGAGTGAGCTTTAGAGGTGCTAGTAGGCAGATTTTGTTGCCTTTGGGCAGAGCCAGGCTAGCTGTTTCCCCCTGTTTTCAGTCTTTATGCTAAGCTAAGCTAGCCAATACATAAACTAACAGCTTTATATTTACCGTACAGCTACAAATCTACCCAACAAACGTGAGAGTGGTATCTATCTTCTCGTCTAACTCTCTCAAGAAAGTGAATAAGCGTATTTCCCAAAACTATTTTAACTATACAAGTTTCCTTTTTGGTACCTTTGTGTATTTAAAATGGTGTGACTTCTAGTTGGATTGTCTCCGCTCTTAAGTGGTGTAAAGAGTTACCTGTCGAAAAGAAAATGCACTGCTTCTCTTCACGAGTGAATACAGCACGATTTAATTCTAGTAAACTCTCAAAACACCATTTTTTTAACCTGATATTAACAAATGATTTTGTCCCTGGAACTCAATGCCGGGTTTCAAAACATTACAACAGTGAGCTGGGAGGAAATCAGTGAGTGTCATTATCCACTGATTGCACTCGCTCTTTGCTGTGAAAATCACATTTCAACAAAGGACAAGTCAAACTGAAGTTATTTAAAGTGCCATTTAAAAAGCTGGAATTGTTTTGGTTTTAAATTAAAGCTTCACTAACGTTGAATAGCAGTGAAATCTCCACATTATAAGCTGCACAGTGATGATACGTGGCACACATATTCTTGTTAATCAGTTGCCTTTCAAAATTCCTGAAAGTTTTTTCTTTTTCAAAATGAAAGATCCAGCATTGGCACTAATTAGTGAAGCTTTATAATTTGGCTGTGAATCACATCTCTTCCCATCTGAGTGTTAAAGGTTAATTGGTTAAACCATGTCAAGGGTGTGATATCATGTGGTTACACTCAGCAGTTTAGTTAGCGTTTGCAGATATTACAATGTATGCTTACGTCTAGCACCAAGGTAAGTAGAGCATATTCACATTTCAACCAAATTATTATGGATGCGTGTAAGATTTTTGGGATAGCACCACCAATGCACAATTACCTCTACTACAGTTTGTGTGGCACATATCTATAGGTCTTTGGCCTCTGTATTTGAAGGAAGTCACCTTGTAGCTGCGGAACTGACTTGCAATATATGAGGCCGAGATGGTGCCTAAGGAATCTAGTTTGGCAGTACTTGATCAGGAGAGTTGTAGGGTTTACTGTGCACAAAGGGCAGACTGTTATCAGGTGGGATTAGTGGTTTTCAAAAGGTTCTGGGAAAATACTGTTTTCCACTGCTCTGAATGGATTTTAGTGATCTGGAAATTTGACTGCAAGGTGGAAGATTGTGCTGGCGAGCGTGTCGTCAGTGGAGCATTTGAAGGCTGCTGCGTGGAAAAATCACACTTTTTAAAAATTAAGTGAATAATTACAAAATAGCCTCTCAAATCATGCATTAGTTGCACATGTTTTAAAGCTAATTAAAGTGCACTGCAAGTTCATTTCTATCTAATGGCCCTCTTAAGTAAAGTGATCATTATGAAATATTATATCATTTAAAAACATGTGCTTGAAAATGGAGTTTTGTACCTGTAATCTTAGTTTTGTCAACTTGTACATTTACATTTGTGCCTGTAAACTTCAAAGTTTGGATATTCTGGCCGGTGCTTGCAGGTTTCATTTTACAAACTCCGAAGCATAAAGGGGTATGTGTGTGCACGCTTACAGACTTTTAATAGGCTTTGTACACAGAACTTTATAAAGAAAACAGAGGAGAAGAGGGTAGGACATTTAACATCTGACTTATCAGTTTTTTGGAGCTGCTACAACCAGGAGATGCTAGTTTGCTAATGGTTTTACAGAACCAGTTAAAGTTATTACCTAATCATGTACTTAAAAACACTTCAGCATCTAACCTATGATTCTGTAGAAACCCTAGAACAGAAATTAAAGGTGGGCAGAGGGCAGAAACTTGCAAATCAGGGTTTACAGTCAGGAAACTAAGTGTTCAGAATTATAAAATGAATCCTGCAAATGCAGAATATAAAGCTGTCAGCACAGTTAGCAGATACAAATGAAGAAAACTAAAATTAAAGGTACTCAACTCTATTTTGAAGCACATCTTGGGAGGGGGAGTTATTCATTTATACCAGCAGGGGGAGACGTTGCCCATAAATGGCTGAACTCAGTGGGACTGGGGGGGCTTCCTACTGATAAAACTGATGTAACTCCTTGTAGTGTTTAATTCCACCCCTATTGTGCAGTGTTTTATTAATAACAGGATGCTGTGTGCTTTATTCATATATAAAGAGTGGTGCATTGATTCCATTACATGCTGAAATACAGCAGCAATGAGCGACTAATCAGATGTGTTCACAATATCATAATAAACATGAGACTTGATTGCAATTTAGTGCAGTGACTGAATGAAAGTGTGGAATCCTCATTAGGGTGCAATTAGCGATCATTATCTTGACGGAGATAAATGGCTCAATTAGCTGCGAGGCTTTTCCTCGTGCAGTTTGTTATCCGACCTCCCCAGCAGAAAAAGAAATACAATAATCAATAGTAATTCCTATAAGGACTTACTGCGCGTCAATAGACATCATAATTGGTTTGTTTTGATTGCTGTGTTATTATCGGCTTCCTCTTTGGCCACTTTTGTCGCAAGTTCTCTCTCTGTCTCGCGGTGACATGGCCGAAAGGAGCGCACGCACTCAGCAGAGCGTCAGTCGTGCTCGTGCCTAACACTTTTTGTCCTCGTTATTTCAAGTGAGCGCTGAGGGGGAGAGGAGAGCGAGCGAGCGAGCGAGGTGTCTCGTGCGGATTTCACTGACACAAGGCGCGCGGAGGACTTTGCAATTAAAATCGTGCTCATTTGTGTATATATTTTGTCAGATTTACGCAGAGGAAAAAGGAAAAGAGAGAGAGAGAAAAAAAGAAAGAAGTGCCTGGAGAGAAGTGGGGGAGGAATAACCAAAACGCAACACGTATCCGGTGGGATCCCACTCCTGAGAGAGAGAAGCGGCAGGAGTTGGAGCGAAGGGTGCTCGGAAAGCGAGTGGGAGAAAGAAGAAGAAGAAGAAGAAGAAGAAGAAGAAGAAGAAGGGAAAGATTTGACATTTCGCTCGTAACAACGCGCTTTTAATTAATAAAGAGGAATAATGAGGAACGTTTGGATAATTTTGACCCTCGGGCTGACCGTCTTCCTCTCCGGGGAAACGGTAAGTTTTTTTGGAAAGCAAACTTAAAACGGGGTGATAGCTGTGTGGGGGGAGAAAGGCAAGTTGGGTCCACTGCTGCTGCTGCTGCTGCTTTTGGGCAGTTTGAGAAAATCCTCGGAACATTTGCTGATTCCCGTGTGTGTGTTTCTTTTTTCACTTTGTGCAAAACGCTGCTATAATATGATGGAATAAACAACGATAAACATTTAATCAGTAGTTTGCCGAGAAGTCAGACTGTTAGTCCATTGAATCTCTGTGTCTGACAACTAAGCAGACAGGCCCATATTGCTGCCGCTTTGCACAAGACTTCGCCTATAGCAGTTTTCTTCATATCGTATAGGCTGAGACACTGAAATATGCATGACGAGCTCAGATAGAGCCTGCAGAGGTCAATGTGCCTCTCTCACTGCTTGCCTATGGGAGTTCAGCTTCAGTTTTGTTTGTTTTTTGTAACATGGATCCACACTTTAAAGGGACCTATATGGATAAAGTTGGTTCAACGTGCTTGTATTTGCTGCTTAAATATATCTTTCAAAGCTGTGAAGTAATTGAATCACCAGCAAAGACACATTTTAGAGGGACACCTTAGAAATCTCACATGAAGTGGGAATGTTATGTGACTCCTGAGATGAAGGATATGATCACCACACTGACTTTTAGGGAACACAGGGCGCCTCTATAACAGTGTTTTAGCTGTATTACAGTGATTTGTTGTGATGATGTTGATTCCTATGACAGCTGTGCAGCTCCATGCTCACTGAAATGGTTGCATTATCGAGTAAATGTCATCATTATTGGAGGCAACCAGCTTACTAGACGGATAAATCTTTGTTTGCTTGTTCCTTTTGGTGGCAGTCATTGAATGGTTGTGACATTTAAATGAACGGGGCTCACCTGAGTAATATCCTAACTTTTATTCTCAGTTTCCCCTCTTTATCATCAGTTTTAAAGCCGTATATCGCCGCTCATCCCTGTTATTTCCTTGATCCAGTTTCAGGTTCAAGTCGGTGTCATGGCTCCTGACTGAGTGTGCATCACCCTACAAATTGGCCGGGTTGTAGGAATGACAGATTTTGGCACTTTCATGTGCAGCCCCTGTCATTATTGTCCCCTCCTGTTGTTTCTCTGTGGGTTGTGACTTGGCACAGTGCCTCCTCCTCTGTTGGAGCCGCTTGTCCAATTAGCTGATTCAGACACTGTTGTTTTAATGACTCATTGTTTTTCATGAGGTCACCCTCAGAGTACATTTTTTTTGCATGTTTTCTAATATCTTACACTATCATTGTGTATCTGTACACAACACCTAGGTTCTTTAGTGAACTTTCATGTATATACAATGGCCCAATATGCACTGAGTGACCATAAAATCGGATATATAAGAGTAGAAAACTACGCCACTACAAATTACGGCCCCAAAATGACCAATAGAGTTGAACAAACAAGCATTTATTCCAATACTACATGGGATTTCAGTACATTGTACAGGGTGATATTTCCCTTGTCACTTAGAGTATAATATCCCATGATCTTTATCCACCTTATTTTGGCAAAATATGAGGTAATCCATCACGAGAATACAACAGGACTGACATGCTCGACCACCATCATCTAGATGACTTTCCACAGACGAATCATACGCATACAGACATGCACACTTTACCCTGATCAATATCTGCCTCCCCCTTTATCTGTGTCCCCTGAAGGCCTCACTGGAACATGACACGTGACATTGATTCTCAATATTGGCGCTGGTGTTGACAAGTGGTTGATAACCTGCTTTAGGCACAGCTGTCTGTGTTTTAATTACCCCATCACATCACAGGGGTACAGTATAACTCTCGGCGGCCCTTGAAAACTTTCAGATAAAGCTCACTGCTCCTGGCTTACATCACTGAACCTGAGAACTGATTTTTTTTGTCACCTGCAGTCGTATACGGTCATATGAAATGGTTGTCCTTTTGTACCATGTATGTTCCATACTTGTGCTTTCTTTGTCAGCTTACCTGCTTACCGGCTTACTTGCCGAGTAATGCTTTGACAGCAATGCAACATGTGAGGTCTCTGCACATGTTGTTGCTGTTTTGCAGAATGTAGTGTAGCCTTGCTGGAGTGTTGCTATCATATCTCTCATTAGATGAGGTCAACATAGGGAATGTGGAACTGTAAGGGACTGCTGAGTTCTGCAGCTCGTCTCTCAGACTGTTTCTGTCACGTTTTCCACTCCCCAGCTTCCAAGAAGTTTTGTGAACGAGGAGGAAGAGTTTGGCTGTATACGCTCGGCCCACCCCGCCGTGTTTCGGTGCACGCCACTCACCAGATGTTGTGGTCTGTAATTTGTGTCATGTTTTGGTGGGAAGCGTGGGTACTGTTTACCTCCCTTTACATCTGTGATTTACTGGGGGGGGGGTCTGAGTGCTGTCTCGCACCCTTGCTGGACTCAAAAGAATCACTTCAGAGGAAAACTGGAGTGTGGCGGATGAGAGAGGCAAATGGGAGGAATGGAGGAGAAAGAGACTCAAAATTACATGGAACGTCTCCATTCAAGTTCAAGGGATTTTGGAGGCAACAAAAGGAGGATTTCACATATCTGTTTGTTTGTTTTTTCCCTTCCAGGCATTCATGAAGATGTCTTAGTCGTTTCTCAAAAGGGCAAGTGAGGTTGGATCGCTATGATAAACTACCCTCAAATAGTCAAAAAGAAAAGATGCGCTAAGCCTGAGAAAATCCTTTATGTTATTTCAAGGGTGAAAAGGCCAAGGCACCAAATACTAGACTTCAACTTGAAGCCTTTGATGGCTTCTTGAGGGAAGGGAAAAAGGTGCAGGCAGTGTATTGTGATGGATGCATTATCTGGGTCCCTCAGCGGTATTCGAGTTTCATTTTCTGGCTTCAATGCTATTTTTTGTATCTGCCGATTCGGTGGTAATGAAATGAACAGCACAGATGCAAAAGCTGACCTTCCTCTCAACTTAAGGCGGGCTACTGCATTTTTCCCGTCAAATCCTCGTAAAACACACACAAACACATCCACACGCGTCACTCGCTCCTGGATGCACCAAGAACACCACTATTTCCTTTTGCGTAGATTGATATGAAGGCTATATGAATCCTAAAAGCATTTTATTTTCAACTGCTTTTAATGTTTTTTTAATCCTCCTGACACCCTTTCCAAGGCGACTGAAGTGAATGCGACGCTTCACTTGTTTTGTTGCACAGCACAAGGCTTTCAGAGCCTGAATGAGGTGTGTACATTGGAAATTTTCTCTTTATTCTCCAGTGATAAAAAGCAATACGCTTCATCTTAAGCACTTCATGTCCAATGTACTTCATGATGAATAAGTAAAATGCCTGTCTGCAGTTGGTGGACAATTACCCTCTTTCCCATCATTCTGTATGCAAGGGGAGGAAATGTAAAAGAAGCAAGGCGGCAAAGAATAATACGCAAGGATAAAAAATGACCAAATACAGAATGTAATAAAAGTTAACGTATGAGAGGGTAATGCCAGAACAGAGATATGAAAGGATGTACTGCCACATAGACGCAGGGACCAGATGCTGTGCTGTGACTGCAGCTTCTCCTGCTGTATATTTAATGATGCTCTTTTATTTTGCATTAACCTAGAATCCCTCAAACTGAAGGCACAAGCAAGCTCCCAACAGCATGCAACTGCTTGTGTTTTGTCTGACTCTGAAAAAGCCACCGCTCTCTTTTTTTTATTTTTCTAATAAATCCGCCACTGACACACATGGGAACGCCGAGTTTCTTACCTCCTCGCTGGTGTCCGACCCTTCAGGGGGTGCATTCACTCGGCCCCTGTCTGCCAAGCATTATGCAATCGCTAATGGACTCTGCAGAAGGCAGGAGGCAGGGGCTGCCGGACCAGTGAAAGCACAACAGCAACCACCACCACCCCCCCCTTTTTTCCCTGAATCCATCTGTGTCCACGCATGAACTCCTGTTTTGTCACCGTGCAGGCACACACACGTAGATAAACACACATTTCGCACACATGGTCTCTCGCCTCCCCCATGTTGTTTTTCTCTGGCCCTCTCTACATTGCTCCCCTCTCACCACATCTTCTCGCCAGCATGGTCAAGATGCTGCCTCCCATTACCACAGTGTCTTGGATTAGGCTGAGAACAGTGGCATTATATTTCCTTCTCAGGCAGCTGGAAGAAATATATAAGGATATAGGATTTTTTCATTTTTTTCCACTTAAGATACACCCCATTTTTTTCTTTCCCATTCCTTGAGATGTGAGTGCTTGCATTGAATCTGCTAACATCTGCAGGACGTATGTGTGTTTGACAGGAGCTGCTCTCCTCTCTCCTCCTCCTCCTCCTCTCTCTTGTTGACGAGTTGGAAGAGGCTCTTACTTTGGCAGGGACTTGTGCATACTAGTAAAGACTCACAAATAGTCAAACTCTGTTGACGGTGTATGCGTTTGGCTTGTGCATCCGCTGCCTTTTTATATGTCCCTCTGGGTATGTGTGTGCACGAGTTTATAGCCACACGTTTAAAATACACTGTCATCCCAGCCACCAAGGCATAGGGAAAACACATTAGGGAGATGTGGCTGCAGCGAAACCGGCGACGGCAGCACTGGTTTATGTTGGACCACAGCCACCTTAGCTCGCAGACTATCAGAGGCTGCAACAGTGGACAGCAAAACCCTCTGCATGTGCTTGTGGCAATCTGGATGAAAATATTTAGACATAGTAGACCTGGAACATTACTCTTTCTCTTTCTTCCTCTTTTCCCACCCTCTTTCTTCCCCGCTTTCTTCTATTTAATTAGCTTAGCAAATGGAAACTTCCTTGGCAGGACTGCTGTGGAGGGGATTGTGGTTGTGACAAAGAGAAATGGGGAAAACCCTGTGTCAGGACGTCTGTTTTCTTCCTTTCTTTCTCTCTTCTCTTTTTTT
>NTHP01000098.1:1290781-1322844 GCA_003416845.1 Oplegnathus fasciatus
CCCCCCAACTGTGATTTCAAAACTTATATCAGAGGCTACATTTCTAAAGGCTAACATGGTTATGGAGACCCTGAAATATGTTTGAGTCTGGAGGTCTGCATGCCTGTTGTTTCAGGATCAGAGGGAATATTCATATCTGCAAGGTTGGTAGCACTCTTTAGCACTTCTAGCATGTGTCAAGTCATTACAACACTGCTTACATTGAGAGCGTTACTCAAAGCCTGTTTTTAACAACTCTGCACTGGCAGTTTTGACAGGGAATAAATAAGGAGTTCATAATCCGTCGTCTGTCGTGCAAACTTGAAAATGAACACAAGTTAGTTCCTGACTTTTAATAGTGGCACTTCACAGAGTTCCTAAGATTTTTTAATTTTTGTGATAAGGTGTCACTAATTTAGTTGTCTGTGGTTTGGATGAAGGGGGATTACAGTGTCTTCGGACAGACTTTTTTTTTTTTTTTCTAAGGCTTAACATCTTAACATGACACTAATAATGACATGCACATCTACATCTGCAGTCATCCGACATTATCATGTGACATGGTGGCCCAGACTGGATTAGAGCCAGGAGATAAAACCCTCTTCAAACATAACAGCGCACTGATGGCAGGAGTTCTCATTTGATCATTAAAGTAACAATACACACATTGCCTTTACTCTGTTGTGCTTATCCATATCCATAATATCCACCCACACGCTCTTCTAATGGCATTTTCTGACTTTTTAGCTGTAATCTCTGCCGTCTGAAAACACTCGACTCGCCTACGGACTCGCCTCTTTAACCGGTGACGTTTAACCTGTGATGGTCTGGGGCTTATGGGAAATGGTGTATGTTAAAGGCAGCTACAAAACAGAAATATTGAATAAACAATGATATGATAACATACTGTTTAATAAAGCTGTTCCAAGGCTGGACTTTTAGTTATTTACATGATTACAAATGTCAGTGTGATTTTGAATGTGGTGCTTTTTACTTCTGTAACAGAACCGGGAAATTCCGGTATCACCTGGTCTCTCTATATAACAGCATTTGTTTTATTGTGGTCATAGTGTAATATATATAATTGAATCTACAATGAAATCATTCAGACTGTAATTCTGTGATTATTATTCATAAAAACATAAAAATGCAGCAGCTCTAATTTCACCAATGTGTTTATGAGTCAGTCTTTGTACATTTTGTAACACAAACACATTGTGCCCCAGACAGACTGGCCAGCTGACTATTAATATACCCGGTGCATACTGTACTGTAGGTGACGGCACTTCGGACTCGTACCGAGGGCTGCCAACTCTCATGCACCAAGCGCCAGACTCACCCAATCACACTGTACCTGCTGTTTTTCCAACTCTGAAAAGTTTACTCTAGAGTTTTATGATTTTGTGGACTCAAGCTGAGACACGCACTGTTTCATCTGACAAGCAGCAAGCTGTCAGAAGTCTGTTGCTTTGTGAGTGAGGGTGAGATGGAGAGGAGACAGACACAAGAGAAAAAAAGTAGCAAGAAATGACAAGGAAATAGCTTGTTAAAACATAAGAGAAATGTATACCGTACATAGCCAAACTTTTGTTAAGATGCACTGTATTGGTAGGACCAAATCGCTACATTGTCTCACTGAATAGATGGCTATAGTGAGCATTTAATTATACAATCACCACATTGCCCTGCCTGTTGTTCAGTTTTCATACTTTTTATCTTATTTAATTGAGATCCTTCTCTTTTAGTTGTATTGTGTGCAAGTGCATTGCCTCTAAAAAAAAAACAAAAATTTAAATATGGATAATTTTAAGATATTCCAATCCTTTCGGCACACGTGCTGTTTAACACGTTTTTTTAATTAACCCTTTGCTTCATTTGAACAGATCTCACTCTCCATTTTTCCCTCAAATCTGGCTACAGGTTGACTGACAGACCTGATGCGTCACTCAGTGCCATGCCAACAACAAACACACACACACACACACACACACACGTACACCACCACTCATACAAACACGCTCACTGCTGGTCAGGATTAGCCCTGGATAATGGGATCAGAGATCACCACCTGCCGCTCCTCTCCCGTCATCTCATCCTCCCTATGCCTCTTTATTCCTTCTGTTGATCCGTTCCTCAAACTATTACTGTCTCCTTTCTCTTCCATGTCCCGTCTCTTCTATCTGACAGCTATAATGTGTGTGACTTCTTTCATTAACCTCTCTCACCATCTTTGCTTCCTTCCTGTCGTTAAATAGCTAACACATTATCCCTGCTAGAAGTGATGACATGTTTGCCTCGACTGAGAGCAGAATTTATCGTTTAACCTTCTTTTTTACCATCCTGGTTAATGTACATTGCTTATTTATTTTTCTGCAATTTCCCAATCCTCCTCTTTCTTTCTTCCTGCACCCATGCCTCCCTCCTCCATCTCTCCCATCATCCCATCACGGGTTCCTCCCCTCACACTGTAGTCCTGTGGCCTGCCGACTCCCTTGAGTCCAAATCCTCTTAAGGAAAAGGCTTGGATGGGAATTCAATCGCTGCACCACACAAGGATTGAACCAGATCAGCCAACAAAGCGGCAAAATCGCTCTCCTCCCTCCCTCCTCACCCCACCCCCCCCTCCTCCTCGCATGCCTCTGCCCCATCTGCTTCTCTCTTGCTCTCCCCCTCTGGCTTTCATCTCAGGTGATAAAGGCCTATTTGTCAGAGCTGGCAGCAGTGAGAGATTGGCGTCCTGGATTTAGGAATGTGGCACATCATCATTTTTTCCCCCTGCGTGCTGATAAGTGCATAAAAAGCCATGTGTATTAACAGGCATGAAAACATGGTGTATTTGATTTATAAACTTTGGTCATCTGGATTTCCACTCTTCTAGTTACAGTACATGTTTATAATCCAACCATCTATTCATGTCATCCAAAATGCATCAGGTAAACGGACAAGACAAGTAAAATAAAATGAACAAATGTAACTGACTTCGGACTGTCAGCTTATGGTGGCCCTGAGAGCTCAACGCACTGTAACACGTGCAAATATGCAAGCATTTAGAAAAAATGCCTCCAAATACAGAACTGCTGCAAGGCGCGCAGTACTCAACGTAAGAGTCACTTAATGGAAATGAGGTGACAGTATCTGAATCATGCAAAAACTAAAGGAAACAAAATATTATGTACCATTATTTGAATTGGTTGGCGAGTAATCAGCAAACAGCTAACGGCAAATATCTGCAGTAACATCTGAATCATACAATCAGAATCTTAAAACTAAAAAAAATGTACGTCATTTGCTCATTTATCCAACTTAAGTAACTTCATGAGCCACAAACCATGGCAACAAATGGCGTGTCCCAGGTGTGGCCGGGCGTGTTCATCACTTTTTAGTGTCCCCTGGTTCTGTTGTCTTCTGTGTGACTGGCAGCATTTCTATATTTGTTTGTGTTTTCTTTGTCTTTAATTTCTAAATGCTACAGGTGTGTTGTCAAATTGCTTGTTTTCTTCATTTGCTTGTGCTTTGTCTGTTTGTATGCGTTCTTTTACGTGGCAGCGCTTTGAGCTTTCAGGGCCACCATACCTCCTCCTCCTCCTCCTCCCCCTCCTCCCCTCCGTCCTCTGTATCTGTTGTATTTTATGTGGTGAGGAAGACATGGGGCAAACTCTGACCCCTACAGCCCTCGAGAGAGCTTTCATGTCATGGTGTTAATGATCTGGCAATGAAGAGCTCAGGGTTTTTCTTTGCTTTTTTTGGCAACAGATTGGTTAGATACACACATATACGTGGACCAAGAGACGCTAAAATGGGGGGAAAAAGCTGGATTGTATTAAAATGGTCACGTAGTTCGCAAACACATGCACATGTACATGCAGTATTTGAGCGCAGACACTATGCATGCACAGATGCTAAACACACAATCGCGCACGCCTTGCCCCGGGGATTTTTATAACACCAGCGAAACACACGCTTTTAAAAGGCAGAGTTGATGGAAACCATGCCCTTCTATTGACAAAGTGACAGAGAAAACCAGACTGCGTGAGGTGTGAGACGTGGTTTGTGACACAGAGCACTAGAGGATTGTGTAGCTGGCAGCAGCCACTAACAATCCATCTACTCCGAAGCAGGTTGTCTTTGTCATTTAGCATAAAAAAGTTCTCCGCATATTCCGTTTCCTAACAAGTGATTGACTAATTGGCCTCTCTTGTATGGAACGAATTGTTTTTCATTTCCGCTCTCATTTGACTGAGCTGAAAGTGAATTGACCCTGCACCTTGACTGTTATAAGACAAGTTGATTAGCTTAGCTCTTAGTCTGGAGCACATGATCAGTGATTAATGACACTGACCCCCTCGTGAGCCAGAAATGTGCATGCCATTGTTTCAAAGATTAAGGGCACTGAGTTTAAAACACTTAGCAGTCCCGCTTTATGTTAGACATTATGCGCATGCCAGAGGTGGAACAGCTAATGGGAGACTGAGGCCGGAACGTCTGAAGTACCACGGCGTAGTTGTTTCCATCAGATTGAACTCAAAGGACGTTTGGTGTGTGCAGTCTTCAGCATGTAATTTACATGACCAGCATTTGGCAATACTTGAACAACTGTTCAGTTCAAGAACAAAGAGTGCAAGAACAAAGCATGCACAGGCATCATGGAACAAATGCACACACATACGCAAAGCCTAATTATAGTGATGGGGTTCAAACAAAACACATTCCAGTAGTGTGTGTGCTTTGTTGACAAAGTGCAGTCAGCGGATGTGCCTCTCAGGTGATTATGATACTTGTATACTGTGTATGTGTATAATATGTGTAGTATAGAGAGATTACATCTACCATATTTGCATGTGGGCACAAATATTAATTTCAATTGACTCGTCCAGCAGCGGCAGCAGCACCTGTGTTAGTGCAGGAATGGTTGATATTGCAGGCCTGCTGTGGCTTGAAAGACTGCATTGATCCCTTTCCAGAGCACTGACTGACAACCTGATGGAGGAACTGTGTGTGTGTGTGTGTGTGTGTGTGTGTGTGTGTGTGTGAGTGAAAGAGAGAGGGTCGTGTGTGCGCACACTATAGTATGAAGACGAGTCAGTGCACAGGTCAAAGCGACACAGTCTATATTTTGTGTGTTCATGAACACGTGGCAACTCATGTGTTAATGTATACATATATATGCATATCTGAGGTGTGTGTGTGCAAGGCACTGCATTGAAAATGTGTGTTTGCCTGTGGCACAGGTGTATATATGCACAGCAGAGGTTTATATAACAAACAGCGTGATAGATCTCAGCTGGGAGCCCCGTGAAGCTTTTGAAGTCTTTACAGTTGTTGAATAATGGTGGTTATATTCATTTAGGAATTTGTTTTCTAATGCAAGTAAAATATAATTCCATTCATCTGTTTGAATGTCCATATGGACATAAATCACCCAGTCATTCGGTTGTGGGCAAAAAGGTCTGGTGGCAAAGGATGCATTAGATTTGTTGTTCATGGTTCTTGTGTGACCATAAAGGATCATTTTGTCAGTGTGTTACAGCAGCAGTAGTTAATGTTTCCAGCTTGGAGAGCTGAACATTTCCAGAAAGGAGGAGGAAGTGGTCAGATATCAAAGTCAAATGCCATGTGCAGATATGTGCACCGGCGAAGCATCGGCGTCGCCGCTGGGGGTCAGAGGACACGAGCTTCTATAATTGGAGACTTCCTCATCAGCAAAAGACACAGATCTTGCGGTGACTAAAGTTGCTTTCTTTGTTTCTCTCACATGTCTTCGGCTTTTTATCATTTTCACGCGGCGTGTCAGAAAAGCCAAATCACTGTTCCGTCCTGGATATTTGTTTTGAAGAATGCTGTGAAATTTGATACACACTGAAATTTGTGCGAAAACTTTTAGAATATGGCTTTCTTTATTTAAGTACTCCCACCGTGTCGGAAGTGTTTGTATACACAGGTCAACCTTACTGTAGAGGTATGCACATTTACTTGTCAGCTTTGTTTAAATACATCTGAATATTTGCAGGTGAAATGGATATTTCTGCATCCTAACATTTACTGGAGGGTGTTGCCCTCAAATGTTTATCAAAACCAAAGCAAAAATCAGAAAGGTTGTGAAAATACTCCTCTCAACCATTGCTAAAAGTATCCACCAATATGAACAAAGGCTGCAACTAGCTGTTATTTTCATTATTGATTAATAGGTCAATTGTTTTTTTTATTACCTGACTAATCGTTTCGCCATTAAAATGTCAGAAAATTGTCAGAAAAACGTCCATCACAACTTCCCAGAGCCCAGTGTTAGTCTTTAAATTACATGTTTTGTTTGACCAACAGTTAAAAACTGAAAGATATTCCATTTACAATGATATAAAATGAAGAAAATGTAACATGACTCATTATTCTGACAGTATATACAGTATACTGTACCCTAAGCTTGATTTGTAGCTTCCACAAATAATTATAGAAAGATTTTCCATCCATCCAGCCCCTGTCCTCTTAGTAGGCTGGTCCAAGGACATGAGATAAAGAGAGACCTGTTTTCTCTCCTGCACTCCATTACAGATGGTCTTGGCACCCTCTGTAAGTATCCCTCCTTGCCCAGCTTTTAGACCAGGAGAGTCTGTCCGTCTGTCTGCCGGCTGCTGACAGCAGCTGAACACAGCAGAGCTTCAGTTCTGGGCCACATGCTGCTCAACCAAACCCCATACGCTTACATCAAGGGAGCAAGAAGCCTGTTGGCGTGGAGAGGTAGATAACAGTCACACATGCGTTTAAATAGAGGTGGACGTATATGCACACATTCCTGCCCACTGAGCTGAGTATTACATAGCAGGATTGAAAGATGAGAACTCTTGTACAGGCAGCGATGGGGGATGTTATACAGGCTCTGTATTCTCCTTTTTCTAATGTACACTGCAGCCCCTTGGAGAATACCTGCTAAGTTAGCAGCATAACTATTAATTTCCTGCTCTTGCATAGACAAAAGGCTAGGGTCTCGCATAGTGTGCAACTGTGGGCTAAAAGTGAAGCTAAGTGAGTATTAATGTGATACAGGTGAAGGGCTGAAAATCTGCTGCTTTGGGGCCAAGAGAGAAATGAGAATTCTGCACCGACAGAGGAGGAGGGTCCCTGAGACCTGTTTGAGAGAATAAGCTTTTGTCACAATGCTAATGTTCTCCCCAGGTTAAGTGGGTACTGCAGGCTTAGTCATTTTCAGCCATGATTTGGTGGGATATGAGAGAGTAGGGAACGGAGGACCTCTTTAGTCCAGCTAAAGGTTGCCATGAGAGCCAGAGGTGGTTATTAATTGGAACCGATGGAGGGAATTGATGATGTCTATGAAAATTCTGTCTCAGTGCGTTTGTGCGTGTCTGTTTGTGTCAGCTGTAATTGCCTTTAATTGGGGCTTTCAAATGTAACGCTCTTTTTGTTGTTCGCTTGCTTTTCTTCATCCCTCAGTCTGTGAGCTGCTTTGAAAAATTACGGTCATACAAACACAGGTTCCCATGGGCCCTCAATGTCCTTGTAAACTCAAATGGATGGCCATGAAAGAAATTATTTGTTATAAAATATAGTTAACATTGGAGCTAAAACTATTTTTTCAAATAACTGATTGACACAAAAATAATTGGCATTAGTTTGTTAATCGATAAAGTCATTTTTCACATTTGGTTTAGGGCTGCAGCCTGCAGTCTTGGCTAGGTTAATATAAAATATATATAAAACTTAAACTAAAAACTAAATATAATACTTGTTAAAGTGTCTATAATCAATATTTTTATAATAACAATATATCAAATGACAATGTGACTCATTGTTTAGCTGTCCAACCCGCAACTGGACTGTTTCGTATCACTCTCACTGCTCTTGTAGCATGGTTTTCTGTTTTCAGTGAAAAAGCTCTAAAAACCCACTGTACTGCGTTATTTTGAGGATATTAAAACACTTAGCTTGTACCCAGTGTAGAACAGAGGCAGGGACATTTAAGATTCAACCAGCGATTGGTCAGTTTGGACGCAGGGAGGGATCTTCTCTACCTCCAGCAGAGAGTTGAACTGTTTGTAAAACTTTTTTCCATTTGTCTGCTCTTGTTAAACAAGCGCTGTCTCTTATTCATACAGCTGCCCACATTTGTGTGTACATGGCTCGACTCCATTTTGAGTCCCCGCGAGTGGTTTGAGCCTCTGATATGTGGTATTCATGATATGGGCCATGCTATCACTTCCAGCTAAATGGAGAAACTCTAGATTGTTCCCATGCTGCGCCTTAGTGCTTTCGGGTTATTTGAGTCTTTCAGATACAGAATATGAAACCTGTTTTATGTAACACACTTAAATCTCTCTCTATACTGCGTTTGCTCTTCTCTACACTGCTCAGCTTTTCTCTTAAGCTTCATATTTCTCTCCTGTCTGGAGGGAAGAAAGTTGCTGTGCTGCAGCAAATCTTTCTGTTTCCCCCCTCCTCAGCACCAGAGATGACTGGAAGGTGAAGCCCATTTCCCAGTGTCTAGAGTTTCACAGCTGACAAAGAATCTAGGCTTTCCCGTGCGTATCAGAAGCCGTTTAACGGAGCTGAGGAATTTCCCCAATTCCCAACCGGTGGACGGACAAGCAGGGAGGCGTACAGGAGGGAGGAGAAGAGGGCGGGATCCGTCGAAGGGAGCAGCAGAGCTCACTAGGCCTGGGAATCTGCAGAGCTCCTTCTTGTGCAGAAGGCAGAAAGAAAGTCGGTTACGGTCCATGATCCTGGATACCACAGCACTGAGGTATTCTCTAAATAGGGCCATGTTGAAGCCACATGAGCTCCACATTGTTCCCCTCTTTATGAGTTCTGGCAGCGCTGAGGGAGAAATTTCACAGTGAGAAGGTTTACATTAACTTTACATTAAATCTGATCAGGGCCTCTAGAGAGCCACTTGACAGGATCAGGCAGCCTTTAATTAGAGTGGTGAAATATTTAGCTGTCTGAGATGAAGTAAATCAGCTGTAATGTGTTGCAGCATGTGGGAAAATCCATAGTCTTACACTGACGCGCTTGCAGAGATGCATAAAGCTGCCATGAGATAAGAATGTTTTGGTTGCATATTCCATTGTTACCTACATCAGCCTCTAAGCACAGCTGGACAGGTTGGGATGAGAGTGAGTCGGCCACCATTGTTCATTCTTGCCCGTCAGTGGTCTGTCAGCATGTGTCTGTTTTTCTTGGAAGCCATGAAATTGACTTTCTTCCTGTTGGGAAGCAATACTGCAAGGGAGGAAATCATAGCCGCTCAGTGTTGTGTCTTACTGGTCTGTGGGGAGGAAAAAACAGAGGAGCATGTGGCGCTGGTTCAAAAGCAGCACGTTATGGTGGCAGGGTTACGATTCTAACCACAAGCACTGTTTACATGGTACGAGTTAGAGTAATATACAACTAGAGATGACTCTGTAAGCCCCTCTCAAGCTCTCTGCTTGCATTTGTTAGCTTGGAGCCATGACGCTAGCATGGCAAAAAAAAAAATGTGTGAATGTTTCATCATTTTAGTCCCATCCATCAACCAAAAATCCAGCCACCAGTTTTAGTTATTGATGCTCTCTCTGTGGGCAGAAAATGTTCTAGTTGTGCAGTGTAGAGGCAGCTGATGTGTCATATATTTCAGAAAGTCGGTGTATTTGCTCAGCAGTAACGGGCCTGAGCCTGTCGGCCGACACATCCGTTGAGCAGCAACACTCGCAGAAAGGTCTGCTGCATTTGATTGTCCTGCAGGCTGAGACAGTTTACTTAAATCTTTATGGGGACATAAAGTTGTGCTAATGCACCCGTAAAAGGCTGGTCTCATCCTTTTAATAACAGTGTGCAGCGCAGCGTCAGAGGAAGGAAAGGGGGCCTCATCTATTCATTCTCACGCCCATGTGAAAGTCTTGTTGGCCTCTTGTCCTGAGTTGACAGACAAAAGTTTAATATTCAGAATTTATCTCGAGGAGCGATCTTGATATTTAGAAAATTGAAAAAGAGCTGTGGCTGAGAATTTAATTTTTATATAGTTAATCCAATTGATTATTAGAAAGAATTGATAGTAATTAAGGTCATTCGCATTTACAACAGTTGTGACCGACCCCATGATGTAAAACTACAGCTTCCAGCATGCAAGCAGAGCATACGCCACCTGCTCAGTGCAAACCAGTAGGGAGCCCAAGTAACTTAGTAGCTGGTGAAGACATTCAAACATCTAGCAAGTCAAGAGACCCAGGTGTTTTTCCTCAGGAGTTGGCAGACCAAACTACGGCTAAAACACAAGTTATTATTGGACTTGGATTTGAGGATTCCTACAGGAAGCCCATATTGCTGTTTCTGATGGATGTCTGAGTGACACCGAGCAAGTGTTTTGGAACATTTTAGCCAAAATAATAATAATAGGCTGATTTATTTCTGACCAAAAGCAAAACAAATACAAAGACTTCCCCTTGTCTGTGGTTCCCATTAAATTGTACTCCTCACATACAGCCTTTAAAAACTAGTAGTAGTAGTTTTTAGCCAACATTACTCAAACAGGAGTCTGCAATGTTTTTGTTGGGGACTGTTTTCAGCTGCGGATAAATACACTTGTGGTGCACTTGTGAGTATTTACAGCAGTAGGATGGTCCTGACTCAAAATAAACTACATAGCCCATGTTCATTGTAATGAAGGAACATGTGACCCAACTGCGTGGTACACTGATGTGTTTGTAATAGTTTTTGCTCAACAATGGAGCTCTGTGGCACAAAGGAAATAAGCTATATCAGGCTTTGGCTACACAGGCACTACTTATTAGTAAAATCAATTCACTGTTGGCTTTAGTCTTTTCATGCTGACAGTAAGATAAATATAGAATATCACTAGACTTGTCTTTAATTGTGCACATCTATAATAGTGGTCCACCTTCAGTTTTAGGAAGGCCATAAGTTGCACACAGCAGAGTATGGTGCAGACACCCCTGGAAGTCTGAGCTGGAAACCCTTCCTGCTCCTGCCAACCCCCTCATGGAGGGGCTTGAGCCCTGTGGAATGTAGCGTATGCCTTTCTCTGTCAGACGGTCATTTGTTTTGGAATAGGAGACGATATGAATCTGAGCCGAACGCACCCACATGCTCAGCTTGTGCTCAGGTTGTTGAAGGGGGGCCTTTCACCTACCGAGGCAACGTGATCTAATCCTTTAGGAGCAGGGAGAAAATAAAAAGAGTTGGGGGCGGGGTGAAATTTCCATAGGATATTGTACAGTGTTGAGCCTCTGAAATAAATGTATCTCAGAGACATCATCTTGTCACAAATTTATGTAAAGCTGTCGTGTTGTGTTGACTTTATGTAATGTGTTTTCTTAGTTTGTTTTTATAAATCCGTGAGTCATTTAAACGTTTTATACACACCAGAGAGGAATAACTGCCACCTGTTCTGAGGTTTACATGTTAGACAGGTAGGATATTGACATGTCTCGTATCTCTTATAGCTGAAGTGCATTATTTGAACTTTCTTTAGTTATTAGGTCAAAAGCCGAAGCTAGTGTGATAACGTAAGGAGGTGACATCCAAAGAAGGAGACAGTAAATGTCAACTTCATTCTCTCTTTATCTCAGTCGCACTCTCTTTTGCATTTCCTCTCTCTGCTCTCTGTGTCTCTCTCCCACACACACACACACACACACACACACACACAAACACACACATGCACACACTAACACACACATGCACACAGCGACTGTTACCCACCACAATTCAGCTGGAGTAGCTCCAGACCTTAAGGGCTCAGGGAGAGTTTGATTTGTGTTGACTTCCTGCAGGAACTCCCCCTCTCCTCAGCCTGCGGCTCAAAGACTATCAATTAGTTCCTTATTATGATCCCTGGGAGGGCAATAAAAGTTAGAGTGGGTTCAAAGAGCACAAAGGCAGACACATACACACACACACACACATACACACATACACACACACACTAACCTTTTCTGGCCTGTTAGATTTACAGTTTGGGCATCCTCTCCTGCAGTCCCGTAGGTGGCTGTTACTTCCTCTTCTTCTTCTATTTACATTTTCCAAACAATGCTCACCACCCACATACATGACACACAAAGACCTTTTTTCTGTCTTTAGTTTGTCCAGTTATCAGCAGGTGTGGGTGCGACAAATTGAATGTTTGGGTGTCGCCAACTCCTCCTGTCCTGTTTTTTTTTCTGTCTCTGATAAAAACACCATCACGGATCCAGCTGTTATTCATACTTCTTCATACTTCATGAAGGCAGCAGCTGTCTGCTCTGTTGATGGCCGATGCTGCTTGAATTCAGGAAAGCCAGTTTGTTGCCCTATATAGCCATCAAACTCTCCCGGACTTGTCTTCTTCTGTCACTCTTCTCCTACTGTCCACTTCTCCAAAACTTCTCTTGTTCCTTTCCTCTCCTCCTCCCAGTCACAAAAGAGTTGCAAAGTGGGAGAAGTTTTTTTTTTTTTNTTTTTTCTACCACTTTAAAAGCACTTTTGAAGGTTTTCTTCAAATTATATCCTCAACATAAAAACACAGGAGTCTCCAGGATAATTTAGTGACACCATATGTTTATATTATGCCCATCAATTTTAATTATTACAACTTAGTTCCAATATCCAAGTAGATCACTCTAAATGTCATACTAATGAGTGTCGGACGGTGTATAGAGCTGTAGCGATATCAGAACACTTTGTCAATGCAACTGGGAACAAAATACCACGCCATAGTCGCTGCTGAATGTGTTATCAGGTGTCTACAGAGCATAATCTTTAGTTTAAGCCTAGCATTAGTGTTGTGCACAAGAATTTTTGCCTCGTTGATTGGATGTTTCTTCTCATTATGGCCCTCATTATGAAAGTAGGTGCTAGCTATGCAGCGAGCTAAACACACTTAGAGTATAATAAAAGTTGAAGACAAATAAACAGTTACGAAACAAGTATTATAAAAAGGATACCTGCAGGTAATGCTCTAACAAGGGCATAAATATGAATGTGGTGTCAGTTAAACTGAACTCTGCCAGTAGTGGTTGCTAATAGCAACAGGATGTTCAACTGAAACTAACTGCTGGTGGCAAAACATGTCTAAACGGTACGTGGAAGTTGTGCTACAGTTGACTTCTTTCTTTACATTTTTATGTACGCAGTCTTGTATCATTTTTATCAAAGGGCCGGATATTTTCTTCATAGCCTTGAAAGTGCTCCAACTGCAAGTCACTGCAAGTCATCTGATATTGTCAATGGAGAAAATCCCATTCATTTGTCCCATAGGCAATGTTATGTGATTCACAGTTGGAGCACTTCTACAGCTTGAATGGGCATGAAACTGATGAAAAAAATGAAGGCACAACCCTGTGTACATATAGAAACAGACAATGAGAAGTTAACTACGACTCCCAAGGTGCATTTCAACAAGAAACATCCAATTACAGAGCTTAAAATTATGCTGTTAAGAAAACCATGCAAACTGCACTTTAAATTAATTTACTTTCTGATTCTTGGTCAATGAATTCAGCAACTATGGCTTCTTCTCCATAGCAACGGCAACAGAGGCTCATGGGTATTGTAGTATTGCCACCGTAACAAACTGATGGAAAAAACAGGATATCTCGGAAACTAAGTTAAAAGAATTAAAACCGGTGGCCATAATACAAACCTGGTGGATCTGTACATTGTCTGGGAGACCCACATGTTTCTATGTTGAGGAACATGACAGCGGGGACAATATGTTCAGAACCAGCAGCTCGGCCCACGATATCTCCACTTTACTACAGTATGCCTCTCTCTGCCCCGTTTCTTCTTCTTGTCCCCCCAGGTGGAGTAAAGACACCCTTAACGCCCCTCTCAGCCCGTATCCCCTCCTCTTTTCTGCTGTTTCTGAGTGTCCTGTCTGTTGTGCAGTGATAAAGTCCAGGTCACGAAGGAGGCAGCGGGAGGAAGAAGGGAGTGGGCTTGTTGAGGGAGTGTGATTTTGTCGACAGCAGAATGAAACAGGGCAGAGCACAGTTGCTGCCTGCCAGACTTCGTTGCTGTATTGACCTTGTGTATGGATCTGTGGCAGGCCAAGTAGAACAGATAAAGTGAAAGCCAGCAGGCCAATCTGCCACCTTTTACTTTGTTAATTAGGGATTAACAGGCTCTTTCTCTGTCTCTCTCTCTCTCTCACACACACACACACACACTCCTTCCCCTTCACATATTATCGAGTTCTCTCATAGATGCAGATATTTGTTTGCCTCGTTGTGATAATGAGAACTGATTTCTTTCACAGGACAGAATAAATCAAACACACTCCACAGAGTATGGCTATCACAGCATGCATCATGAAGAACCTTGATATTATGATTTAAACACCTGAATAAATAGACAGGCAAAGAGAGCCTCTAGCCACCATAAATAACTGTAGTGTGTGAAACTAGGCTTAGGGCTGCACATAACGATAAGTTTTCGTGTTAACATTATAGTGTGTTATAAACCATTTATTAAATGTTCATATCCTGCTTATAAATGCTAAATAGGGAAAGTAAAGTGTTGCCAACAAACGAGATGTAATGTGTTAATAAGTGAACTTTGGAGGTGCTGGTAGGTGGATCTTTTTTAACTTTTGGACCGAACCAGGCTAGCTTTCTCCCCCTGCTTCCAGTGTTCATGCTAAGCTAAGCTAACTGGCTGCTGGCTGTATTTAAGTTCGGCGCATAACCCTCCGTAAAACTGCAACTTGGCGTTTTAACTGAGATACTGCGTGTTAATAAGTGAGCTTTAGAAGTGCTGATAGGATACGCTAGCTAACAGTTTCCTGGCTATAGCTTCATGCTAAACGTACAGATATGAGAGTGGTATCTATCCTCTCTCTCACTCTGGACAGGAAGGAGAATAAACAAAGCGTTGACCTATTCCTTTGCTTGATAAATGAGTCAAATGATATATCAGTTTTTAAAATTGTTGTTGAATTACTGTTTTATAGATTGATCTCATCAATTAATTGATTTGTTTCAGCACTACTACCACCTCCCCTGTGTAAATTTACTAGCTAAAACAGTGTGTAACAAAAGAGTGGAAGCGTGTTAAATTAAATATAAGAAAAGAGGAGCATTTTCTGTGGATATTCCAATTAATTATAGAGAAGGGTCAGAGGTTGTTGTGAAGCACAGTGCCTTATATACAGTAACTAGGCTTGGAAAGCAGAGAAGGAAGTTGTTTTTCTCTGTTGTGCTTCCTTCTAAGCCCCTTGCAGTCCTGAGGTAGACTTAAGGAAATAGTTAAGAACCAGAGACAGCAGCAGACCAGTGAAGGAGGATCTGAGACGCTGTCTGTCTGCCAGCCCCCGTGCGCTCTGAAGTCGGTGTTATAATGTGCGTCTGTGTATTCGTCTCACGCCTTTTGAGATGTGAGAGCTGGATAAGGGTTCGCGTGTGTGTCTGTGTTGGCACATATGTATCTCCCATGGGTGCTTTCATGGACACGCAGATGTTCAAGTGTGTGTGTGTGGGTGTGTGATCCTTTTGAGGAACACTGTTTCCCCTAGCCTGACTCGGAGTTGAGCTAATATTTGTTGTGTTAGAAGTGAGAGCGCTGTGTCAACAGTAGGAAGTCAAGAGCCCAGGGTTAGTCCAGATGACTCCATTTTCTTCCCATATGTATCCCCTCATCCTCCCCATCCATCTCTTATAGAAAGGAAGGAGAGACGCAAATATTACACTGACACACACATACTGTAAGCAGCGCCTTTCAAGCCCCGCTAGGCATGGACATGGTGATCTTGACAGGCTTTTAGCAGAGCAACCTCCAGGCTACAGGATTGTCTGCAGCAGTGGGTTATTTCTCCCCCTTCCCTCTCTCTTTTCTCATCCTCTCCCCCTCCTTTTTGTCCACCCCCACGCTCTCTTTTATCTCACACTCTCCTCTCCTCAGTCACTCTTTCCTCTGCCTCTTCTGTCATCTATGTTTTGTCCAATGTTGGTCTGCAGCTCTTCATGTCCTCTCGGGATCTACAGGTCAAACAGGCAGACTGACAGGGAGACACAGACAGACAGAGAGACGGACAGAGTGAAGGCTTCCCTCCCGCTGGCTTATTAGTTCATTAGCAGGCAGAGATGCCAGTAACGGCAGCTCTTCTCACAGCTAATAGAGGGTATACATCGCTAGCTACCAGCTCATTATGGCAGCTCACCCTCCCTCTTGCTCGCTTTCACTTGCTGTCTCCGTGTCGGTCCCTCTGTCTCTTTCCCTTTCACTGTCTCTAAGCTTGGTCAGACTATGTAGGATCTGCTTGTTAAGGTGTCCCAATGAGGCTGTCTTTGTGTGTCTGTGTATGTGTCCATGGGTGTGACTGTGCATGGGAAGGTTTTACCACTTATTCACCCTGATGATGAAAAGAGTTGGGTAGTTCCAGCAAGGCTATAACTAGAGTAAAAATGTTAAATAAAGTCTTAAGATTCAGGAGCTCTATCATTTGGTCTCCGAAATGTGTTTTGATGATGTTGGGGGTCAAGTTGATTATCAGAAAAATCGATCAATGCAGATTTAACTGTTTTAAACTTAAGGTATGTAACTTTTGCTGTGATAAGTGACAATTACAGAATAATAGTAAATGCTAAGTAACAGTAGCACAAGAAGAGAAGGGTCATCAAGTCAGAGAAATGACTTGGTTATGTTAGTTAAACAGCAGCATCTATCTAAAGTTTGCTAGGAGCTGAGTTAGTGGAGGCATGTTGTTTCAGGTACTGCTGACACGATGAAATACGATTCAGAAAGTCCAATTTGATCAGCAGATCCATGAGTCTGAATGTTTATCAGACACCAAAACACTGCACAACAGTTTTTAATACTATGAAACAGGATTTTACAACACTGGAAAGTTATCACGGTGATAATAATTTTAGGTTTCGTTGTGACGAGGTAAACAGTCGAAGTACGGAGCTCTCATTACAAAGTAATCTACAAGTTTGGTTGGCTGCCTTGACGGATGACGGATTAAACTTTTTTGTTGGCCACCTTTACGTGGTTGTTTTTTTGCCAGGGCCCTCGGTCAAGGCAGTGGCCTCATTCAAATGAATGAGCATGCTGCGTTCTTTCATACAGGGCTAATGTCAAAATCAGGCACACGGTCAGCGCCTGCTTGTGTTATTTCAGGTAAATGGAAGCTGGAGAAGACTGATTTTCAGATACTGCTATTAACATCAAGTGGAGTAAAAAGTCTTAAAAAGTTCTCTGTGTGTTTGTGTGTTATGAAGAGAGAACACAAATGAGTGTTTGTGTGAGGTAGACTTCTATATGTGTTGTCATATGTGTGACCCTCGGCCTTCTTTCGCACTCATTTTTCTGTACTGCACACAGACTATTGCTCAGGAGCACTGCTATTCGTCTCCTCCTCCCCTGCTGCAGTGCTCCAAAGCCTCTTCTTTCTGAACCGTGGTCTTTTTTTAGCCCACTGCAAGGTGTATGGCTTGAGCTCGAAGAATGACACTTGTCAAAGCAGGACCAGTGGAAGGTTGAGCCTCATTTATGAAGAGAGACTGAGTGCGTCTTTGAAGCATGTTATTCCAAAAACGTTTTTGATATTTGATACTGGTTGTCATAGTGAAGTATTGTGAGCCTCTACTACTCTGCAGTGAGGTGATTAGAAGATTTAAAACAGAGGCAACTCAGAAAGCCTTCACTACAATAATTATATTACATTGATTGTTGGCAGCTATAAAAATGGTTCACTACTTAAGATTCAGTACTAAATTACTGCAGGTCTTAATGTTTTTATTTTCACGCATTCACAAAAGTTTAATATCACATTAGCTTTCAGATTTAGTGACTGAGGACATAGATGGTGAGGAAACGAGTTTTGGTTTCTAAGGAGGGATGAGTCAGTAGACTTTTGCTGTATAATAGGTGGGATTCAGAAATTGTTCTCCATCATGGGACACCTAACATTCATAGCCAAAAAGAAATGATGAGTTGCTCACTTAGATATTTCCAACTCAATCCATTTTAGAAGCTCTTTTTGCCCTGAAACTATTATACGAGTAACACTGCAGGATTTTGTCAAATAATTGCTCCGTAGACTAGAGCAGCCGTGCCACAGCGAAGCGACCGACCTCTGCAAAGCTGCATCTGTCAGCTAACTGGTTTTCGGCGTCCACTCTGCTTTACTTGTCGGCGGATTGATGTCTGGTTCAGCCCAGAGTTTGCGATAAGGGCCGAACGCAGACTACCTGTAAATGTCACTGGATTGATAAAGAAAGCAAAGTTTATCTGGGCCGCTGTGTGTCTGTGCACACGCATGTGTGCGTTAGTGATAGAGAAAGTCAGCTTTATCAAGTTTATATTGTGTACACATGCTTGCTAGTTTGCGTGTGTCAGATAAAGGCAGTGAAGTTTATCGAGGTCAAACAGACTATTTCCTCCTCTCGGATCTGTACTGATCTGGTGTGGCAATTGAACCTCTCTAATCCATAAACACTTTGTTGAAACTGTTGAAACATGAAGATTACAGTGGAGTCAGTGGACTTATGTTCTGGCAAGTCTGAAATGAACTGGGCCTCTGTACACTTGTGTACCTCAGTGTTCATCTGGAAGGTAGCATAACTCTCTGTTGGATTTGGCCTTGCTGTCATTGTTAAAGGAAAGGTTCAACATTTTGGGAAATACCCTTTTTTGCTTTCTTGCAGAGAGTTAGATGAGAAGATTGATACCGCTCCCATGTCTCTATGGTAAATAGAGGGAGCAGGTTAGCTTAGCTTAGCACAAAGACTGAAAATGGGTGAAAATGCTAGCTTGAGCTCCAGAGGTGCCGGTAGGTGCCAGGCTAGCTGTTTCCCCCTGTTTCCAGTCTTTATGCTAAGTTAAGCTAACCAGCTCCCTCTATTTACCATAGCGACATGGGAGTGGTATCAATCTTCTCATCTAACTTCATATTTATCAAATTCTCAGCAAGATAGCAAGTAAGCCTTTTTCCCAAAATTTCAAACTATTTCTTAAATATTTAATATCTTTTCATGTTTAATACATATCACTGACCTGCTTTTTGCTGCCCAATAGATACAAGGTCTTTTTTTGTGTGAAGTTTTTTCCATTTTTCTCTCTGTTTCCGAGTTGTGCTTTTCACCAGAGTTTGATGTAGCCTCATTTTAAACCTTGAAAACTTTGCAAACTCTCTTTAAGTACCATACATTAAATGCACTTGAATGGATTTTACATTTAAAATGTTTCAAATTTACTTTGTACCAAAAGCGAAAAGAGATATTGTACATTGCTCATTAATAAGCAGCTATTTATTGATGAATCGTCTTTTGTAAACAAAAATGACAGAAAAATTCACTGGTTACAGCTTCTGATGATAGTTAACTGAATATCTTTGGGTTTTGAACTATGGGTTGAACAAAATAAGACATTTTAAGAGATTACTGTGGTCTGGGATGAGCTTGTGATGGGCTCTTTTTCACTATTTGGTAACATTCTATACACCAAATAATTAATTGGTCCAGATAATAATCACTAGATTAATCAATGATGTATTGAATTGTTAGTTACAGCCCTTATATTGTATCTGAAAGGCTTCCTGGTTAAAGAAAGAAAAAATAAAACTATAATTAGCCACCTGTTTGTGCATCACTATGCATATTATTCGTCCATTTATTCATTTAACAAGTCAGGTGAAAGTGTTTGCATTATAATTATAACGTCTTTGAAATCTATGTTTAATAGGCCCAAGGGGAATAAAAGCTTCATTGTTAACACTTTAGCTCTTTATGCATTTCTTCACACGTTTCCATGCGTGTCTGTGCAGTGTCACGTTTTATGCTCAATTGCTCACTTTAATGCGTGTGTGTATGTATAATCGATGAATGCTTGCAAACGTTTGTTAAAACATGTCTACTCATGCATGCGTGCGTGTGTGGCCTCTATCTCATTAGTGCCCTTTGTCGCCATTTGATCTGTGGCCTGCCTCCTTTTGGTTCATTGTGCTCATATCGCCAATGCATAAAGACCTGTGGACCGCATGGCCCAATGAATTGGTTTGCCAGGCTGCTGCGGTGGAGGGGGGGAAGAAGGCAAGAAAGGTTAAGATAAAGTTGCTTTGAACAAATTCTCTCTTTGATCAGGCGGCTCAGCGGTGAAAGGCCTTTTTTCCAAAAGTCAGAGCCAGTTGAGAGAGGAGAGATGGAGACACATATTGTTCTGTTTCATCTCGCCTCTGTCTTTCTTTTTTTCTCTTTCACACTGTTGTAAGCTGTGTGTACTCCCTGCTTCTTTGTTATGGAGAGTGCCAGGCCTCTCTTTCACGACTCCACACAAACACACATATGCATATACATTGACTTAAAAGCACTGCTGAACATGCTCACATAAGAATACGGAGTATAATTGGAAATGCAGCAGGGATGGAAGTGAAAGAAGGTATTTTCTCTGTTCTCTTGCTTTTAGTGCTAAAACGATTGTGTTGGTTTATCAATTAATTGAACAGAAAACTAATGTGCAGCAACTTGGATTATTAGTTCATCATTGAGGTCACCCATCAAGCAAAACTGCCAAAAAAAAAAGGGTGCTTGTTCCAGCTTCGCAAAGATGAGAATTTGCTGCTTTTTTGTGTTTTATATCACCATAAATTGAATAAATTTGGGTTTTCAGACAAAACAGGCAACCTGAAGATGCTACTTTGATATCTGGGAAAGTGTGATGGGAATTTTTATTAGGTTTTCTCACTTTATCTTCAGCCTTAACTTTAACTTTATTTGGCCCATGGGGAAGCTGCAGCCAGGGTAAACACAAAAGACACACACATGAACTTAAGATGCATAAAACATGATCAAATACATAAAACATATAATGAAAACATATAAAACATGTGCTGAAACCCACATAACACGGTTTACATTATTTACAGACTTGACTTTTAATTGAAAAAATTAATTGGAAGACTGTTCAATAATGAAAAGAAGCCGTTAGTTGCAGCCCTACGAACCCTGTCCAAACAAAGAAAACAGGCGTTAATGAGGGATAATTTCTCTTTGCCCTTTTCTTAGCTTTCTCACAGCATTCCTATTCTTTGCTGTTAACAAAAAACACTTGTCAAGCTAATTGATTATTTTCTCCAATCCAACTTCATTCAGCCCCAGGTTTATCAGTACAACATCCTCAGAGCAGACCTGGAACTGTAGCAACCAGCTTAATGGGTGCAATAGACACACACACACACACACACACACACACTCACACACACACACACACACACACAGGGATGATATATTGTGGGGTCTCTCTTTTGTGCTCTTTTTGTTCTAAAGCAGGACTATCTAGTATAGAAGGGGCATTACAGCTGACCACAGATCGGTCAATAGGAGTTGAATAGATGTTGCCATGGATGCGTTTATAGCTATTCCAGTCACACACACTCAACACAACACGTAAATAGTAACGTGTACCATACACACACTTGTATAACAGGCTGTGATATTTAAGTATCCAACATACGTCTGGCTCTGCAAGCCACTCAGAGCAAAAACTCTATTTTCTTGTCTTATTTCTCGTTAAAATCTTAACTTACACCCCATGTGAGGAGGTGCTTTTTAAACAAACAGGCACTGTTGTACTGCCGTCTTTTCAGCCAATCACTCCATTAAGCTGGAACACAAACATTCCCACCACTCAGGCTTGTTGTCTAGACGACGATGCTGTGGGAGGGGCTACACGTTCTGACTGGAGAGTCACCTGTGCGGCTTCATTTAAATCATAAAATGGGGACTTGTTTTTAGCCACTCCAGCGGCATGGCTCTAGGGATGGCAATGTTGATCTGTCGGTCTGCCCACGGCTTTGGTCCAGACTGAAATATCTCAACAATTAGTACGCGCATTGCCATGAAATTTCGTACAGTCATTCACGGTCCTTGGAGGATAAATCCTAAAGACGTTGGTGATCCCCTGACCTTTCATCTAGTGCCACCATGAGGTCAAAGTTTACACTTCTCTAGTGAAATATCTCAACATCTACTGGCTGGATTGCCATTAGATTTGTACAGACATACATGCCCCCCTTCAAGATGGATTATAATAACTTTGGTGATCCCTTAACCTGTTATCTAAGGCCATCATCAGGTCCAAAAATTAAATCTGTCGTTTATGACCAAATACCTGCAAAACTAATTCCCATCAGCCTCACCTGTACTTTGGTGTGTCGCAAATGAGCAAACATTATCATGCTGACACGCTAAACTAACATGGTAAACATTATACCTGCTAAACATCAGCAGGGTAGCATCGTCATTGTGAGCATGTTGGCATGCTAAAGTTAGCATTTAGCTCAAAGCACCGCTGTGCCTAAGTGCAGCCTCACTGTGCCGCAAGCATGGCTGTAGACATTTAGTCTTGTTTGAAAGGAAGCTCTTATAGGTCAGATGCAAAACAGGGTAATCTGTTGAGGCATCTCTTAGGCCTACACTCAGCTGAAAATGTGTGTCTGCACTGAGCACTAATTCTTATTTTTATAGCAGATACAAGAGACATATTGTTATTTGGACTGCACATAGCGGCATCTGAGGCTTCAGAATGGCAAATTTAGCAAAGATTTGTGCTATTTAAAATGCGCTAATGATATGAGCTTTGAATTGCTACCCAAGAGGATTTCATGTTTGCCAATTAAAGAAATAATCACCAACTGAAGTGCTGGTCTCAAAGCAAAGAGGTTTTGATTAATGATTTAAAGGCTAGAATAAAAACGCAGCTACTAGACTTTCTGATTCGTATTGAGCTGTCGGTGGTAGAATACTGAAACAGTGAACATTTGGTATGTGGAAACTTGCTGTGATGTGGTGCAGAATGAAGACTTTCACATGGACTTCTATAAATAGTGATGTGTAATAAAGCCGACACGAGTCCTCAACACCTTGTTATCTTGTTGTTTTGCAGATAGCAGAAGCAGCCAAGACTTCCTCTCAGGCTGATGACTTGTACCTGGATGACACAGGCTCAGGAGGTTACTACCCTGAAGATGATGATGACTTTAACTCAGGGTCTGGCTCAGGTAAGACACATTTACACACACACCACACACAGAGACTTGGGTAAAGACACACACACACTTGCAAGCTCAGCAGGCAATTACCCACAAGCGTGATGACATTAATTTTCAAGTCTGCTCCAAATAAGTGTTATGAATGCTGAGTTTTTCCGTCTTTTACCGGCAGATGAAGCTCCTCTTCCTCTCTCCTCTCTCTTTTCTCTTCCTCTCTTTGTCTATTCTTTCTTCCACCGCCTCTCTCTTTCTCTCACTCGATTTCAATTGAGATTGCCTTGTCACTCAGACTGCCGTGGGCAAGCGTGCGAATTTAAAATGTCTTTTTTTTATTAGCTCCTCTGCTCTACTTGCTTTAAGCACCTTTACTATGCTCATTCCTTTGTCAAAAGTAACTCTTCCTTGTGTGAGAGTTGTATAACTGCAGTGAGAGAAGGTCATGCTAGGTGAAAGGAGAGAGGACTGTGATCAATAGCCCTTTCAATACTGTATATATGCCCTATTACTCTGCTCTGCCACTCTGTATTCTACAGGAGAGTCAACTGTAAATAATACATTATAATTAAATCCCCAGAGTGAAGTTAAGTAAGACAAACTATATAACTGTAGGCATTAAATATTGATAACATGCCCATATTTGACCTATTTGCACATACACAGCACACATTCAGCAAAGTATTGTCCTTAGACATTTTACACACTGCCCTTTAATGGAGAGACATTATGTACCTGTCGCTCTCTTTCTCCCAGGTGGAGGTGAAGAAGTGATGGAGGAAACAGTGACTGTCACTATGGTTTATATCGAGCCCAATGCAGCAGAACCCACCCAGGACTCCACCAAAGATTTCACCCCCAGGGTGGAGACAGCCACGGTCAGAGAAAAGGCCAGGGACAGCACACCCAGGAAACCACTCAGAACAGAGGTAAGAAGTGCAGCCCGACAGACACAGGATTTTTGAGGCTGATACCGATTTTGATATTTGAGAGTAAAAAATCTGATAATGATGTGTCGGCCAATTTTCTTTGCACAACCCGTAACATAAACATTTTTGATAAAGTTCCCTTAATTTTTTTTATTGTTTTAACAATTATGACCAAGAAATGTATTGGGCATTTTACAGTTGAAAAATAAACTTGTCACTACTCTCTGGTGAACAACTCTTGTGACACATGTTTCAAACATTTCTGTGCATGTACGCCGATATAGATACTGTATGTCTGCAATGAGCTAATATCGGCCGATTCCTCGGTTGGGCTCTAGTGAGAAATTCTATTTAAAAAAAATAGAACGCCAAAGAAAAGCCTTTTTGTTGTTTTAATCAGCGTGGGTAATCAGATGGCCGAGGATTCAGACAAAAGTGAGTAAGACAAGAGATGGCAGGAAGTTTTGACTGAAATCGAAGCAATATTTTGACATTTTGGGAAATACACTTATTCACTTTCTTACTGAGAGTTAGATGAGAAGAGAGTCGTATCGATCTTCCTCCAACTCTCGGCAAGAAAGCCAATAAGCATACTTCGCAAAATGTTCAGCTATTCCTCCAACTGAACATTCAGTGTTTGACAACTACTGTGATACTGCTGATGTGCCCTGATGTATTTTTGCTCCCCCAAGAGCACATGGCACTTAGAGCAGCTTAAAAGTCCACAGTCACTATTTTTAAAGTGTATTTAACTACTACGACTATATGAAACTATTAAGATATCACATTCAAAAACATTTTCTATATTTCTTCAAGAGAAAAACTCTTGCCATGTGCTTTAGTGTAACCAGGTACATTATGATATGGCATTTTGCAACTTAAAGTCATTAATAATCATGGTGGCTCATTTGTAACTATCCTGACTCAACAGAGAGCGACACAGTACCTCAGTATGTCTTTAGCTGACCCAGTATGTCATCAAATCCCCTGTAATACCAGGAGCCGTGAGGTTGCTTTCAGGATAAAGATCAAGTGCTCACGTCAGTTCTCAATGTTTTCGCTCCATTGCAAATTATGGAGGATTACATCTCTCTCGGACATAATCACATATTCTGGAACCATCCTAGATCTCACTTCTGTGTTGCACTCTTACTGTACTGTTCTGGATATTACATCTGTTTGGGATTAGTCGTCAAGGTCTCAACCCCCTAAGCCAAGCCTACCTGGCCCTGTTCCATTTTTTTTGTCCCTCTTGCCTCTGTCACTACTCCCTTAGCCAAATTCAGTGGCTCAGTTCCATTTTGGTCCTTTGCACCCTTCTCCAGTGTTATTGGAAAAAGCATGGGATACATGGGCCCGGATCCATTCCAGATACTTTGCTTCTTTTCCTAGACTCCCAGAAAAACCTCGGGGTCACTGGCTCTGTTTTCATTGCATACTTTTCGTGAGCCTTGCACTAATCTTTTTGAGCAATCTGGATTTGTTCCATTTCCTTCTCTGGCCTGTCTCTATAGGTTTCACTGGCCAGGTTCCATTTTGGATCCTGTTTTCCACGTTTGATTAGACCTTCTTGCAAAGTGGACCAATCACTTTTTCATTAAAGGAATAATTAAATCTAACTATCTATTAAAAGGACAGATGTGAGAGTGGTATCAACCTTCCCATCTAACTCTCGGCAAGAAAGCGACTATTTCCCAAAATGTCAAATTATTTCTTAAATATTTAACAGTCATGATTGTACTATGCCAAAACACCCGAATGAACCCAAGTCCCCTTAACACGTACACAAGGAATATTAGAGGACAGAATGTGAAAGTCAGCTGTCAATAAAGCAACCTTAACCTCTCCTCTTCCCCCTTCTGTCTTTCTTCTCTTTATCCAGGCACCAGAGCCAGTTACAGAGGACATGCAGAGGAACCAGATGACTAGTACAACTAGTGCCCCCGGCTCACCCCAGGAGGCCATTGAGGTCCGCACTGAAAACCTCTTCCAGAGGACAGAGGTGTTGGCAGGTATGTGTCATAATAAGCCGCAACAGACATCAAACCACCTCTTCTTTGGAAAATCACTTAAATACACAGAGAAACATATGTACTATTAATTTGACTCCAGTTTATGTTCTAAATTAGGTATTTTTTTTATATTTAGACATTAGTTGGATGGTATAGCAACAGTATAAATTGTTAATGAGTGAGCTTTAGTGGTGCTGCTAGGTTGATTTTGTTACCTTTGCTAAGCTAACCATCTCTTGGCTTTAGCCTCATATTTATTGTACAGAGAGTGGTATCAATCTTCTCATGTAACTCTTGATAAGAACATGTATGTACCAAAATGTAAAACTATTGCTTTAATATTTCAGCCCATAATGAAAGTAGCCTTTCAGTTTGATGCTACATTGATGCATTTTGGGAGTGTTTATTTAATTTGCCGTCTAATGTTCCTCAAATTCTTATACCGTACAACATGTCGGCATATTTCTGGTACAGCTAAGTCTTAGAAATCTCGGAAATATTTTCCCTGATGTCTCCCACCTGATCCACCTCTCAAAATAATTACTTTTAATAAACTCCATCTGCGTCCCTCTGTGGGACCTTGTAGAGTTCACAGCATTGTGGGTGTTTCAAGTGTGTGCTGCTCGCTTTGAATACATGAAAGAGGGTGGAAAGGAAATTATCGGACTCGAAATCACTGTGCTCTCTGATGCTGTCTCTCTTTCCCTGCGTGTCTGAGGCAAACACTGATTGGCACCTCACTTTTACTTTGTTGTGATATCCATCTGGTGTTGGCAATATGCAGAAACAACATCAACAAGGACAAATCAGGACAGCCTCTGTGAGACGAGAGCTCGGCTCACATCTCTCTCCTAGTGATAGTCTCATTTCATCTTCTGCATATTGTTCTTGGATTGTGATCAAAAAAAGAGTATTGCCAGTAAAAAGTCTTTGGATAAGGCCTTCGAAAATATAAATATATATATAAACTATGCCTGGGTCACGTCCGCTCATCTCTCCCCTCTTGCCTTCTCTACAGTACCTTGTTCTCTTTACCCTTCTTCTAGATTATAACCATTACTCTTCATCTCCCGTATGACTTCTATAAAAATAATTGCCCATAATCTAATTTTCATTTATTCGCTCTGCATTGCGTTACTGCTTCTTGGAGCTGAGCAGCTGGGTGTGATCCAGGATCCTTACCCATGGGGCCGTGGGGCCAGTTAACATGTTGAAACCTAAAGTGGAGCAGAGGGCAGATTGTAGCACCAGGAGAGACCTTAAACAGATTAGGAAGCTATAAAGAACCTCATACAGGCATAATTGGAAGGGAGAGTGAAATAAGCCCATGTGGTGAGTTAGGGGCATTAGCGAGGAGAGTCAGGGTCAAAGCTGGAGGGGGGGCATTTCTTAATACAGCCTGGGTGGATTTTATTCAGATTTCCCTTGATGCTACACCACTGTTGGCCTGTTGGTTTACAATGTGTCCTTTACAGAAAGTTTAACCTTCAATATTTCTTAACTTGGGTTTGTTGACTACAAATGTGTAAAAGAAAGCCTGTGTTACAAACTGGGATGTGGAATTTGAAAGATATGGAACTGGACAGGGAGGGTCTAATGAAAGATGCTATCGTGTTGCATTATGGGAAGTGTAGGATCCAGTGTCTTTTGACTTGACCCATAGCATAGGGACCAAAAATCAAGATATGTTGGCCTCTGCTGCTACAGTTTTGACCATTTATTTCTATCTGTCTCTTGTGAGTCCTAAATAGCTGGAGCACCCATATAATAAGTCAATATGGCACCACTACAATACCAAAAAGGTTATTAGGAAAGGTGTTATTTCTTATTTTCTACCTTTTTTTTTTTTATCTTTGCAACATTTGTAGTCAGTTGTTCAGTCATGTATTTACTGTGTTGTGCACATACAAGTGCCCAGCCCACATGGACTTACAGTATAAGACACAAAAAATATTGTTGCAGTGGTGAAACATTTTGTCAGAGAAGAACGTAACTTCTTCTTCTTCTTCTTCTTCTTGTGACAAAAGATAAAGTTAACATTGTACATATATATATATATATATATATATATATATATATATACACACAAACTCTACAAATAAAATCCGCTACGAAAAATGATTCCATTCCTAAAACTCAAGTTTTTCGTAATCCTCCAACCAGAGGAACTCATCAGAAAAGAAGGACCTTTTGGCTGAGCGTTTGTCTGTGTCACCGTCGATATTTAAGTCTTGCGATGAGATTTATCGGCCACTTCAGGAACAGAAATACGATTTAGTTCAAGCCATGCTGGACTGGTTGCTGTTTGTTTGTGCCCATCGGATTTATTTGCCCGACTGTTAAGCAATGGAACCAATACCGTCAGCTTCTTCCTCTTAAGCCCCGGTTGGCAGCCACTGATTGGAATACAGATCATGTCGAATCAACCATGCTTGGGACAACACGGCTGTGTACCAATCAAGGATCGGAGCCTGAATATCCCTTAAATTGAACACTAACTTTTAAACTCACCAACGGGACACACGTCAGAAGAGATGAAATGAACCACAGAAAATGATTGACTTTCTATCTCTTGAGACAAATTGAGGGTTTTCCCATTGACATGAAGTAACTGCATTGGTTTCAACATTCAGCTGTAATGGTTCCTACTTAATTTTGATAATTTGCGGGGGAATTGCATTGGTATTGAAATGTGTTGCAACAATAGCAGATACAGTTGCTAATGGTTGCACAAGACACAATTCATCTTAGACATCACTTTCCATGAGGACACACAGACATCGATCTGACTTTCTGAGCATTGATAGTTGCCTTCCCTCTCTGTTTCTCTCAGCTGTTATTGCAGGTGGCGTGATCGGCTTCCTGTTCGCCATCTTCCTCATCCTCCTCCTGGTCTACCGCATGAGAAAGAAGGATGAGGGCAGCTATGACCTGGGAGAGAGGAAACCCTCCGGCGCAGCCTATCAGAAGGCCCCAACCAAGGAGTTTTATGCATAAAAGCAGGCCCCTCCCGTCATGAGAACGACAAATCGCGAGTGACTGTCAGAAACACAGTCCATGACAACAGCAAACCTGTTCAAACACAACAAGAAACAAGTCGATTAAGGAAAAATAGCATAAAGGAAAGCTTTTGCATAGAGTATTGTAATTAAGACCTTTTCTTTCTTCTTTTTTTTTTAAAAATGAAAACCAAGCATTTCTCATTTTATGGCGAATCTCAGTGTATTTAAACATTTTGTGTATTATTTGAAAAGGCTGAAAAAATAAAAACAGGATCTGTAAAGGCGAGGAAACTAATCGCATCTGTCTTCTGTCAAAGGAGCTGTTTTTAGTCGCTGACTACTTCTAACTGTAGCAGTCTGTTATTTGTAAAGAAAAAAACATTTAAAAGTGGAAATAATTGAATATAATTATTCTGTATCAATCCTACTTTCATTTTTTTCTTTTTATTTTGTCCTAGCATGTCTGATGTTGATCTCTAAAGGTGTATTACATTAATTTATCTTTTCTCTGATGTTAAAAAAAATGCCTTTGTAGTTTTGATGAAGCTCTTTGGTCTTCATATTAACGCTGTTAACGGTCAATGTAAATGTTCTCCCTTCAGGTTACAATGTTTATTATTTGCTCTCACATCAGTTTTTTTAGTCAAACGTGAGCGTTTTCATTATGTCTTGTTTATTTGTTTGTTCTTTTCTCAGTGTAGCCTTTTTTTTCTCTTTTCGGCAGCGTTTTTATTTTCAGGTCTTTAAAAAAGATAAAAATAAGCGTGTCAGGGCTCGAGAAAAATCACAAATCTCGCTTCTGTTGTTATGTCTCGCTCAACTTCTTTTCTATTTAAATGCATTCTCGTTCACATTGCACAATCACTGCTTTTGCTTCCCACTGCTGTCGTGCAGCTTTGCGTGTACGTGTTTTGGGGTGAAGTTTCTTCTGAGTGGCTTGTGGTGTTTTTGGCCCACAGCCACCTCCCTCCCCGATGTGTCCCTTGGGTTTACTGACGGCACCCAAACTTTGCTAGCACCCTTTCACCCTTACATCTCCTCCCCCTCTCTCTGTTTACCCTAACCTCCCTCACTCCCACCTTCTTTTTAATCAGATTGGAGCACGGCCAGTTGAGTTGTCACCCCCCCCCAAAGCCCCACTCACTCTCTTTTTCAGTTGTATGGAGCCACCCGGGTAGCCTGGTGTTATTGTCCGTGTCCCAGTGTTGATGCTTTAGGCCCAAAGATCTGCCCACTGAAGGCCTGCTACTGCTTGGAACGCAAACACACCAGGCCAGGGCCGAATCCCCACATGCAGAGCACATACCTCTGCAGCAAACACCCCCACCCCCTCTAGAAACCTAGTTTCTCTCAGAGGGATCGATAAATAAGGCTGCACAGAAAAAGTAAGCCTCCAGTGTTATGTTTCTGAATAGTCTTTGACAAGACACTCACGTTGGGGGCTATTCATGTTTTTTTTTAGTGGTCAGCGCAGGCATTTCAAAAGAGCTTCTGTTGAGAGATGAGGTTGTTTACCAGGTTTAAAACCTACACAGGGTGTTTGTTTTGATGCCATTTTGCATCCCCAAAATGAGTTTAACCGATTAAAAGGCCACAAAAATGGCTGTTGCAAAAAAAGCCACGTAGCTACATCAATTGAAAACATATGTTACAGTCACATGACAACAAGTTACTGTCTTTTTTTTTTTTTTTNCACCCCCTCCACCATGGCCACATCATGTTGTTTCCTCGTTCTATTTTTCTTCACTCTTTTAGGGTTTTTCTTTTCTCTCTCTATTAGAGACCTGACCTTTGAGTCCAATTGCTTATTAGTATATGAAAAGATATATAAATATATATAAATGTATATTCACAAATGTTTTAAACCTTCAAAGTGCCTACCATTTGGAAATGTACTTGCTCAAGGTGAGCATGTGGCAGGTGTGTACACAAAGGAGGGGTGTAAACGACTTGACTGGCATTCTGTGAGCATGGATGACTGTAATGGTAACTTTTTTTTAGTCTTACAAAAGCTGACAGTATTGTACCTATAAGTTGAAACAACACTACTGAATAAACATTGTGGCCTAATATCCAACTGCTTCTGCCATCTTGTTTTAAAATCACACTCGTCTGCACAGTTCATACAGTGGATTAAGTCATTTCTTCATTCTTCATTCGTTTCAGCTTCTCAAATGTGAGGGTTTGATGCTTTTGTCTGTCTTAGATAAGTGTAAACTGAATATCTTTAATTTTGAACTGTTGGTCAGACAAAACAAGCATATTTAAGGTGTCACCATGGGCTCTGGGAAATTGTGATCAGCTTTATTTTCTGACATTAAAAGAACCACTAAATGATGATTTGATCATCAGATTGATCCGAATTGAAAAGAGTTGGTAGTAGCAAAGTTTCAACTCACTAGTTTTACACTCTAATGTGATTCAGAGTAGATTTCAAGGATTTCTGTGATCGATCATTCAATATCTGGCAAATAGGCCTACTTAGAACAGAAATGTTGGGAAACACGTTTATACACTTTCTTGGTGAGAGATAAGAAGAGCGATATCCCTCTCATGTGTGTGCGTCAAGCTGAAGCCAGGGTTAGCTTAGCTTAGCATAAAGACTGGAAACGGGGGGGAAACAGCTAGCTCTGTCCACATTTAAAAAACTGACTAAACAAATGAGATACAACATGTTAATACGTGAGCTTTAGAGGTGCTAGTAGGCAGCTTTTTTTTTTACTTTGGACAGAGCCAGGCTAGTTGTTTTTCCAGTCTTCATGCTAGGCTAGGCTATGGCTAAGCTAAATGAATCGACTCCTGGCTCCAGCTCTTAACTTAACGGACAGACGTGAGAGTGGTGTCAGTCTTCAAATCTAAGCTAACTCGTGGCAAGAGAGCAAATGAGTGAATTTCCCAAAATGTCTAAAACATCATATTAGTATAATAATCAGTCATGCTGTAGGCCTACTGTTGTAATTAAGGGGAGGTTTTGCTGTTTTTTTATAAATACCTTTGAGAAAAGATTCCTGGACGTGTTAGCGAGTGTTTTTTGTTTTTTTTGTAAAAAGTTGGGAGCAGACGCCTCGCTCCATGGTTCATTAACAACTTCATTTTTACTTTTTTGTTTATGTACAGGTTAGACAAACAAGATACATCATGTTAATTAAGCTTTAGAGATGCTGGTAGGCAGATTTTT
>NTHP01000098.1:1333820-1357217 GCA_003416845.1 Oplegnathus fasciatus
CAGGGGAGGGAGGGCTCCTGTCTCCAGGCAAGGCTTTAATGAAGAGCCTTTGAAGTTTGCTGTGATTGAGCGGCACCCGTGTCCTGTTCAAAAGGGACCAGCACCTCTCTGAAGACATGCCGTCGTTTCCTCTCCCTTCTCGTTCTCAATCTCTCCCTCTTGATTTCCTTCTTTTTGTCTCTGTCAATTCCATGTGAGATCTTCACCTCCTCTCTCTCCTCTCTCTCCTGCTACTGGCTCCTTTTACCACCTCCCCTTTCACCAACCCCCTTCACCTCCTGTCCTCCTCTGTGATCAGGACATGGATCATGTCTCTACTTAACTAACCGTGGTGGTCCCATCCCGTTAGCTCCAGGACTTTGAAGCCCATGACTGCAGGACGAGGGGGGGGGGTTTATGGAAAGAAGAAATGAGTGTGTGGTGTCGGTGGTGCTTGCGTGTGTGTTTCGCCATGGTTGCCGAGGTACATGTATTTATATGTATCAAAGACACACATTCAGAAACACACATGCATGCCCCCAAGCATTCAGTACAGATAGTGATTCCCCCCCCGTCATCCCCCGGCACCGATACCACTCTGTTATCTCAACAAAGTGGCTCCGTGGGCGATTTCGCCGCTGTCCACCCATCAATCCAACCCTCCCACGCTCTTCCTCTTCCTCCTCTTCTTCCTGCAGGTCATCCTCTTCTCTTGCTTTCTTTTTCGCAGTGCCTCTCCATTTACCCCTCCCCCAGCTAATTGATCTATACTCCACTGTGGTGGGCTCCTGCCATATACAGTCCATGCCTGAAGCAATCTGTTAAGGCCATGTGCTATCAAAAGGAAGATATACTGTGCTACACATGGTTTGTATTTGAACTGAGGGGAAGTGAACTTCAGATTGCAATACTTTCTGAGTGTGATGTACACTATTATAATGTAATGTGTATAGCAGCCATTTAAAGGACCATACGAAAGGTTTGGCATGTTTTAGCCCACGTACTGTACAACAAGTAAAATATACAAGTAACAACCTATATGGCCAATTGTCTGGGTCTGTTTTTCATTATTTGGTTCCATTAAGGGAAATCTGAATGCAAACAATTATATTTTATACAACATTGTGCTTGTAAGTTTGTGGCAAAATTTTGGGGAAGGCTTTCCTGTTTCAAAATGACAATACGCTTGTGTGCAAAGTGAGGTCCATAAAGAAATAGTTTTTTGAGTATGGTGTGTTTGGCCTGATATTGGCCCAACATCAGTGACCGACCTCACTAATGCTCTTGTGGCTGAATTGGAGCAAATCCCTGCAGCCGGGTCCCAAAAAGCCTTGGAAAGCCTTCCCAGAATAGCGGAAGGTACAATCATTGGTTTCCATTCATCTCTGTATGGTATAAAAATCTATTAGCACAATTGTGAAACTGGCTTGAGTTGTGTAATCTATCACATTAAAAGTCAAGTCAGTCAGTTTCATTGTCATTGCATGGTAATGCAGTGGAAAGCTTTTATTTTGAACGTATACTGCATTACTAACCAATGAATGTGACTTTAATTATATTACAACAGCGTTTGACTTGCACTCTTGTGCTGTTGTGTTTGTTGGGGCCGAGGCTGGCATGCGTGAATTTAACTCTGGATTTCATGGAGCGGACAGGAGGTCAGGGACGGTCAGTCAGCCACTGGCAAGCTTAGTCTGTGTGATTACAGCCCCCTTCTCATCCAGGCCCTGTTTTTGCGGCGTGGCCAGCGAGAGATTAATGGGTTGAAAGAAAACATTAGCGCAGCGCTATGGTTCACGTTCACCTCTCTGCTTCTGCCTGTTTGAGCGTGCCGCCCTCGCCCCCTTTCTCCCCTCTCTTACCCTATCTCCCCTTCACACTGAGTTCAGAAGTGCACTTGTATTTTCGTGAGAAGGAGATCTTTCAAGGACGTCTTAATCACAAGCGCTCCAGGTTTTGCTGCTTAATGTGAAGCTAATCCTGCTATTTGACATGGAATTTTGCATAGACAGTCAAACTTTTGCAACTAATACTCAAATCAAACCTGCAGAAACAACAAAGTATTAAAGCTCTGTCTGCTTGAGAATCTGTTATATATAAAATACCTACCAATTTGAGGTGTTATTTGGCTATGATTTGTGTAACCAGTACCTCAAATGTCTCAGATCATGAAACAGCAGGTCAGTAATAACCTAAATTGCAAAAGCACAGGGAGTAAAAAACTGTCTTCAGGCTGGCTGAATCTAAAAAATTTTGTAATGCTTTTCTTTTTATGTTCCCTCTCTTCTCTATCAGCTGCTCACCGAGGCAGTTGTCTGAGGTTTCTGAGTCCCGCCGTGCTTCCTCATGCCTGGAGAACAACTTTGATTGTTAACCCATAAATGATTCACTGAGTCATATTTTTAGGCTGTAGCCATTTTGAATGATGTATTTGTCAAGTGAGCTGTTCAGTATGTGTCCATATTCGAGTTGGCATGAATATGTCTGCCAATGAGAATTTAACTTTGGGTTGCTTTAAAATATTTATTTTACTGCCTTGGTTTTGTGGATTTTTAATCCTTTAGAAGGCAGTGGGTTTAAAATGAGGGATCTGAATGATAATATTGTCTATTAAATATTGATCTCTAGCTGGATTTTGTTGAAACTGGAGTTGACTAAGGTTGACTGAAGTAAATCTTAAAATCCAACGGCCACACGGGCACTTAACAAGCTTGGTGGCTGACATTAGCAGTTGCATTGAATCACTCTGCACGTTACTCTGTGTTGTGGTTCGAAATCAGGGGGAACGTACAAAGGTAACTCTAAACTCACAGCTAACGCTAGCTGGACTTCTCTCCTTTGTAAAGTAGGACAGAGTTTGTAGGGGCTGCCAATGACTTGTAATAACATGTATAACATAAATGAAAGGTTCTGCAGGAATCAGTGCTAAACGTCAGCAAGCTAGGTTAACTTCCATTGCTCTATGGCACCAAAATTGCAGAAGTGTGACAAAGTCTGTGGAGGCTTTTTCGGGCGTATGCGCCCAGTGACTTTCGTAATAATGAATGGGGCGCCATTTTTTGAAGCTTACTTTCCAAGTGGAAAGTAAGCTTAACAGCACAATAAGACCTCCTTAATGCTGAGTGTTGTAAAGGTACAGAAACTGTCTCGAGCAGTACATAACCAACACTCTTTGTTGAAAAAAGGGGGGAAAATGCCTCGTGTCAATGTTGGTAGGCTTTTACAGTATGATATAGTCAAAGTCAGAGTCAGTAGAGCACCACGGAAGTTACAGCAAATCTCGCATTTGTTTCTGGTGTCAGACTTTTTCAGTGCAAATTATATTTCGACTTTGACCTCACCGGAGTTTGACGGGATGTTTTTCTTAGGAAAACATCAGAGTGATGGACGATTAACGGGAGAAATCTACAAAGGTAAGACGACTTGGGAAACACCATTTCTCCAAAGCTCCACACAAAAGGACCAAATGATTGAACTGTTCCTTGTTTAGTTTCCCACCCTGGGGCCAGTATGTGGGCACTAATGTACCTGTCACCAGAACTATGGACCACACTGAAGTCAGACGTCAAACAGAGGACTTTCAGCACAAATAACACAATTACCTGCCTCACACACATGCACACACTCCCAACATGTGTGGACCTGTAAGACAAAGTGAAGCCATGCAGACACGTTTTACGTCGAATGGATGTCTGGGTGAGAAAAAGAAAAGGAAAAGAAAAACAAACGTTTTCTTGTTTAGAGCTTCACATAGACTCTGAAAAAGGCAGGAGTTAGTTTTGTGTGTCTTTTAAAGTTTGCAGCAGGGTCTCCATGTCAAAGGCTTTATGTTGCAATGAGAGACTGATGATTAGCGTAAGAGAGAACGCCAATGAACCTCTCCTGTCCAAACAGAGGCCGTGGCTTTTAGCTTTTCCCGATACAGGTTGATCTTCATTTTCTAAACTTCAGGTTCCCCTAGTGTTTATTTCCTCCATTCTGTTTTCCATTTCAAAATGTTCTTTTAATGATATCTCCAATGTTAGTTAACACAGAAACATGAGACTCTCCTGGATAAAATAACAATCCTATAGGTTTATGTTATGGCCTCTTCAACTTCTGAGAAATCATGTTTTGTCCTTCAGTTTGGCATGGTGGACTGGTCTAAACTGAATTCATCCATAATTGACCCACAATATCAAAGTAAATCGATTTTTTTGTATTTTCTCAACAGGGTGATCTTTAGCTTCTGTAACAGATTTTTTAGCTCTGTGATTGGATGTTTCTTGCTGAAATGCACCTTGGGAGGTGTAGTTAAGTTCTTCCCCAAAGTTTTTATGTACATGGGCTTGTATCTTCGACTTTTATCAAAGAACCAGATATTTTCTTTCAGCAATCTGGGGCGCCCGAAATATCTTTTCCCACTGCTGTTCCGTAATGATATACTGTTCATGATGACTTAAATATGAAGAAAAACAAAACAAATTTAAGTGACGCGTCATTTTTGTTTTTTCCTGCTGGTTCTGGAGCTTCTTAAGATGCCCTTAGCCTCCTACGAGTGGATAGGAGGTACTCACTATATTATGATAATTTCTTGCGTCTTAAATCATGACGCTTTTGGGAAACAACTCTTAAGCTTAATAAGGTTTGTAAGATTTTGTAAGATTTTCAATCAACTCAGACTTAAGATGCTTTTGGGAAACAAGGCCCTATTCCAGAGATGAAGAGAGAAAAGAAGAAAAGAATAAATGACACAACAAAGCAAAAGAAGGAGCTGAGCAGCATCGCTTGAGAAGCCACACACACACACACACACACACTGTTACACACATATCTACACACCCCACGCACACTCACAGCCACTGCTGTTTTCCTGTTTTGACTTATTGCTTTGCGATGCACTTTTCACCTCCAAAAACATCATGAAAAATAAATATGTCCACCTATTGCGCAAGCCTGAGACTGCTGATAATCCAGAGAGCTGAAGATGGGCACGGCACATTTCTCTTCTCGTCGGAGTATATAACTCATTTTTCGCAACAATTACTTTGACGAGCAGCAGTTGTTGTACGCAATGACACATTTCATAAAGAAGAGGAATGAGAGTTGAATGTGCTCCTGGCTTCTCTATTGCTAGTTATTCAGATATGTCACAGAGTTCACGCGCTCTTTAATGGCACTTTTCTGTGTTTTCAGGTACCGAGCGCTCCTCTATTTATGATAATGCATTTCTGAGCTCCCCAGTTCTCTTATTACCCGAAGCTAGTGGTAACGACTGACTGTAAATCACATTTGCAGTGTGGGAAAGAGTGGGTGTTAGAATGTGAATAATCTTTTATTCCTCTATTTCCGTGAAAAAATGAATATATTTTTTCTTTCATTTCACAGGAACATCAGATAATCTTCTCATGCTCGGCCTCCCTCTTTGTCTCTTCCCCTGCCTCCCTCCATTCCTCCCCTGTCTTAGTTGTAAAACCAAGGCAGAATAACCAAGTCTAACACTCATCACATGAATCTATATGAGGATGCTAAGTTGTTCAGAGAAACGATCACAGCTATAGAGACCTCTCACTTGTGATGTCAGCCTCTTATTGGCAGTAGATTGTCTTTTATACGCTGAACTACGCTGCACAAACAAACCCAGGAGTCCCGGATTGTTCTCCAAGCAGTTAAATCACAGCATTAGTCATAAGTTGTATTTTTTATCAACTCATCATGTTTGAGGAATGCCACCATAGATGGGTAAGGAAAGTAATAATGTGGCATTATCTTTTCGTGCCTGTATATAGAAAACATCTGTCGGTAGGCTTTGATATGTGTTCACTATAAATATAGAGCGGTGACTGACTAGTTTATCATAATCCTTCCAGCAGCAGCCTGAGCTGTCAGGGTAACAGGAGCTACTGGTATGATTTCACAGCATTAATAATTTGATGATTGCACTACAGCTGTTTCCTCAGCAGCAATGTTCACAATACTAATATGAGATCTCACCAAAAGGCAAGCGACAAACATGCAACATCACGCAATCCTCTTTTTTTTGCTTAAAGCTGCTCTAATCAATATTTTTATTCTGACAAAATGACTTAAATGTAATGTAAGAGTGACAAACCAACAGAAAATTTTCACCTGACTGCAGTTCCCCTCTGCTCTACGGAGCCATTTAGAGCTTTAGCATCTTATATCTCATTGTTTTGGTTTTTCCAGCCCACAACTTTACTGTTTTGGTTCACTCTCACTGCTCTCACAGCGTCCTTTTTGGCCGCAGCAGGCAGCAGTTTCCAGCAAAAAAGCTCTAAAAACCCATTGTACACTACGTGCCCAGCACCAAACAGCAGACAGACAAAGTTAGCAACTAGCTGGTGAACATAATAGATCATTTAACAGCTTAAGAGTAAGATCTTTCCCAATACGAGTGAATATTGGATTTAAATTGGTCAGGTGGACACAAACACGACTCTGAATTAATGCTAATGTTAATTGGTAGCTTGTTTCTGCTGCCCCCACAGTGGCCATTTCAGGTTTAAGTAAGAGGCATGACAGTTTTTGCTTTGTTAGCCTTGATGTGATCTAAATCACTCTACAATGTTTTCCAGTGTTGTATCTGACATGAAGAATTTCATGGTACTGTAGTGCTGAAGTCAGTTCACACAATGACTATTCTGAGCTCAACCTTTCTGTTTATGCTCTCAAATGTTATGTTTGAGCCTAGTCACAGATTACAGTTTGTTTTTAGTCATGAATTGCTAAAGTGGTTATGTTTGGACCTTGACTCCACCCTGAGCCCCAGTTGAATAGCACTAAATCACCACCCCCCTCACCCCCGCCGCTCTCACACCCATCTAACTATACCCTTCTTAAGGAAAATTGCATTTCTTGCAAAAGCACTTTGAGAAAACCACTCCCTTGTAAAGTTCTAGTGGTTGCATGCAACTGCTTATAAAAACAGACAGTGGCCTATTAGCACCAAATTAGGCTTTTACACAGTGTTGGGAGGCCATACATTCATTTAGTTTCGGCATGGCAAGCTGAAGTTTAAAGACAAGTAAATGGTGGTCATAGTGGTGTTTGTACTAAAATTTGTTTCTTTTTTATTTTCACCCCTCTTCACCTTCATCTCTCCTCTCTCTGTCGCCGTCTCCATGGTTTTTAATAAATTGATATTCATCTCCATCTACAGCCTTGCTCTTGCTCTTGATGTCCACCCTTGACTGGTCCAATTTATGAGGACAACCTTGTCATTATAACATGAAACTGTGCCCACAGGCATTCAAATAATGTGTTGGTGTAAAGTTTTTTTTAAAACTATTATTATTATTATTATTTTGATAGTACCACACCGCAAAAATCTTAATCTCATCAAGGTTTATTTGTCTACTATTTGGTCCTAAAACTCTAAACATCTGTCTGTGATAGTATTCTTGCAACCTGTTTCAAGGGAAACCAACTTGTTTAAAAAATGTTCTCAAGTCAAGTAAATTTTTCTTGATTACAGTTCACCTCACCTCACTATCTTTTTCAGGCGAATGTCTCATTTCTTCAAATTTTTTTAAATTCTTGATTGTATTGTAAACTTTATACAGTGAAAGCGAATGGTAAATGGCTACATTTATGTCGTGCTTTTATGCAATTATTTACAAGGTTTTTGGCGCTTATTCACCCAGTCGCGCACACACTCACACACCGATGGCAGCTAGCTACCACGCAGGGTGCTGCCAACCATCGGGAGCAATTTGGGGTCCAGCGTCTTGCCCAAGGACACTTCGACATGTGGACAGGAAGAGGTGGGGATCGAACCACCAACCCTGTGATCGGTGGACGACCCGCTCTACCTCCTCACCACACAAAAAGTGGAATCTCCCACAAAAAGTGATCTTTGCGCACGTCTAATTAAACAGGTGTGTAGGGTAATAAGTGATGAGTCAAAGTAACAAAAATCAGCTCAGGCATCCCTCTCAACACTTTTCATTTTTTAAAATGAATTTTGAGTTTTTTTATTTTTCAGGTATTTCAGTGATGATGATGATGATGATGATGATGAAGATGAAGGAGTTAATTTTTGTTATTGTAAACTGGTTGAAATCTTACCACACTGATTCTTTCACTTTTTAAAAAAGAACAAAAAAAAATTAAACTTCAGATTTTAAACTTTTAGACTTCAGTCCTGGTGATTTGACAACACCCGTTTTTACTGGTGGAAATGTGATCTCATACTACAGGTCCCAGATTTATGGCGGTGCTTTTATCAATGAGATACAATTACAAACATTAAAGCTGGATTCCATGCTGCATCATTTCCTGTGAATCCCACTGTGCATGTGAAGGCAGTTTGAATCTCCCATATGAATGGTGGACTCCGCCACTAACAATGAAAACTACTGCATAGACTGAATGTGAACACACAGAATGGCTATTGCTGCAACCATATCAAAAACAGGGTTTGAAAGTTTTAAGGATAATAACTTTAATGGCTCAATAACAAAAAACATGACTTGATAAGATGGGTACTTTTTGCAGTTTTTTGGTTTAAGTAAAATGAAAAGAGGACACATCTGCATATTTCTTACCCCGACTCCTCCTGGTATTAGAAAAATCTGTCACAGGTACTTTGAGAGATCAAACAAACACAACCTTCAATCTGTTTGCTTTCAAAGAGACCCCTGGTGTTAGAACACCAAAACTAATGCACTTTAACCTGCAACTCAGTATTAATGCACAAACAAACCAGCAGGATCAAAGTACTCGCTACATGTTGGTTTTTATAACAAACCAAAAAATAGAACTGCATATTTATTAGTGTGTATAATTTGACTTCAGCCACGTTGTTATGTTGTATCTTCTTTGGTACCTGCTCTCTATTTTCTTCTTATCCAGAATACCTTATGCATTTCAACCAACTGTCTGAGGCTCACTGCTGAGAGTCGGGCCTCGTATATACGCACACAGACGAGGAGCGTGGTTCTATTGTTACCAGAGTGGAGTAAACTGCCCAGGGAGCAGAAAGGCTCCTTTGTTTCTCCTCTAGACAAGAGACGTGGGTGCGCCATCACTTGAAACACTCCTTGTCTGGGCTGCACACCCAACATACCCTAATAAAGCTCTCAGGTTTTGTATTACACCCAATCAACATACCATGAGGGTGTGCTTCAGACACACTTGTGGAGAGGAGGATAGAGGATGAGTCTGGGTTTCTGTTTCTAGTTTAAAAAGGGAGATTCCCCTCAAATTAATTCTCTTTCATCTGTGTTTTGCATCAGCACTTCATGTATACAGCGTGAGATTACCATCTTAGGGAGAGTGTTGTAAGCTATATACCTGCAATACACCTACATGGTAAATGCTATAGCTGCATTTACTGGAAGAGAAGTGTAATAGTGGTTTGTGGTAGAGGAGGTGTCGTACTGAACACCAGTTGACGTGATCTATCTGCGTACTTTCACGTAAAGTGCAGCTGTGTTTTCACATCGGGTAATAGGGATGACTTCAAGTGTGTAATTGAGAATCGCTGGTATTCATGATGGTGCGCAAGGACGGGACACACATTAATCAAGATAAACATACAGTGCACACACATACATGCTGGTTTACAAAGACATACATAGATCTCTGTGGACTCTTAGCATTTTTTAATCACTGCTGTGCGACAGGCAGGGCTAGGGCGGCAGATTTGTGACATGTGTTATGTCACACAGAGACGCTTTCTAATGAGGACGGATGTGATCGCGCTTTGGATCAAATGGATATATACAAGACTAATGAAGGCTGACATCAGCAAAATCCAATCTGTGTGGTTATTTTTGTACTTTACAGAAAACAACACAGGATGTCCTTGAGATTCCTTTCCTCTCTTTGCAGTGTTATCCACAACATTTGTCTACCATCTTCAGCTGATTTTCCAAAACTGTAAGAATTTCTGTCTATGCCCCAGTCTTCCCTTCCAAAGGGGAAAAGCACTTTGAGTCCTTTTAGCACTATATACTGAGTGTTAAATTTCAAGTTTTAGTTTCAGTTCCTTCGAGTCAAAGAGCAAGTGCTTCACAGTTTTGCACTTGTTTTTGACAATTACCTAAGAGGACGCGCATCATACCGTAGAAGCAGCAGTGACCAAAATCTCCGCCGACAGCAGCTATAACAGACCATAATATACACTCCCCTCCAAAAGTATTGGAACAGTGAGGCCAATTCCTGTATTTTTGCTGTAGACTGAAAACATTTGGGTTTGACATCAAAAGATGAATATGAGACAAGAGATCAACATTTCAGCTTTTATTTCCAGGTATTTACATCTGGATCTGATACACAACTTAGAAGATAGCACCTTTTGTTTGAACCCACCCATTTTTCATGTGAGCAAAAGTATTGGAACATGNCTTCTGGTGTAGCCTCTGTACTTTTGTTCATGAAGTCTTCTGCGAACAGTAGATTGTGATACCTTCACTCCTGCCCTCTGGAGGTTGTTGCTGATGTCACTAACAGTTGTTTTAGGGTCTTTCTTTACAGCTCTCACAATGTTTCTGTCGTCAACTGCTGCTGTTTTCCTTGGTCTACCTGTTGGACGTCTGTTACTTAGTACACCAGTGGTTTCTTTCTTCTTCAGGACATTCCAAATGGTTGTACTGGCTATGGCCAGTGTTTGTGCAATGGGTCTGATTGATTTTCCATCTTCTCTCAGCTTCACAATTGCTTGTTTTTCACTCGTAGACAGCTCTCTGGTTTTCATGTTGGTTACACCTCTAACTATAAATGCAGTCTGCACAGGCAAAACCCAAATCTGAAACTGAACGTAGACATTCAGCNAGTCACATGTTCCAATACTTTTGCTCACATGAAAAATGGGTGGGTTCAAACAAAAGGTGCTATCTTCTAAGTTGTGTATCAGATCCAGATGTAAATACCTGGAAATAAAAGCTGAAATGTTGATCTCTTGTCTCATATTCATCTTTTGATGTCAAACCCAAATGTTTTCAGTCTACAGCAAAAATACAGGAATTGGCCTCACTGTTCCAATACTTTTGGAGGGGAGTGTAACTATATAACATGCATGTCCTACTTTGAGGAAGGAGCACGGCACGCTGGCTATACTTATGCCCTCACTTAGCTGAATGCACTGAGTTCACACCCAGTCTCCATGGACTCTCAACAGTCATTCTAGGAAATGCGACTTAATGTAACTTTAAGTGGAAGTAGATGAGGTGGGTTGAGGGAAAGTGGGTACAAGAAACGTTAACTTCATCTTACACGTCCCAAAATAACTCCTCGAATGCACTAAACATCTCAAATTGCAGATACATTAAATAGAAGTGTAGGTGTACCTGAGAGTAGAGTTTTCCTCCTAACAGTTTGGTCTAATACAGCTGTTAGAAAGGCATTCTTGCTGCAAAAAGGATGCAGGCTGGAATGTTCTCACTGTCTGGGGGAAATGGTTAGAAAAACCTCGCTTAAAGCCAAAAAAAGGCTGGATTACAAATTGCAGTAAAGGCCCACAGCTCCTTTTTGCCCGGGGGGCCTATAGCGGGTTAAACCAGTTGTGAATAACATCTGTAACTTTCAAACTACAAAGCAAAAAAAATGTATATAGTCAGAGTTGGGTTGGAGGAGTTGTTTCAAATTATTGTTATTGGCAGTGAAATTGTCATATACCCTTATATGAACATGAATATATGAATGGCTGAAGTGAGTAGATTAATTTCCGCTTGTATTGTCAGTCAAGAGGAGTGAAACCACAAACATATTATTATATCAGTATCAGTAGCAAAGTATGGAAAGATGAAAGATGGACAGATGAATTTAATAATAATACACAACCTTGTCTCCCAGAAGTTACGTTTATATACAACTCGTTTGCAACAGCAAATATGTTTGGAAGCAAAGGTAACGCTGCCTGGACAATGTTTTCTATGAACACAATTACATCGACTATGTATCTGGCAAAGTCACAAAAATGTTTAACGTATCACTGACACTGTATATTATTTGTTTTCTGCCAAAATATCTGATCTTATAAAACAATATCCACAACCACTTTTTTATGGTTATGCCTTGGCACTCAGAGCTCTTGGTTAAGGGTAGGGAAAGATCTTGGTTTCATACAGAAATAATACACAGGAGTCTGGATGCAAACCCCAAACTCTGTCAAAGTCCTGCGCTTTGTACACACACCATGTCACTCCAGTGTGGTAGATTTTAGCCCTTCATTCACTCGAAAACGTTGCCACAGCATAATTGGGAGAACAATTTCGAACCATATAAACTTAATTTCTAGGAGACAGGGTTGCAATACGGTGATTAAAATCATTGGGCAGCTCAATCTTCGTCCCCAATATTTAAAGCGACCAGTGGCCACCAAGAGACAATTAAAGGACAATGCTAAATGCTGAAACGTTGGGTAACAGTATCTCAAGTAGAGAAGATTCATGAATTCACAGTCAGTCTCACAGCAATATGTACCAAAAGTTTGCTAACTGCTAAGTTTGCCATTATAAGCTACTGGTCATACCAGACCAAGTAAGACTGTAGCAGCAAAACTTCTGAGTGTATTCCAGTAAACAAGGGTGCGTTTTATTGCTCACTAATTCAACTTTTCATTTGCACAAGAACGCTGTGTTATTACCTCTCTCAAAAGATAAATAGTCACGCTTCAATGCCACCAAGCAAATCACAAACCTCAACTTGCTCCAGTCGAGAACACAGTGGTTGTACGAGGCAGCTAGCTATTAAATGATGAAGCAGGGCATTGGTAAGAAGGAGCATGTGTACTCAGACGTTTTAACTGGATAAATACAGGTTAGAGGTACTTTTTCTCCCCTGTCAGCATGCTGCCTATCCAGTCCAGCATTCACCACAAAAGTGGCTCCCTTCATTCAAGCAGAAACATCTCTTTGTTTTTACTACTGTATCCTGGAGGCCTAGCACATGCATTCCTTGCGCTTTAAAATATTTGTGCACAAGATACTGTAATTAAAAACCTAGTTTTAAATGTCATGCATTTTCTTCTAAAGTTGAAGTGTTTACTGTAACCATTCAGACTTAGTACACTGAGTACTGTCGGTCCCTTCCAATCCAAACAAAAAAGAAAAGAAGTCAGTGTTGTTAAGACAGTTACCAAGACATGCAGCTTTGCTCTGCTGTAACTGTGCTGATTTACTTCTGCTGTTTGCCATAGATATGACAGCCATGACAGCGATTTGCTGAACAAGTTTTGTAAAAGATGGAGAAAAAAAAAGTGCATGTGGACTTCTGGAAAAGATGGGTTTTAAGCAGCTTCATAAAAGCAGCTGAAGCAAAGCATCATGGTTGCTCAGTGGGTTAAGGAGCAAACCGTGTATCTGTGATGTTAAATTCATTAAAAAATAAAGTGCAGAAGGCAACTGGATCCCAGAATAAATCCTATCCCAAAGAGGGTAGCTTTCACCCATGCTGCTCCCAAAAGGAAGTGATGAGTGGACAGACATGAAGTGAGTACTAACCGGTTCTAATCAAGGTGTAACAAGACACTAAATCCAGAACTGTAATATCTTGTGACTTTCAGTTATACATCATAAAAACATGGGAAAATCTGACTGCTGCTGTGTAAACATAACAAACATTTAAGATGAGTTGCATGCTTGTGATCCATTTTCTGTGTATTTAAAGGTTGGTAGAGATGAGAGAACAACCTGATCTCAAAAACAGTGTCAGTGATGCATTGAAGGAGTCAAAGAAACATTTAGTATTCCAGTCCTTACAAGAAGATGGAAAGATGTACTGTAGCAGCAGGATGCAACTCATGCAGCACACATGCAGCATGCACACACAATAAAAACACTCAAGCAAAAATTCACACACACACACACACACACACACACACACACACATTCGCACACAACCTCTCATAACCTCTTTGCCTTGCTCAATTCCACCCACACACGCACAGTTATTCAGCAGCAGGCGTGATTAGAGCAGGATGTATATGGCTGAGCCCAGCTGTGGGGAGCCAGCCAGTGGATGTGGTATATCAGTCTCTCAGCCCGCTAAATGAAAACTAAATGAAAGGCTCTCAGATGGTGTGAGCGTTGCGTAAGCGAGGCACCAAGCAAGGTCCCGGGATAAGCTGATTACGTGGCAGACTCATATTCATTTCCACATCCCTTAAAGAGCCAAGCGGCGTGGCTTAGCGAGCCCGTTCCTCTCTGCTCTAGCACCCAATCTGCTCCTCTCCTCTCTTTGTTCCATATCTTCCTCTATTTCTTCTCTTTTTCACTGTTAGTGTGTGTGGTCAGTGTGTATCTATGTCTGTGTGTGTGTGCTGCAAATGATCTCCTCTCACATGCTTCCCCTGACCGCAGGAGTCAAAGGCAACTGCTAATTCTGCTTTGGACAGCAATAACAAGGCAAAACATGTGCTGCTGGCGAAATACACACACGTGGTTGCATATATATGTTCGTGCACACGCACACACAAACGTAAGCACAATACTTCACATGGCTTAGCCTAATGTAATGTACACACCGAGGCTTTGCAGCTGTGAAGGTGAAAGCGACAGGACAGCTGGGGGTGTTATCCAATTGTCAGCACATGTCCTGTGTGTCACCGCATGCACGCTTGTGTGGTTAGTTCGACAGTAGCCGTGCTGTCAGGAGGTTAAAGTTGACATCGCAGGAGAAGTGGTAGCAGTCTAGGAAAGTGTCAGAGCTAAAGGTGACTTGGTAATAGTTGTTTTTCTCCTTGTGAAGAGGGAAAAAGGAAGAGGGGCTGATGGGAGAATGAAGCTGTGGCTGGAAATGATCTTCAACAGGTGGCAACACTTCATCTGTCCTTTCCTCTCATTATAGGATATGCCTGTGTCATGTATGTCATGTGTATTCCTGTGTGTGTGTGTGTGTGTGTAACATAGGGTCTGCTATTGTACAGCTAATCCTCTGCGGGGGCCACAGCGTGTAAACGGAACAACTGTGCTCACCATGTGACACACTAACAGGACCAAGGAAACACCAGCGCTTCCTGGTTTGCATTTAAATCACAGTGGATAGTTTAGGAACAATGCCTCCATTTTCAGCACAAGGGGGGAAATTGTCTGCTTGAGCAGTTGGTGTCACTACGTGCACCACCAGTAAAAATGAACCCTTGATATCAAGGTATGCAGGTATTGTCAGTTTATAACACAGGGTTGCGCAATGTAAAAGCCCTTCGTGCTACCAATACGCAGAACATACATACAGACATTTAAATTACAATAGAATAAAATAAAACAATATATACAGTTACTTATATACATACAGTATATACCTATACATGAATACACCTAGAAGTATGTGTATATGTGCACATTAGAAGAAGAAAACAGAATCTTTGAAAAAAACATTGTTGCCATGGTATATATATTCATTTTTTTGTTCAAGCTGGTTGATGTTTAACATCAATATTCTCTGTTTGTGCCATTCGGCCCGTTCATTTCTCTCAATCCCCTCAGCAGCACTTTATATCTATAATAGAGAGGAAAAGCACCATCATCCCTACATATAACATTCTGCAATACTCAATTTATTTCAAGCATTTCCTCCAGCTTTATAACTATGTTATGGTATAGTGAGCAGGATGCTCATAACACTGTAGTTCCTCTACAGCTGTAACCACATTGTGTCCTGTGCAGAGTGAATGGACATAAAGCTTAGAATAGAATAGAACAGATTTCTATTGTCCCGCAGGCGATAAACACAGCAGAAAAAAAAAGTATAGACAACTCACATAACACAATAAACATAAACACAACTTCAGCAACACATCAGTATACGTGCAACAGTTGATGCAACATGATGCATCTCCAGGGATGGGCACATTTAGTGGTAATTGCTCATTATATTGAGTGCACATGGTACAAACTACGGGAAACTTTCTCGTGCTCATGAGAAAGTATTGCATGCACACGGGATATCTGGCGCACCTGATCAGCCTGTGATGTTTCTGTGTGGAAATGACAGCACTAGTCTACTGGAAACCCCTATATGGCCTATGTGAAACCCAGCAATGTTGTTTCCTATGAACTTTTATGATTAAAATATCACCTATAGGCTTAGCAGATGAGATTATGCTTGGTTGCTAAGAGTTGCATGTTGGGTTGTTATACATGTTATACAGGAGTTAGTTGAGCTATATTTTAACCGTGGACCTCATTATAAGGACATTACTGCTTTGCATGCAAGTAGTCCCAGTTACATTGTCTCCCAACGACATTTAAAACAAATTTTGAAGTCTTGTAGTCTGTTTCGGTGCAAGGGATACCTTGGGTATAAGTGGATGTACACAAAATGGAAGGAGAATGGATTTCACGTCAGGAAAGAAGATGTTCATTTAATTTTAAAAGAACTAGACTCAAGGGGTGCTGAACTCAGAGGAAGCAGATGTCTCCATCACTTGAATCTAGCTGAAAGAGTTTCACAGGAAACCTACTCGTGCGCACGCAAAACTTTTCTGTGAGTGCGGGAAACTTTCTCGTGCCCACAACAAAGTATTACGTGCCCACGGGATAGTTTCTGGTGCGCACCAGAAACTTAAAGAATTTTTTTTTTGTTGTTGTTGAAACAATCTCTACTTCCTGTTAAAACACAGAACTTTTTTTTTTTCACGTAAACTCCTGTAACGGGCTACCATGTACCCTTCAAAATAAAAGTTTCATCTACATAAGATTTTACTGAATTTTTTAAAGCCCTGCTCATAATTTGGTGCAACACTGCTACACACGCACAAAAATGGTCAGTACAGTTGGTCAAAGCTGAACAAGTGTGTAAGCTGTGATGGATATTTACAATGGATAATTTGGATAATCAATTTTTTCCTTCATTTTCTCATCCAGATAAGACCTGAGGCTTTATTAAAATAACTTATAATCAATACAATAAGTATGATAGCTAAAACCAGGTTGTATGTAACTGTAATTTCCTTTTTTGTAGAGTATTATCTACTGTCTATCCTGCCCTTTACTTTTCCTTTGCTCTTTTTCCTCCTGCTGTTACTCTGATTTCATTTGTTTTTAAGTCAAATTCCTGTACATTTTCTGTACTTGTTGAATAAAGTTTTATGTACATTCTGATTATGGTGTGGGGAAAATATTTTCAATGTGCCTTCCCTGCGACTGACACTGCATGTGCACGGCATGTATTTGCTGTTTGTTACCTGCCAGCCAGCCAGCCTATTATCAGAGCAGTGACAGCAGTGTCACAGTAACTGCCCTTTAGCCTCACATCTAGATTCACATTCCCACCAACCTCCTCTGTCTATTACCACTGCCCCAGTCTAGGTCTGTGCCATCTGGTGTCCATAGCAACTGGACAAAATAAGTTACTTATTATAGGATAGGGGCTCAGCTGGCAGGTGGTTTTCAATGAGATTTGTCATATCCTCTTTCCAAACAGGTCGACAACACACAAGGCACAGGAAGTCAGAGGTTGAGGCTGTCAGTTTTAGGGAGTGAAAGAGTTCTTTTGTGTGAGAAATGTGTTGTTTCCTGATGCTCAATCCTGAGAGTACTGTAATTGTTTCAATGGTGGTTACCAAATTTTGACTTGTGCTTGTGAGAGGTCCCAAAATCAGAGCTATGATGACATTTGGCTGTCAAACAATATCGTTTTCCACAAGCTGGTGCCAGAAAATCAGAAAATCAAATCCAGGACACACAAAAATAACCAAACATTCACATTGTTAATGCTAAATCAACCGAAGCCCAGTGTTGTACCATAGCCATGAGTTTTCCTTTAAACAAGCGGCATGACGTGTGTTCAGGCCCTAGTGCATGTACAGTGGCACACTAGCCTAAACCGAAGTAATTCCTAGTCATCGAGAGGGTTGACAGGAAAAATAAGCAGCAGTTGGAAGCTTTTGTACTGAAATGTAGACTGTTGAGAAATCCTATATTGTATTTTGTTGGCTTGTAGCTTAAAATGTGTTTGTTTAACTGAATAGCTTGATGTTCCTGTGTTTATCCGTTGTCTTGGTGAGAGTTAGATCAGAAGACTGATACCAATGTCAAGTCTGTGCTCCAGCTATGGCGCTACAGCTACTGTAGGAGTCGATTAGCTTAGCTGAGCAAGTCTGGAGGCAAGGGGAAACAGCTAGACTGGCTCTCTCCAAAGTCCAAAAATACACCTATAAAGCTCACTAAGTGACACGCAGTATCTCATCTGTTTGAGGCGTACACAGACAAAAATGTTAAAACAGCAAATTGTGGTTTTACAGAGGTGCGCGCTATATTTTTGGCTGCTTGCAGTCGTCATGCAAATTAGTTCATCTACTCCTGTACCTCTACAGAGTGGCATCGACCTGCTCATCTAACTCTCAGCACAAAGGCGGATAATTGTATTTTCCAGAACTCAAACTATTGCTTTAATAGTCTTGTGTGGAATCCTCTGGAGGATTATCAAAAATCCAAACTACCCCTTCGATGACGCCTTTCAGAAAGTTGTGATACTTTATTGTCATGATAAAGATAAAGAATGACGACTTTTAACACACTATAATCTTAATATCTTTCTGCCTGAGTACAAATACGGTACCACTTTATAATGAGGCCTACTTTATACAGGGTTTATGCTTTGTAACTAGTGTTTTTTTTAAGGGTTAATAAATAATTTACTAATACTTTAATAGGAACAACTTTTGGTTTACCAGGTTGTGAAAAATCTCTTTGACTGTTTGACCACTTACCTGGACCAAAATCCATTTATTAACAACTTATTAACCTTTACTACACACTTGATTAAAAACTCTTTATTAATGACTTACTAGCATTTATAACTTCAGAACTGATGGCTATTAGAAAGTGATTTATATGGATTAACAACATTTATAACTGTATTATTACCCTAACCCCAGCACAGAGATTTTTCACAACCTGGCAACCCCAAGGTGTTCTTATTAAAAGCTTATTATGGATCTATAAAGCAGTAACATTAATGAACACATTTACAACTTAAAAACCCTTTATAAAGGACGACAATGAATATTTTGTTGCCTCAAAAAGACGGATAGAAATACTTTGCATGTTTGTGTGTGCTTTAGTCTAACCACATCTATTGAGTGACACTTCAAATGGCTCCACAGACTCCGAGAGAGTGAAGGGAGGAGGAGGGGGGACGTCGGTTGGTTGCAGCTGCGGGTGAAGATTGAGAGATAACGTTGCAAATCGTCAAATTCCTCCCCTATCCCCCTCCTGTCCTCTGAAGCACATCTGCGTGGAAGGCAGCAAGCTCGACAATAGAGGACATTCAGTGGCTCAGATAAACTCTTCTCCTGCTCCCACCATGTACCGCCATCACCGCTGTTATCTCAACACACTCACTCACCTCCTCCGTCTTCATTCTCCCATAGTACATTTTCTTCTCCTGCTTTCTCTGTCTTCCAAATCTCACCACCACCTCTGTATCGCCGCTGCTGTTCCCCCTCAACCCTTGATAATGTACTGCCTGCTCTCCCCTTCACCACAGTCCCGCCCGTTATCACCCTGCTGTTAAACTGCACCATGAGGGCATTACCAGATGTGACATGCAGCAGCAGCACTTTCTCTTCTATACTGCATTCATTTTTTTTTGCCTTAGCATTTTTTTGTGTAGTAAATGTAACTGTCTTTCTTTCTTTCTTAGATAATTATGCATTATAATAATGTAATAACAATCACAAAATATTTATTAGACACAATTAGTGATATTTTGTGTTAAACGTCCACATTTTGGGGTATTATTTGGGGTATATGGGAAAATAAGATTTCAAAAAAAAAAGTTAAAAGTAAAAAGTTTCTCCTGGTTCTTACAGATCTCCTTACTGTGTATTTTCTGCTGCCCTTCTGCTTGTTACGTTAAATTATTTCTTTTTGTTTCATAAAAAACTTTTGATCACAAAAAAGAAAATCCAGCTGTGCATCTTCTTGCATGTGTCTTCTGAAGGCCTACATGGCAGGCTGTTGAGCATTTCCACAGGAACATATCTGATTTTCTTTGCAGGACACGTGATCTCTGTTGTTTGAATTGAAAATTTTAAATCTCTAAATTATTGTTTCTCTTTTGTCTCTTTGTAAATTGACTTCTAGGCTTTATTTTAGCAGCTTTAGGGTGCTTGAGTAAGTGTTGGAGCTTCCTCAAAAGAGGAATATAGTCATTAAACTGGCTATAATCAATACAGGACTTCATAGTGTCTTTCAGCTCATTGTTTTGGTTCTCTAGTGAGCGACTAGCTGGGGAGTGGAGCATTTAGCAGCTAAAGAGCCAGATATTTCTCTCAAGAGTTGGTAGATACCAAAAACAGAGCTAAAAGAGAGTGAATATCGGGCTTTCATTCATCAGGTGGTCAGAAATACGACTTCAAATGAATGCTAATGTTGCTCTGTATCTGCTGGATGTGTAAATAGGCAACTGTTTGCTAACACGTCAGCCATATCAACTTAAAAGGTGATCATTTGTCAGTTTAGTGTTTTTGTGGTGTTAGGCTTGGTAGGTTTTGTGGTTGGTTTAATGTTTCGTAAAAAGGGTAACACCATTTAGGCAATTTAGTCTCCAATTCATCACCAACAAACAAATAAACCATAAGTATTCTGTAACTTAAACAGTTAAATAAAGTAAAACAAAGTGTCTCGTATAGACCTAGCTGCTTGGTCACCAACAACCAGCCATTATAATGTACAGTACTTTCTCCTTCCTTCAAACTAAAACTCTGACCATAAATCACCCCATTCACTCAGTTACTGCCCACAATTTCTGGCATCTTATCCCATTAATTGTTGCCTTTTTGTCAGCAGTACACACGTTGAATTCATAGCTAAATGTTTATAGATGCTGGATATGGACTGTCACACAGCACCGAGCTTTAGGACACGACCATTGTATTTGCTCTGTTCCCGTCAGAGCAATTAAAAACAGCCAATCAGGGCGGTTGTAGCTTCATTACCAGAAATGCTGGATTACATGTATCAGCGTCAAAACTGTAATAAGCCGAATCCTCCCCATAATGAGCACATTAATCCACCCACCCCCCCACCCCGCATCTCTCCTCTCTCTGTTTGCAGTGATAAACCTGGAGAAACGGATATAGCTATCAGGCCGCCCGCCACCAACTGGAAATTGGAATTTAATCATGGGATGTTTTGTATAGATCACAAAGTCCCTTGAAACATTTTCCCCTGTTTGACTTATTCAACATTTGAATTAATGCAGCAGGGAAACAGACATAATCCTACTGATAATCCTGCCTATAGGTTAACAACCACTTAATCCTGAAGGGTGACTCAGTTTTGTGGCTGCAGGTTGTGGAAGTTCACACACTGGAGAGGAAGCAGGGGCAGGTGTGTGCAGTCCAGAGTGTGCCACCAAAATAACTGATTAATAATTGGTATTTGTTCAGTATCTAATGCTATTCAATTAATAGACTGATACATTTATAAAAGCATTATTACATATACAATATATTTTCATATCGACCACCTGTTATCACATGACCGAAATGTCATACTTATCATGCAATATCAAGCGATATGAAAACTTCATCTGCTGATAAAGGCCACAGGATGTGACTGAAAACTCTGGAAAGCATGTCATGTATGTTATTACAAATTTATTACAATTAAATACTAAAAAAAGTTTGTAATTATTTGGGCGCTACCCTCCAGATTCTGTAGACATGTGCTAAAAATCTTTTTTATACAGCATGTGTTGTGTTAAAAACAACAAACTGTAATTTGTTTGTTATTGTACCACAGATTGTGACAGCAGAGACAAACATTTAAAGGTCATTTTTACTAACATGACAGGCTGACAATAGATGGACAAGTATGACAGGCTTTTAAACCAATCTAACCATAAACGATTTGAGTGCAGACAACAAGCGCAAAACTGGCATGCAGCTAATATGTTTTTCCTTCTTTTTTCCTGCATCTATTTGTGTATATATACTGCATGGAGGTGGGCGTACTGTGACAAATGCAACATTCTGCTTACCCTCCTTATCATCAGGCGCATCATCAACAGAAGTATGCCATTTCCACCATCCTCATGTGAGAGGCATATACATAGACATACAGTACAACAATGGAGCACATTCACATTCTTTATTAGGTGCCAGGCTGAGGGAAACACATAAACAAGCTGGTGATTTCTGTTTATACTGAAAAGTTCAATTGACGTCTCTATAAAGCGTCACAACAAACGATGGAATCAGCAGCTATTAGTGCACAAACCTTTTTTCTATTTCATACTCTGCACTCACAGAAGAGGGGGTATTTGATCATAACTCCCAACAACACAGTTGTTTTGTGCAGCTAAATAGAGCTGCTTTTTTGAGCTAATTCACTCCTCGACTGTAGAAAGAATCTGAGCAATGCAATAACTCCATTAGGCCCAACTGGCTAACAAAGGCCATACCCTTGAACACGGGGATGGAGAATGATGTTTCCTATTAGCAGTGCTGTCATCTCAGGGCCTATTATGCTGCTCCCATGACAACCTCAGGTTTACCCTGCGAATTAAAATCTGGTTTATGGCACGAAATACATTTTTCCGTCCGCTGTTTAGATAGCAATAAACATCATTCTGTGTCACACACAAGGAATAATGATGTGTGTTGTGTGCACTAATGCATTGGAGTTTGTTTGGAACAAACGTACAAGCCAGTGTTATTAGATTAGCACTAGCAGAATGCTAAATGGATAATGAGAAAACAGTGAATCGCCCACATTATGACCCGCAGTGGCATGACCACTAATAATCCAAGAACTTACAGTACTGTTAGGGTGAAGCATGTGATTGAAAGAGTTGTGTGTGATGACATGAGGCGAACAAACTGGTGCTTTTGTCATGTCATTTTGAACACTTTACAGTTAAGTTAAATATTACTGTTCTATCTGCAGAAAAGCTGAGCCATTGTGCCTCTGGGCATAGACACGTACCCCTCACCCCCCACACGTTGTTTGCAGTGGCTTTGTATGTTTTCTCTGTGGTGTTTTGCAGGTTTACCCTTAACTCAAAAGTTATGTTGGTTGGTTGAGAATGTTTTGTTTATGCTGGAGATGAAGAGAGGCTGACTAAATCCTCTCCAAAGCTCCCTGCCACAACAGATCCACAGTGACATTCCTCTCCGCAGATATCATCCAAAATATCATGATGCGACACAAAATATTAAAGAAAACCTGTAATGCAGGTTATATTTATATTCCGCTGCCAAACATAGTGCTTAATAAGTTTAATGTAGGCTTACTGTAGCCTATGCACAGTGCAGCTTTACTGGGGGAAAATGAACAAAAATGTAATCATAAGACTAAAGGTCTACAGCCATTCTGCTGGTTGTGAGGCTGTACTAGGCTGTAGGGACAGCGGTGCTTTGAGCTAAATGCTAACTTTAGCTTGCCAACATGCTCACATTGACAATGCTAAGATGTTTCATCATCTTCACATCAGATAATCTTAGTTTTAATTTCAATTTTAATT
>NTHP01000098.1:1358246-1374711 GCA_003416845.1 Oplegnathus fasciatus
GCATGACAATACAGAATATCTCCATAGTCAAGGACAGACATGAAGGTTGACTGCACAATAGTTTTACGGTTGGAAGAAGACAGACATCCTTTAATTCTGTACAAGAAGCCCAGCTTGATTTTTAATTTTGGAGTCAGATGTTGAATATGAATCTTGAATGACAGTCTGCTGTCAAGCCAAATTCCTAAGTATTTGTAAGACTCAGCAAGAGTAATATGGGTGCCATTTAAAGTTTAAATGGCAGGATAGTCAAAGTCACTGGTGGAGGTAGAGAATTCATATACTTGTTTTTTTCATGCATTTGAAACAAGTCTGTGATTAAGGAGTGATAATTGAAAAGCATCAAAGGCAGACTGAAGACGAGTCAGGGCCTGGACTGGGGTGGAGCCTGAGGCATATAAAATTGTATCATCAGCAAAAAAGTGGACATTGAAGTCTTGATTAGGAGTAATTATGTTGATGTATAAGTATATATGTATGAGTATTGATGTATATGTATATAGTTTAGCATGTTAGCATGCTAACATTTGCTAATTAGCACTAAACACAAACTACAGCTGATTAGAATGTTATTTTTGAAGGTATTATAAACGATAAATTAAAATGATATGTTTAAATTATATAAAGTCAGAAGGTTTCATCCTCTCCACAAAATTTAATGGTAATCCATCCAATAGTTGTTGAGATAGACTGCTAGCATGGCTCAATATGAAATCAGACTCCGTATCGGCAGATATCTCCACTTCAAACCCTTCAAACAGAGGCTTCCTCTTGGGCTCGGTAATAAATATGTGTATGCGCAAGTATGAGTTTTCCACAGCTAAATATTTACATATGAGCATAATTCATAGGAGATCGTGTGTGAGCATGAGCATGCAAAAATGGTCTCGCCTATGGAGTGCTTGTTAAAGTGTGTTATATCTCAAGCCTTCAAATCAAAGCCAGACCTGTACGGCCCTGCTGGGTAAGAGCTGCTTCACCCTCAATATTCCTAGCAGGGGTCGTTGTGTAATGACAGCACCTTTCTTATACACATAGATCTAACACTTCCCCTCCTCTTCCTCCCTTTAATCCTTTCATCCTCTCCTCTCCTCTGCTCATCTGACTCTGATCTTCCTTGCTTATCTTATTCAGGGGGGTCGCTGAGCGATGGGGCCCTTTTGTGGAAAGGACGGATCTGAAGATAAAAGGCGAGTTTAAAATGCCGGTGACTCAGCCGAGGCGCTGTCAGATAAATTGGGACGACACCTCTCCGGTCCCATCAGGCGCTACCTTTGTTTTCGATTCCTGGATCAGATGAGTGAGCGGCCTCTGACGAAGGTGTGATGTCTCCTTCCCCGCAATCCTCACAAAGGTTCGTATAGTTTAACTCTCTCGTTCTCTGCCATCCATCTGTGTTTTTTTCTCTCAACCTCTCTCCTTTAATCAGGTTTTGGAGTGCTTATTTAGAGTAAGCGATTGCCTATAATGTGCTCTGTGCACTGAGAGGCCAGAGCCCAGGCCCTCATTGAAAACCATAGATCTTCTCCAACCGCTATCGCTAGCTCTCTAGGTGTGAGTGATGATCTCCATATGCCCAGGCTTACCCCTATTCTCACCAGTAAGGCTCTGTGTATTAGTCATGCCTGCATGCCATTATCACCATGTGTCAAGTGCACACCTGGTATGCGTGTGTGTGTGTGTGTCCAAATACAAGCACGCTTACGTATGTGCGGTTGCGAGGGTTAGAGTGTTCAATTATATGTGTGCCCTGTTGCTGCGATGCGACTCGAGCTGGCGCCTCACAACACCAGCGCCTCACCTTCTTAGTCATGTTAGCTTTTTGCCACAGCTGCTCAGTGGTTGTTTACACTGACCTTGTCTGCACCTCTCAACTCACCGGGACTGCACTTCCTGCCACATGCGGAAACTGTATCTGTCTAAATGTCATAATACGGCAGATGCACACAGATAGTGGAGGCTGGGAGAAAAAACATGGAGCAAATGAAGGCGCTACACATCAACTCGGCTGCCATTTTATTAGGCACACCTTGTTAAAACAAATATAAAAAACTCTAATACAACAGCCCTTCAATAAGTCTTACCTTCCTGAAGGTTATTGATGTTCAGTTTTTCGTTTAGAGAGCTGTTGATTCAACTTTGTGATCATTTTGAAGGCTGTAGTTTGTGGTGCTGTTGAATTGTATTGTATTGTGTTATAGTGTGAGGAGGTTCTAATATTTTGTCCACCCCATTTATATCAATTAGGGAAGACTTCATGAAGATTTATTGCAGACCTGTTGTATTAGACCGCATTAGTTTTAACTAGGTGCACCTAATAAAATGGCAACTTAGTGTGCTTTTAGATAGAAGTGATAGATACACACACCCCCCAAATCTGTCTTTTGGGTATCAAACTAAAGTTGGCTGCAAAAAGTGTGTATTTTGCTTCTTCAAAGAGAATAGTCGTCATCTTGGATAAATGTCCATAGAAACCACTGAGACCCCTCCTGTACTCCTGCAGTCCACTTCACTGTCTATGTATTTATGTTCCAGTCTTATTTTCACAAAAATATGGCTAAATATGCAACTGAAATCTCGTTTTCAAACTAATAAGCGCACAAGTGTATAGATTTACACAGGTTAGAGCTTCCATTGGTCAGAACTGCTCTATCCTAGGTCACTCATTGGTTAGCCTGAAAAAAATGGCTGCTAAGCATATCATTCAAACTGCTCCTTCTTCAGAAAACACAACACAAGACTCAGTACAGACAGTTCTCCGCTGCACTCCAAGTACAAACGGATAGTATGCATGTATACAGTATATGAGATAAGTTCATGCACAAGGATGCAAACACATACATACACACTGAATAAAATGAAATGAATGAATGAAATTTTTATTTAGTTATATAATGTAAGGGGATTTATCCACTGTAGCATAAATCTTAGGGGTCGTGAGTCGGCTAATGGGACAGGAAAGCAAGAGCAACAATCACTTGCGCTACACAAACTGATGTTTATTTTTTCAGACATTCTTCTGTTCTTTTCTTTCCATCTTGTGTGGGATAATTTTACATTTTCAAAATGTTAATGTAATAAAACGGGGGTAATTAAATCACTCTTTGGTTGTCCTGGTCATAACCCATGGACTTATAGATCATATGATATTGGGCCACAGGTGGATATTGCTTCACAAGCTAAAAATGTTGGGAACAACTGTACTATACAATGCAGACTTCTATTACATATGAGCATCCCCGTTATGCATGTGCTAGAAGCATTACTGTGATTTAATGAAAGGGGTATTTGGCCAGACACATGTAGTCTTCTATTAAAAGACACGTCTTGTTAAATTTAGCATTTCTCCTTTTTAAAAGGGTTATGTAATCAGTAACATGCTCTGACTTGCGCTATGGAACACTGATTTTAATTGGTTGATGTTAAACGTATTCTCTTCCAAAAATAAGATAATAATGCTCATAATATGTGATACTTTATTGTAGGAGAGAAAAAAAAACCATTATTATTTTACTTGCTTGGGGTTACAGCACAGAGCGCTGGCAGGGATTCAACATCTTGCTAAATGATACTTCAGAAGGGAGGTTCAGTACTTCAACAAAACCCTGCTGCATGTTATACCACTTTTTATAAGCAGTCACGGAGCTTCCTCTTGCTTTGTGACTGGTGACTGACCACGGCTACAAACTTTTTTGCACTGACACTCAGAGCTGAAAGAAGTGAGTTTTTGACTTTTTCATAACCCAGCATTGTCACTTTGTCCTATCTAAACAGTGTGTGTGTGTGTGTGTGTGTGTCTGAGTGTGTCCCTGTCACAGACCAAACACTTTCTTGCTCTCCGAGCACTTTATACTCTGACATCATAGGCCTCTGACACCCACGGCTGTGGCTCTATTTTGTCAGATGCTCCCAACAAGTAGCGCGAGAGTGGCAGTCTCCACACCGACACACGAAAAATATGAACTTCTACTGAGGTGAACCAGCCGGAGAAGGAGAGATGAATAGAGGACCCAGGAGGGAGAGAGGGAGGGAGGGAGCAGCAAAGAGAAAAAATGGGACGCAAAGCAACAGAGACAAGGGAAAGGTTTTCAACAGACACAAACGTATGAAGAAAGCATTAGGATAGAGGCTCACAAGGAAGACGATTGTATTAAATAATTTCCTCCTTGCCAACATTTCACAAGGCTTCAAGATTCACATTACAGTACCTTTGCTGCTTTTTCAATTTCTTCATGGCAGCATTGCTTTAATGACCAGGCCCCTTTTCAGTGTGCTGTACATTTTTATTTAAAGACCTGTGCCTGCTACACATATAAACGCACACACATTGCAGGACACACACTCATGTAGACACATGCAGGCAGTTTAAAAAAACTGGGTCGTGTATGTTCAGGTTATTAAAACCAGAGTGTGTGTTTGGTGGAAGGCCAAGCAGTGGATGGTAATGGGATCAATCAGAGCGCAGAATGGCATCTATAGCTAATAAGCAGTCAAACACACACACACACACACAGTCACACAAACGCATACACATGTGTCTGCATGCGCGCACACACTTGTAGAAATGTGAAATTTAAGCCAGCACCACCACACCCTGAGAATGTGCAGCACTTCACTCCCTGCCAGAGACCACATTTAATGAGACTGCAAGGGACCACTAGCTGAAGAGAGTCTACCTAGAGACACCACACACACACACACACAAAACATTCATTAAGGGCATATATAATTCCTCCAATGGATAATTACTCGGGGCTGTATGCATATCACTATAGAAACACTAACAGAGGTACTGCAAAGTAATCTGCTATAGAATTCATAAAGTAGGTGGGTACACAGTGTAATATTATCATCCCTGAGCTAAACCATCTAAACAAGAACATGAAACTGCACTTACAAGCACAACAACCACATGTGCTTTATGTTATTCCAACGGGAAACTGTATCGTGCTGTTATATGTGGTAATTGGTTATCATTTTTGTGCAAGGGTTTGCATAAATACGCCTTTGTAAGCAAGAGACTCTGGTTCCACTTGCATGTCTGTTTGTATGCCTGTGTTTATATCTTTGCAGTGCAATACCTCACATGTGTATGTATGCACATGTGCTGTGTATGTCTGTGTATATTTGTTAGTACAGTATGTTGAAAGTGAAGATGTGTTTGCAGCCGTAAAGACGTTGTACTCCATCTGAGGTCAATTTAAAGGCTTTGTCCACCCAAACTACTTGGAACTATTTTCTACCAAAGAAATAGTCCCTATGAAAATGAATGTGTCTGGAGGATTATCCAGAATAACGTGGACGCTGTTAATGTGGAGTAAAACAAAAAAAGGTCAGTATCACCCAGTTGCAAAGTGGGAGGGCATTGCAGGTGGCTCTGAATACTGCATTACCCATGAGCCTTGATCGCCGTTGCCATGGAGAAGAAGCCAGTCAGAGAAGCGAATCAGAGCCGTAGTGAATTCAAAACACTTTGCTGTTGCACCTGGGAACAATACGCTGTGCCATAGACACTGAATTCGTCCAAAATTGACCCACAATTCAAAAGTCATCTTTAACTTCCAGACGCCATTAGCTGCACGTGTAATAGAATTTTAAACTGTGATTGGACGTTTCTTGCCGAAATGTTGTAGTTGGGTCATCAACTTCATGTACACTGACTAACTTTTTATCAAAGAGCCGGATCATTTTTAAGAAAGTATGTAAATCTTCTGCACTGATGATTCAACCAGGAGCATTTCATACTGATCCAAGCTGTGGAAGTATTACGTCAGTCAGTGAACTTTGTCTATGGAGAAAATGAATGGGTCTCTTACTTCCAGAACCAGGAGCACCCAAACCCACTGCTGCTATGACAACTACAGTATCGCTGCCCAACCCTAAAAGTACTGTCACTGTCACATCACAAGTATCATTAAGTGTACTTTTAAGCCTTTTCTACCTCATTTCCGCTCTTCATTATCGCTCTTGCTACATCTTGTCTTTGCCTCGTAACTCATCTGAAATTAATTCCTCCTCCCCTCCCTTTTTTTCACTGTCTTTATCCTGGGATTTTAAATTCCAGCCCCTGAAGTCATCCTGGGGCTTGGGCAGTCAGCCAGGACAGTGAGCAGTGTTTAAATCTGTCTATTCTTTTCCTGAAGAAGCCGTCTTCTGGTTCTGCCCTATAGGCAGATGGAGAGAGAGAGAGAGAGAGAGAGAGAGAGAGAGAGAGAGAGAGAGAGAGAGAGCAAGAAACGGTGCAGACAGGTTTGAGGGGGTTTGACAAATGACACTGAATCAGGAAATGGCTTTGTATACAGCCAGCATTATTCATAAAGTACTTAAATTGTTTGGATCTTGAATATTCATATACATGCACCTAAATCTGCAGCGAGGGGGCTTTTAAGAGGCACTGAATGTATGTTGGAGATGAAGCATTAGAGATGGCCTCGAATAAACAAAGCATTACTGCAAAGCTGCTGCAATTGAATGAATTCTCATGAGATCATTATAGATAAACCGCCACTTAGTTAAGGATGCCTTCATGGATATTCTTTAGAACTAAAGAATATAAAACCTTTTCAATATGAATACACTGTAAAAGGGTAGGGTTACAACCCAGATGGCAAAAAAGAATGGGCTAATAACTTTCCAGTCACAACTGCTCCTTTCCCAAAGGACTTTATAATAGAGCGAGAGGTTTCAGGCAGCCACGGAAAACCTAAACCGATCTATAAATTAGCTTGCAGGTCTTGTGGTCAGCTAAGCCTGGGGGCTGACAGCACTGATTTGTGCCAATAAGTCTCAGGTCCGACTGGCTCGCTGCTGGGTATCCATGTTGTTTTTTTCACCACATCACTCTCTCATTTCCTTGTACTTTTTGTCATCCTCGTTATTTTCTTCCTCCCTCACTGTGTGTTTAATATTGTGAATTTTGTGGTTCATAGATGGCTCCTGCTGATATTTATCATACCGTGGTCTCTCCGTCTCCATCACTGTCTCTCTCTCTCTCTCTCTGTCTGTCTCCCTCTCTCTTCATTGCCTTGATGAATGGGTAGCCCACTGTAACCCGATCCCCCTCTCCTCCCCGCATACCTGAATAATAACATGTATATGGAGGAAATGTAGACAGGTCACCGGGGCTGTGACCCCACTGTCTGCCTGGGGTCGTGACCTCTGTGTGACTTCGACTTCAGATCTAAACATAACTCGTGGTGGCGCCTTGGGAAAAAAGAGCTTACTGGATTTGCTGTGGTACATCTTCAGACAATGAAGGAGAGTGTCTGTAGTAGGTGGTATTTTTAACCATAATGCCCCAAAATAACTTAAAAATCATTGCAACACGAAAGTTGGGCCTGACTACAAAAGCTGTTTGTGGCAACATCATGAAACTTTTACGAGGCAAAAAAACGTTTCACTCTTTGAAGACAATAACCTTAATAACTCATTTTGTCATTTCTTTTTCCCAGCATACACTAGAGGAATGACATCATTGTGTGGCTGATCTGTCATCATATTAAATCACTGTGATAATAACGATGCCTTTAACTCATTTACCCTCAAATAACCCCGTCTCTAAAGACTGACTAATGATTTGCTAATGTCTATTAGCTCTTCCTGTGCTGTGACTAATGATGACCCAGGCTCCGAGCGTCTCCTTGACTCCAGCCACTTTGAACTCTGACCCCTGTGACGTCATGGTTGACTCTGTGTCTACACCAGCTGTTGGTACACATATTTATTACCAAGCACCTGCAAGGAGAGGATTTTGGTTCTATGTGATCATGAGAGGGAGACGGACTAAGACAGAGTGCAGAAAGTGCTATTTATTTGGATTGTCTGGCCTTACAGTAAGGCCACGTTCAGACCGACTTTAAATGCGTGACATTCATTTAAATGAGGTCAGTCCATTGACCCAGCAGGTTTGTCAGACGAAAAAGTAGATCCTGCCTCAACTTTTTGCTGATGTCAGAGACGTCAAGACGCTTCAGTGGCCAATCAGATGTGCAAAGGGCACATTCCAGGTTCCAAGTGTTTCTACTGTTTAACTCATGATTGCGATGAAAGAGTTGTAAAGTTTTGTCTGTGCAGTGTGCAGTAAATTTACGGATCTATCACTTAAACTGAACCTCGTGGATTTCATGTCTAAAAACAACCTAAATGCAAGACTTCTCCCACCAGAGCAACAATAGCACTGAGTTTGTTAAAATGTTTAAAACGACCTGCTGTCGGTTTTTCTTGACGAGCTCCCGTGGTCCTCCAAACAATGACGGCCCTCTGTCAGTAGCAAAGGTGGAAGTATCGAGACGTAGCAGGAAAATACTGTAGACTTTGAGACTGGAACCCGCCATCCGCATCCCATCTCCACCCAACAGTCAGTGTTGGTTTCTTATAACCATGAAGCCAATCTTTCCCTGACCTTTACCCAAATAGCTTTAGTTGCCCGAACTTAACCAAATCTTAAAGCAGTATTACAGTTAGTGAAATTCAAAAAATGTGGACAAAACACTGCCATATTATTTACCTTTTAAGTTTGAACTTGTCACTTACACATCCAGCAGATATGGAGCAACATTAGCATTAATTTGGAGTCGTGTCTCTGGCCACCTGGTGAAGTCCAATATTCACACTCCTTTTAGCTCTGTTTTGGTCTCCACTGACTCTTGAGGGAAATATCTTGGGGTATCGGTCTTGAGCTTGGTCTTACTTTGTCTGTCAGCCGTTTGGTGCCGAGCAGGTAGTGTACAGTGGGTTTTCAGAGCTTTTACATTGAAAACAGCTGCCTGCTGTGACGATTAAACGATGCTTCAAGAGTTCAGAGAAGGAACTCAAACAGTAAATGTGCGGGCCGTAAAACCAAAACATTGAGAAAATGTTCCTTAAAGCTGAGAGGAACTCTAGGGTCAGGTGATAATTTTCTGTTGGTTTCACATAGTCATTCATCCTATTTTTAGTATAATAATATTGATTAGTGCAGCTTTAACCATAGAAAACACTAATATGAGTCCTTTTTGGAACTGTTTATGGGTTATTTGGGAAAAATTAACTATTTTGTTGTTAAGTATATAGACTTGCTGTAAATGCACATCAGTGCAGGTCATGGCAGTGTCAAAAGTTGAACAAGTAGAACAAATTCCTGGACTGAAAGAATAAGTATTCCTAATCTTCAGAGTACAACCTATGGTCTTGTCCTTTTCATCATATAGCAGTAAGAATGTGCAGTTTTAAATCCATCTACATTTTTCAATTTCCAAGTCCAACCTGAAACACAAGCCTGTTATCATCTCTTCCTAGAACCACACAGATCTGACTCCAACTCCCCTCATGGCCTTTTTCTCCGTATCTTTCCATCAGCATTTTTACTGGAATACTCATTGAAGTAATTGTCCACAACTGTCAAATTCAATTGATTCACTTTACAAGGACTTATTGGAGCACATAATAAAAACAGTGAAAACCATCATCATTACCAGCTTTTGCTCAACATTTATTCTTTCTTACCCCAGCTATTTAACAACCATGACGGTTTTATTACCGTCCCTGCACTGTAATAGGCCTCTCATTGTTAAGAAGCCATGTGGCCTTGGGCTAGTGGGGATGGTGGGCTGGTTTAAAGATGGATCTGGTCGACGTGCGCTGTTAATCTAATCATCTAACGTACATCTGTGAAAATGTCACCGTGGCCTGGAGCTGCACTGTGTGTTCTCAGCGCCAGTTTGTACCTACAGTACAGGTAGGGAGTAACATCAACAGGAGTAATTCAGAAACATATTTTCAGGTATATATATGCATTTGGCCAGCTACTATAAAGGCTGCAGTCTACATTGAAAACTTAATAGCATCATCAAAAAATAAATGGGATGTGATTTATTGCCAAATGTATGAAAGATTTTCATTCATCTCTTTGTTCTCTGTTGAAACATGATATAATAACTCTATCCATAAGTCACAGAGTCATAGAGCATTGTGCTTTGAGCAGTTTGCTATCCTTCAAAGCACTCAGCAGAGGCAAACTAGGGTACACGCTAGCTAAATATGTTGTTGCCCTTGACAAACAGTGAGACATTTGGGGAAGCCTTAGAGAATACAAGTATGACAACTCTTAATCGATCTGTGCTTTTTTTTCCTGCTAACTTGTGCAGTGAAGCAAATGCTCAGAATAGATCAGGTGACTTGTCCTGAATAAAAAAACATTCACCACCTTGTCCTCGCTGCAACTTTCACCTTTCTTTCAAGAGTTTTGTCAGGGTCCACTGTCAACATCAGTTATATCAACTTATGACTTCGGGCAAAATATCTTTTTCTCTTTTATTATGTTTCAGTTCGATTATTGTACCATTTTGCCTGTAGTGTCTATATTTTCTATTTTAGAGCCATACTTCTACAATGAATGGGTGAAATCCAATAGACAATAAAGAGTCCTAAATTTGATAGTATAGTCCCGGCACTGTGGTCTCTGGGTATAACAGAAATATCAGATGCAGCCAAGTGTGCAGTCAGTGCCTCACGCAATGTCAAATGTTGGGGCGTGCTGCTACTTTCCCATGAGACACTGGACAGTCAGCTCAGTACAGAACAACAGGTCAGAGTACATTTTGTGTGAGTGTGTGTGTGAAAGAGTAGATGGTTTGTGTGTGAGGTCGCATGAGTTCAGGTGTGTGTGCAGCTTGTAGGAGAAAAAAACATACAGGAGCAATATTGTAAAGGAATGGGGTGGAATCTGAAGTCTGAAGCATCAGTGCAGCATGTTTACAAGAAAAGAACCTGATGGCTGACTTCCTCTTTTGCTGACATGTATGAGACTTACGCAGCAGTAAGTTAATGAGTATATCAATTTATGCTGCATACATAGGAAATAAATTAGGGTGGCAGCTTTGTTGCAGACATTTTGAAACATTGCTTCTTTAATACATTTTGTGCTGACGCTACAGGATTCCACGACTTTGTCCATAAATTTCATTCTGCTCACCTGTTTTACAGGTAAGCATTACACTACTGTATACACACATTTCACATCAAAATATGGCCTTAACAGCTTGTTACTTTGGTTTGCTCAGAGACAAAAAATAAAAGTAAGATGTTGAGTGTGTTACAACAAAACACCTACAGGACTACTTTGAAATTTTGGGAAATATGATTATTTGCTTTCATGCTGAGAGTTAGATGAGAAGATCAATACCAGTCTCATACCTGTGGGTTAAGCACAGAGCTGGAATCAGGATGTGCTTAGCTTAGCTTAGCATAAAGACTGGAAGCAGGTGGAAATGGCTAGCCTAGCTCTGTCAAAAGTTTAAAAATGCACCTACCAATCACCTCTAAAGCTCACTAATATGTTATATTTGTACACAAACAGAAATGTAAAATAAAATAAAATAATCCCATCATCCTCCATATGCAATCATGATATGAAAAGTATTAACATCAACGCACTAGTTACTGGGCTAAGAACTTTTTACTCCATGTATAAAAAATAAAGGACTTAAAAGTCACGCTGTAACGATATTAAGTGCTACTTTATTTGCTTAAGATTATCGTATGGTCCTTTATAAAACACTCACATAGTTTAACAGCTACTAAAGGGATATTAAGTGTGCTGTTTGTTAACTAGACAAAGTCAAGTACAATTTGTGGGTGGTTATTCCCAGTTTGATCATTGTTATTTCAGGGCTGTCCTGATGTCAAACCGAATCACTGAATCCTCTTTGATCTGGGTTCTCTGAAGCAGCCCATATGGCTTAGCATTCAGAGGGTATATTTACCTTTCTAAGTGAGGTGAAAAATGTCCTCATTAATAATAGCGGAGTTGTTTTGTCTCTGAACTGTCTGCCTGACACAGAAGTGCGTCCACCCAGAATAGGCCACGATAGGCCAGCATTAGCACATTTAGCAGTGCTGCTAATCTGAATATCAGACGCAAACATTCAGCTTGCATAAGTAGCGGCATGAAAGCTGCTTATATTTTGAAAGCGAAAGGGTGAGTGGGAGTGAAATGGAAACGGTGTGTTTGCGCGTGAGCAGTCGTGTACGTACATGTGCGCACATGTGTGTGTTTGCATGTGTGCCTATCAGTGTCCCTGCGCAGCTGAGGGGAAGGGGAGATTTGCAGGGTTGAATTTCACCAGTTGGACTTTGCAGTCTAATACATTTTGGTGAGTGAGGTAAATCACATAGAGGGGTGACTGCTGTCAGGAAGGTGACACTTCGAACAGCACAGAGGGTCATGAAGGAGAGTGAAGAGGCCTGAACACTCTGTCTGTCTCAGTTGTTTCATAAATGATCACTTGTTGTTTTTTCCTGTGAACCCAAAAATCATTGCCCTGTAATGTATGCTCTGTAATCCCCTCTGAAGCAGCACAAAACCTCCTGTCTAATCTCCCAGACCCCATGACTCATCGACTTACTGCCTCACTACAAGGCAGCTTTTTATTATCAGGTTTTTTTCATCTCCGCGTGTCGCAATGGGAAGCTTAATGCATCTTATTTTGATTAAAGTGTATTTATATTAATGCAGCACTGAGAGAAAAGGAGATACTGAATCTATGAATTTCAATACGTAGAACCCCCATCTGATCTGCGTGTTGCAGCAACACGCCACAGTGGGACGTAGGCTTATTGTAGCGGTAGGGGTTGGCTTATGAGTTCATCACATGTAGGTATTGTCCTCAAGCCATACAACTGGCCTTTGTGTTTTCATTACGCTGTATGAGTTGGTCTTCAGAGAGTGTGTCTCGAGTCTAAGTGTGGCGCTACTGTCATTTCAAACACCTTCAATTTCGGATATGAAAAGTGACACAGCGTTTTACATGGATGTTTCATAACCCTTGGTATCCTTAATCACATTTTGAGTGTATTGGAACATTTGAAAAAAAAAAGAGAGTTGTCCTTTTTAATCCTGACATATAATCACACAGCAAAATGCGTGGTTTTTGCAACTGCAGTCCAGAAGACCATATCAAAGCGTTTTACCATCTAAGGCCCCTATCAGCAGGGTGACACGATTTGTCAGTACCTTCCAAAACAGTTAGAAATCAGTAAAAATATTTATCAGTAAAAAATAAAAGCGTTTTCTGTCCTGACACCACTATGGTTAGGTTTAGACACCAAAAAGATTTGGTGAGGGTCATGACTAAAAGAAACCAATGTTGAGTGTTGAGTGAGAGAACTGGAAATGAAAAGTGGTCACAGTCCAACGATCCGTTGACCCATGCATCCACCCCAACCTCCTACATCTGCGGACCTTGTGGCTCTATAACAAAGTTATAATACTTCCTACTTTGCTCTCAATGGACCATTGAAGGTCTTTCTCACTTAACCATAAACATATGTTGTTATTGGGCGCTTGCTGAAACGATGATGCTGTTGTTTTTCTCCGGAGGACAGTCTTGATGCCGCTTGCTCCTTCATGGCAGCTGTAGTCAGCTTGGATTCACAGCAGTTACAATGAATAATGGCAAAAACATGTCAAAACATATCCAAAGGAACCCCTCCATACTTCTTAAACCACTCCTGCAGCAGAATCCAGGTCTCACCCATTCATCTAAATACTCAGTCTGTTCCAAACAACTGTCGCTTCACCATCAAATCGTTACCTACACTGCATCCGGTGAAGCCTCAGAGCTATGAGGAGGTAATAGTGCACAATATAAGTAGTGTGTTTTGCTCAGCTGTGGAGAGTGTTGGTATGGTCTGCATGCACCTTGAAAATAGGTGAAAGTGTGTCATATATCCCTACTCATCTGGAAGTTTCAGGTCCTACAGAAGAATCCAAGCTAAGTATCTGCCGTCCTGATGGAGCTACAAGCTTTTTAGAGCCACATTTCAAGCCTACGGTTGGTGAATATTTAGCTACAAACACAACCCTGACTTATTATGACCTTCCAAGTTGAGACGACAAACTTGTTAGCAAGCAGTTGCTTATTTCCACATCCAGCAAATCAAGGGCAACATTAGCATTCATTTGGAGTCGTGTTTCTGGTCACCTGACAAATGTCAGTCCAATATTCGCTCTCCTTTCAGCTCCGTTTTTGGTCTCCACCAACTTGCGAGGTAATTCTCCTGCTGTTTAGCGAATGGTCCACCATGTTCATCAGCTAGTCGGTAACTGCTGTTTGGTGCTGGCAGCTAGTGTACAGTGGGTTTTTACAACTTTTCCACTGACAACAGCTGCCTGCTGTGGCCAAAAACGACGCTACGAGAGCTGTGAGAGTGAACCAAAACAGTAAAGATGCAGGACGGACAGCTGAACAATGACCTAAAAAAATGCTATAAAGCTCCTTTTAGCTGAGGGGAACTGCAGAGTCGGTTTCTGTGGCTTCTGTGGGTTCATCACTATATAATAATTATTGATTATAGCGGATTATAGCGGCTTTAAAGCCAACAGGTGAATGCTTGATTCTAAAAACAGAGATTCTGGTCTAGTTGGTAGCAGACTTGATTGTCTGGGATTTTGAAGGGTTCAGATAGAGGATTAAGATACTGTTCAAGTCAGTATTTTGTCTGTGTGTCCATGTGTGTGTGCTGTCACAGTACAATGGCCCTGAAAAGGAGGATGTCTGTTACAGTGGACCTGTCATAAAAAAAGGCAGAACTCCAGACACAACATGTCTGCTTCCAGCACCCTTGTACGACCCAGTGCACAGTGAAGCACAGGTGTGTGTGTCTATATGTGTGGCAACTTGTTTGAGTCTGTACTGTCACTTTGTGTGTGTGTGTGTGTGTGTGTGTGTGTGTGCTTGAGCTTGAAATAAGAATTTATTTGAGTCCCCTGGGTACCCATTGGCTTCCTTTGTCTGATCCCTCAGACCCCATGGGAGCTTAGAGGCTTTAGAGTTTAACTTGACTGTTTCCTACACATACACACACACACACACACACACACACTCACACACACTCACTCTTGTCCGGTGTTGCTGTATAGATCTGCCGTATGCCTCTTCCTCCAATCGACATCACAAAAAAGGGATCCCAAGGGGCCTGAGTCAGGCTCCCTATTCATTCACTCTATGTTTGACATCAATAAAATGACCTGCAACCACTCAAACACACTGTTCTGTCACTTCCAATTTCCTGCCTGTGTCCTGATACCATGCAGACGAGAAGTACTGTTCAAAGACCAATATGCTCCGTGGCTTACAAAATACTGGGAGTGAAAGCAACTGATTCAGGATCACATGTGTCATTGTTAATTTGTTCCACTCACACTTGAATGTGTAGTATTTTGATATTATGACAGCAGAATAGTTTATATGAATGTGATACCCTTATACAGTACATTAAACTCACCCAAAACCAAATTAGCAAACACAAATTTGCAGGCAGGAAGGACATCATTAACAGGGAAACAGAACAGGTAACAAGGTACAGGCGGAGGAGCTGAACTGCTGAGCAGCAGAGAAACGAGAAAGTGCCTGCGGAGGCCAGTGGCCAAAATTTTACAGAACACACTTGGACCACGGGATAATGAGTTAACATGAAGCCAACCTGAGAGCCCAAAAATGATGCCTGCTGGTACTCAGGATGGATGTCTAAAGGTTGACGCTGTGGGTTAGCAGAAGGCAGGAAACTCACATACTGGGATTTTAGGCACCAGGGAACCAGACAACAGAGGCTATAAGGATAAAGGCAGAAGGTGAGTCTACAGAGATGCAGGCTGGAAACTAACTGATGGAGATTGGGGGATTGGGTAACGGCCATGGCGTGACCAATCCACATTAAATACACTTTCAGTAACACGACAGGCCTCTCGTTGACCCCTTGCCCCAAGCACACGTCTATACATGCCACAGTGATCCCTGATCTCATGTTACATATAAATGAGTTACACGCAGTGAGACGTACAGATTTTTAAATGCAGGAAAATGAGGCTGCCAGTAACAGCAGATACCCTGAATTGATGTAGTGAAGTTGGTATTGGGTGTGAAAAAGTTAGATTGTGTGCATCCCTAATGCAGGCAAAGGGATACAAGGAAGCTCTGAGTTTAACTGCGCAGGAAGTGAAAGGCACCTCAGAAGCACTGGAAGACTCTGGAGACACAGTGGGAAACAAACAAACATCTGGAGCATCTGGCCTGATGTGCCAACAGGCTTCAACAGGAGATCACCATTATTTCAGCCAGCCCAGCAGGCAACTTTACAAGTCAGGGTCTGAAGACACGAGCGAGATCAACTCCTCCGTGCTCTTACTGTATATGGATGCTTTTTGTCAGTAAGTATAGAGAAGCTCATGTAGGTCAACTCAGTGGTCCATTTCTGGCTAGAGTGTACTGTACTGTAAGTTCAGGTTATTGGCTCCAAGAAAAAGGAATCAAAACACTGTATGTTTTCTAGTTTGTAATGGATGACTAATTTCAGTTTACTCCTTTTGAGGTACCATAAAACTGCACACATTTTAAATGAGCAACTACACAGGGCTGGTTTTCTATCTGTAAAATGATTATGACTGACAGTCGCTTGCAACGCTCACACGACAGAGAGTTGAGATGCT
>NTHP01000098.1:1374723-1398750 GCA_003416845.1 Oplegnathus fasciatus
TATATTGGTTTTAGCAGCTTTTTCTTCCATTTGATCAAAAGCCGCTGGTGAGAACAGATGGAAAGGGAGAGGAAGAAGAGAGAGGTAAGGCAACAGAGAGAGGGGGAAAAAAAACGCAGTAATATTGTGAGAGCCGTGGTGATCTAATAAGTGGTGAAAAGGTGTAATAAATCAGCATAAATAGACTGCAATTTGTTGGGATTCGTGCAGGTAAGCAGTGAGAGGCTCAGCTGCTGCTTGTCCTGGCAGGGCTACATACTGAGGACTGAGCTCGGTTTGGCAGGTGCACTGAAGACACAAAGAGAGCTAAATAATAGTGGAGAGTGTTTTTTGGGGGTTTTTTTTGAGGGCACAGCTAAAATTCATAACAGGAATCCTATTATGTTATCAGTGTTGTATAACGTCCACGACAGCATTCCTGTGACAGGTGGGTAATCTCACCAAAAGTGTTTTGACAGTCCATCAAACCACAAACGCCGGCTGGAGTCTGATCCTTTCGGCTTCATTTTGAATGTCTTTCTGTTTTGATTTTAATCTGTTATATGAAAGCTCAAACACACAAACACACAAATGTACAAGCACTCCATATTCACACACACACACACTCACATAACACCCTCATATCCCCACTGCTGCACGCTCTGCCAAGAGTCCTTTTTCCGCAGATTTTATTGCTACATGTATCCTCACCTGGCAGGGCCACATCATGATCTGTTCTCATGATTTGTCCATCTCCTACAGAAGTAATCACCTCAGCTCTGCTGCAGCAAACTCTGTCGTCAGATGAATGATACAGAAGCAGTAACAAGAAAAATCCACAGTGGATTCATTATCCTAAAACTGAAGCAGGAGCCTTTCACCTCCACTGCTTTAGGCTTTTTTTGAGATTTTACTCTTTTGGGAAAAAAGGAAAATGTGTCTCTTCGATTATTTGCAAACGTAAAGCTGAAACAACAACCCTGGATTCTTGATGTTACTGAGCTACAGTTTCTCTTGGAAAAAAATCTTTCGTCACTAACAATGCTGCAAGACTGTAAAGCACCCAACTTTGCTCTTTTGTAGAATTTTATCCCGATGCAGATTCCAATACCAAACTCAGAGTACCTGCTGATACCAAGCACCAAGCTCCAATACCAGTGCTCTCTTTTTCCTAAATTTAAAATCCGTATGACACTGCCTTGCTACATGAAACCCGTTGGCTTTATTCTAATGTAGTGAACAAGTGGCTGTCACTGTAACACATCACTTCTTGACTTCTCGTGGAGACGTTCATACACCATCAGTCTTTTGTGCATTTTTTAAATTATATTGTTCTATACATTCAGTGAGACTGCGTCACAATAATTCATCAACCTTAGTTAAAATTTGGTGTGGAGGACAGGCACATCATCACGTTCAACTTCAAACTCATATAGCACATATAGCGTTTTCTGCTGGTGTCGCTTTTTTCTTTTTTACTCCAGTAGCTAAAAGTTGGTACTGAGATGTAAAAGTCCTCATTTTCTGGGCCGTTCTCATTTATCAAAGCTTTGTTAAACATTGAATTAAATCTAATGTCACTTCGTCCATGACGACTTTTCAGAAAAATGCAGAAAATTTATAATATTGAGTCAATTTTCAACATGTAGAAAGTGGTGAGTATCGACTACAGCATATCAAAATTAGCTTACCACAACAAATGAATGGAGCCGAACAGAACGTATTGAAGTGTTTTACTGTAGGGCTGCAACTACTGATTATTTTCATTATTGATTGATCTGTCAACTATTTTCTCCATTAATCGATTAATCGTTTGGCCTATAAAAAGTCCAAAAACTGCGGTGACATCTTCAACAGTTCCAAAACCAAACATACTTAACTATAAGCAGCAAATATTCACACTTGAAAAGCTGCAACCAGACAATTGTTGGCATTTTTGCTTTTATTGCTTTTAAGAAGACTTAAACAACTCATCGATTATCAGAATAGTTGCTTAGTTGCTAGTTGCTGTGTTCCAGCACTAATTTAATGTAGATTGTCCCTGTCACGTCTGGCAGGTACCCTGATACTGATCTGAATGATCGTATCGGCGCATTCTTATTCAGTCCGTCCTGCTGAACTCACGGCTGTCCCCCTTCAACAACTGCAGTTAGGAAATGTATGAATGGGTAACTTAAATGGTACAGATCTACTATAAGATTAATACTATTTCAAGTGATATGATAATGAGATAATATAATGATTAGAACAATATTATGAAAACGTAACTCTACAGCAGTACATAATAAAAGTGTGGAATTAATCCAACTGACACTAAAAATGTGTATATTGCACTGTAGTGTATCGTAAAGATTAATCATGAAATATATAAACTAAGGTAACAACATCATTTTCTCATATCATCTTCTCAGAGGCTGTAAATGAATTTCAATTAAGGCCTTTGATAATTAACAGCTCGGTGCAGTGTATTTAGAAAAACCATTAAAAGTGAATAACAAAAAAATAGTTCCTCCTTTGTTATGTGCGGTCCCATAAGCCTCATTCTTTCTCAATCTCCCTCACACACAAACACACAGACATCCACACACCACACCACCCACACGCTCACTTTAAGCATGGCCTCTATAAGGCCTTAAATAGCTCTCTCTTTCACTGGTCCATCACTTAAGGATACAATGTGCACGAGGTCCAGTGAGCACGCTGAATGATGGCATATTTGCCTGTGTTTCTCCTTTCTCTGCCAGAGTTTGAAGTGGCTCTCCTCCTGGGCCATGTTTGCATCTTCTCTGTTGTGGCCAAGGTAGATTAATCATTAATCAGTAGTCCCTCTGTCCCAGCCCATCTGTGTGGGCTCATCCTCCACTGAAAAGACCCTAACCATCCCCTCCATTCTTCTGCTCTTTGTTGGGACTTCTGTGCAGCAGTTTTTTTTGTTTCATGCTACAAACAATGTTTTTAATCCTCTTTGGATTGTGGACATTTTGAATCAAGGGCAGAAAATGTTGCAAAAAAAAAAAAAAAATCAATTCTCTTTACACCAGAGACAGGATGCAGGACCCAAACCTATATTACTGTAATCTAGTTTGAAAACATTTGACGTTTGCATAAGTGTTTACCTCAGAATGTGATTAATGAAAACTCTTAAGCTGGGATTTACTGCTACAAAGTCTAATAATCCAATTATCCCAGCCAGCAATGGGTGCATATCTATTTTTCCCCACACTTCTATATTTCATATCAACTCTTTTAAGCCTCCATTTTAAAGATCTGTCCCATAATAAGTTGACATTGAATTAATTTAAATCACAATGAGCACCTTGCAGTTCTTGACATTAGAACTGTTGATTTTCTACAGCTTATATCAACAGTTTAAAGCATTTGTGGCACAAGCAAAGCAAGAATCACAGTCTAATCAGCACTTAATTACAGTCTGTCATCAACTACAGTGTCATTTTCTGGCTTTACTCATTAACCATGCGGTGTTAGTCGAGCTGGCCCTCTGAGGCCTTGCAGATTGGGGGAGTGGAGGACTGCGGCCCCACAGCTGCTTTTCCCATTCTCATTTCTCTAAGACTGTTGACTTCATTTCCTGCAGGCCTCGCCACAGGACACTTTGTCTGCTTTTTCACTCCTCTGATTCTCTGTCCCGTCTCTTTACCTTACTTGTTCGCTCTGAATGTTTGTTTCTTTCTGCGCGTCTCTTGCTGTGTCTGTTTTTCTGACTCTTACTCACTGTTGTTTCTACCTTTCTTTCTCAACTCCTCTCTCAGCTGTGACCTGACGGTGACCCCACCTGAACTTCCCAAATCTCTCCTGTCCACCAGAACAAAACACTCACACTCAAAGTCACAGGCGAATGTATCAAAATGAAAACTGAATATAGAGCAGCTTTTGATGAGATACCATCTCCGTAACCGAGCATGGCAAATGACTTTTTGATTGAAATATGAACCACATGCCTTTGCGCAAACAGGAGCCAGCTGACAAACGTGTGAGTCTTTTCAGTTCTGAGTTAACCTACTTTATTTTCATCAGGTCATTGCTGTTGCCATATTTAAACTTTTATTTGCTTCTATTGGTGCGGCAGCACTGTAAGTAGCTGCAAAAGTACAGTAGTAAGGTTATCAAATATTAAACTTCTGACCTCATGGAAGTGCATGCATGTGTGTGTGGCCCCTGCTTTAGCTATTTAAATGACTTTTTGAAAAGCGAGTGGTTCATCAGCGGGTCAACCTCGAAGAGACATAGGGTGATTTATGGTGTCTGCAGGAGGGAGGAGGAGGAAGGAGGAAGGGGTGGGTGGGTGGGTGGGTGGGTGGGGGGGGGAGCCATCTAACACCCCATCCAGAATGGGATGTTTTGGCAGCCTGCATGTTTGGTGCCCCTGCCGTGACAAACTGTGTTGACGCTGTGGATAAAAAATAGGCCAAGGTGCTTTCAGGAACATGGAAGTGTGAAAAAACACAAAAACGAAGATTTTACAGAGGCTGCATCCCACCGCCTCTACCCTTTTCTCTTCTCATATATGACGACAAAGTGTAATTTACATTGCAGACGTTGCAGACCTACATTTAATTGCTTAAAAGTGAGGGAAAAGACTTAAGATGATTGTTTTATTGGATGTCATTAGAATGACAGCCATGACTGACCAGTCAGGTTCACCGCCCCCCTACTGTGCTCCCCTCCTACACTCATGCATTTCTCCCTTTCATCTAGGGCCTCGCTTTAATCACAATCACTCCTGATTTCCTCTCCATTTCCTCCTTTCTTTTCTCTGTGTCTGGCCCACTCTCATACTCATATATCTGTCATGCCGGGGTCTATTAGTTGTGACATTCTGTACAGAAAGCGTAATATTGTCTGTGAAGAGATCCTACTCCCACCCAGGCACTCTGTACTTGCACAGCCGAGCAGTGAGTGAGCACGGAGTTCGTTTGGATGACATTCAAGATGTCAGAGAAGCTTCTGTAGAGAGGAGTCCTTTGTGGAGAGACAAGGATGGAAAGAATTAAAAAGAAAAAAAAGATGAAATACAACAGTGCTGTGTTTCAAAGACAGCGGTGTGTTTTTGTTGCAGCTCTTACTTTGCTTGTCATCCAGTTAAACTTATCTACTACAGTGAAGCTAAAAAGGTTGCACACATAACACGCCAGGTCAATGCATGCATGAAAGGGAATTCACACTTCACGAATCACCCAGCCACTAATTGTTGCACCAGCTACTCGTTAGTTCAATTTAAATTTCTTGCAGAGTGTTAGGTGAGAAGATTGGTACTACTCTCGTGTCTACACTGTGAATATGTAGCTGGAGCCAGCAGCTGCTTAGATTAGCTTCGCATTAAAGGCTGGAAACAGGGGGAAAGCCTAGCTCTTTCCAAAGGTAACAAAATCAGTCTACGAGCACGTCTAAAGAGTTAAGAGTGAGGAGTAAAAGAGGTAATATGGTTGACATATCTGACATGAGACCTCATAAAAGTTTTTAAATTATGTGAAGTGGGAACACTTTAAATAAGGTTTCACAAAAACGGAACAACACACTTCATATTACAAAACATTTACCTAATAACGCTCTCTTTACCAGCCATGGCATTTCTTAAATTTTAACGGTGGAACCCATTTTAGTAAATAACTAGTTTGAAACTACTAAGGACTTTACGCAAAAACTTAGTGATGGATTTACAACCCAATCCTGATGAGGAAAATGACGTCTCATCAGTTTAACAGTTTGTAATGCTTTATTACTTGATGTGCTCTTAGGAAATTTAGTGCCATTTCATCTAGATAATTAAAAAAAAAGGAAAATGCCTCATTGTTTTGGACTATTTCACAAATAAACACAGCTGCTCTGAAAAATGAGTACGCAGTTTTAACAGCTTTTGCATAATTTCACAAAATTAAATCCTGTTGACTCACTTTTGGTCCAAATCATTTCCCTAAAAACACAATGAATATATCAGAGTATATTTAGCGCATAAATATTTAGATTAATTTTGGTCTTCACCCCTGGTCCTGTTTACCCTGTATTTTTGTTTTCCTCTCTGGATGCATCAGCTCAGTGCTTTTCCTATGGGTCTAGTGTTTGATGTGGAGTAAAAGGCTCCAGGAGTTTATGAATGAATATTTTAAAAGGGATTCAGCGAGGCGGTGGGGCACAAAATGGTTCCTCTGTCCTCTCTACAAGCCAGTCAGTCATCCTGCCGCAAGCCCGACTCTGGTATCTCATAAAAGCAAAGCTGCATCACTCTGCTGGGAAGGGGAGTTGAGTACAGGAAAAGTCCTGTGTATATAGCTATATGTGTTTTCAAGAGAGAGAGGCTTGAGGGAGAGAGCTGACAGACAGAAGGAGTGTGAGATGGAAAACAGAGGTGCAGGTTGTGAGAAAAAGGGCGAAGGAAAGTGTGTGGGCAAGAGTTTCTAAAATGGGAACTTGTAGGTTGTCACATCTATGTGCTGATCAGTGCAGAGCCAGATCAGATGGCTGCTGGAGATGTTGCCGTAAAGATGCCTATTTATCACCACTTACAACAACTATATAGAATCATCAAGCTAGAAACATGGAAAATGTGTCAGAGACCCCGGCTGTAAAATATGGTTAAATATAATGGATTTTCATATGCTCTGTATCTGTAATTGGTGTTGACAGTTACTTTTTATGTACTACTTCTGCAAATTTCCAAATAAGTCGATTTTGGTTATTATATTATATTGTTATAATATTTTTTCACAGTTTGTTCATAAGAGGTCAAACACGGAGCTGCACCTCTCTGGAGGTCCAATTAGCAGGTTTCCATCCAAATGTTGCGCTTCATGTAGATCACGATTTATTCATTAAGTCTGTTTTGCACTGTCGCATTTTGCTTTTTTTATCGATACATCAACTTTTTCACCTCAGCCAAGCGTAAAATCTTTTTTTTTTTTTAGTTTTCCAATCAGGCTTTTTTGTACGCAAATTGAAAATGTGCATAAAAACCAGTGGATGGAAATGCACCTATTGACCCAAAACATTAGTTAGGTCACTAAGATAACAGTGTATTATTTTGTCAGTGCATGACTTTTTGGCAAAAAGGAATAGGAATATATATGAATAAGGAATTAATACAGCATGTCTTTATGTATAGCCAATACAACATGGTATAAATCATGAAATATTTCTGTATTGAGTGTGCCTCAGTGAATACTGTGAATACCTCAGTTTGTGAGTTTGTGGCAAAGGGCAGGGATACCACTTCAACGTTTTACATATTGGGTTTTAATAAGAAAAGCGAACAAGAATTGAAAGTAAAAAAAATGTTAACTTTGCAATGATTATTACATTTCTTTTACATAAAGCAGTGGAGTCGAGGAAGTGAGGAATCAAAGGAAGTAAAGGAAGAAGTAAAGCCATTCTCAACAAAACGCAAGGGTTAAGGGCTTTTTTTTTTCCTGTAAGCAATATGAATAAGAGTGCCAAGGGTACACTGACTTCATTGGGAAATCCAAGAGACTCCTGCTCAAAGTCTATGTTTTCTGTACTCCATGTTGCATAAGCACTTATTGTTAGCCAATCCTGCGAAACCTTGCAGTCAGCATGAGGCTGGTATCAGTATAAGCTCAAAAACTACATCTACATGCAATGTGATCTCTGCTTTAGTCTCTGATTTTTGGCCGGCGAGCTGAAATTCCTCTTTGTCTGGTTCTAACCAGTCATTCTCTGTTGGTATGGAAGAGGAGAGAGGGAGGTCACGGCGGTGGAGTGCTGTAATTCAAGTTGCATAAGAGTTTGTCTGTGTTTTCATCTTCTTCCATGTCCTGCACGGCTGCAGTGATAACATCAGAGGGGTGGTTGTGGGATTGTCTGAGGGGGAACAACTGGTTTGGGTGCAGGAGAGAACAACCATGATTTGAAGTCTTCAGATGCAAAACTGATCAAAGATTACAATTAAAAAAATCACAGGTCAATTTAAAACTTAATGTCATCTTCAGCAGGTGAGGTCTGAGCCTTGTTAGTGTGGACTGTTCTGATACTAAAGGAACTTTTGATGTTGAGATCAGCAAAAACAAGCTTATGCACTGCCTTCCACTGCTGCCTCAGAGATTATCTTGGGGAAATCCCATCCCTCAGGTCATTTTGTGTTAAATGTCCTGAGATTGAGTCGAGTCTGGGAATGCTCTGAAAGCATCGCCTCAGACATCTCAGGAGAGGCCAGCGCTGTGGAGTGGGCAGGTGTGATAAACACACATAATACAGGAATGCTATTTTGTCAAAAGCACCTCACTGGCTTTGTGTCATGATCTGGGTGTGATGTAATGTGTTATTCTTTTTCCTCACTGAGGCATATATGCAGTATGTTTGTTAGCAAGGACTGTCTCAGTTAGGGTCTCTGGTTTATTTAGTCCAGACTGATGAAAAATGTCTGCGGTAGGCCGACCCTTTGCAGTGGCCTTTAATGCCTCATATGGCTGCTGTCTCAGTGCAGACGCACACCATTTCCCATCTATTATTCACCATATTTGTATGTTCCTGAAATTAAAACTTTGTATCAGAATCCGAAAGCTAAAGGTGGGGTCAGTGGTTTACAGTGCAATGCTGCATTTTAAATTAGCAGAGTATATAAATGTCTTTATCAAAGTCGTCGGTCCCTGTGGCAACATTTTGATGCAAAATCAATAGGCAGCATGACCTTCAGCATGGACAGGGGTTGGCAAAAAGGACAAAATCAATATTATAGCTGGCTCAGAGCAAACGTGTAATGAAAAAATGCTATTGGACCAAATATGCTGTAAAAAAAATATTACCTGTGTCTAAATTGACTTAGAATAAAACGCTGTAATGTGTTTATTAATCCTAACACACTGCAGCAAATCCATTATCCATGAGTCTGCCATGTAAAATGGTAATCAGTGATACTTTTGATGGATTTTTACAGCTTCAGGAGGTACAAAATGAGCCCAGGGTGCGTGATAAGAATACAAATAATACCTGAACCCACTAACATCTACTGAGTGTGTATTAAACATAATAAAAAGAGCACAACTGAAGAATACTGTGCATGCTCAGCAAAGAAAGTAACAAAAGTCAAGTCGAGACAAGTCACTTTTAGTAACAGTATGTAGCCCAATATCACAAATCACAAATCTGCCTCAAAGGGCTTTACGACACCCTCCATCCTCAGACACTTGATTCGGATCAGGAAAAACTCCTGCAGGAAAACCCTTGACAAAATAAGGCAGACCTGGAACAATGTGTGAGTTCTCCAGGTACGGAACATTTATGGTAGCCATCTGCTGCCTGGCTCCGGCTGCGCATGTGGAAAGACTAATGTGTTTTAATACGAGATGCCTGATATTTTTGCTACTTCACGGTATTAATGGTCATATCAACATCAACAGGATGTACCTCAGAATGAAAACCAGCAGCTCCACACCTTTCTGACTTGACTGAATTCCTACTGTAAGGTCTGGAGGAACAGGATGGGAGAATCCCTGATGCTTTTGTATTAAAATGTTAAATCATAGCTTATAGGTCCAAAAGTGTCAGCCTATCTATTCACTGGAGCTCTTTTTTGAAATATACATTTATCATTTACAGCTGTACTCATTTTCAATGGCAAAAAACTATTTGAAGTCTTTCTTGATTTAGCACAAGAGCCAAGAGCATGAGATATGATCGCTTTCTCAGTACATTTTCCCGAGCATTTTCTCCTGTTTTTCATTTGAGAGCACTCGGGGTAGATGGTGTTTTTCCTCTTAGCCTCTGTAAAAAAGTCTTTTAAAGACCTGCTGATTTCCCTTAAATGTTTGTTGATTAAGAAAACAGGAAGGCAGGCATGCCTTGGTTCATTAGTTACCCGGTGAGCAAGGCTTTAGGTACGCACTACCCTGGGGAAACTCTCATTCCAAACACACACAACTCAGTACTGTAAACATATGCTCGCACACATGCTGCACATAATAAAGGAAGCAGCAAAACACACACATACGCATGCTTATGTCTATGCAGTTGAGAATGTGCACAAACTATAGATGAATTCACGAGCTTTGAGTACTTCATACCAACTATTCCCAAACACACACAGGCATACACACAGAGGTGTGATCTGCCGGGGCATGGCAGTGAATCGCTGCTGTGTGAGAAAACACCTCGCAAAGCAAACAGAGCCTCACAAGGCAACCGCTTGTTCCAAGGCCAGAACCCGGGGCAGCCCTCCTCACATCTCTGCGAGAGGAGAGGAAGGAGGCGAGGGAGGAGAGAGGAGAGCAAGTGATCAGATGAGAACGGACCAGATACGTTAGGAGGCATGAAAAACATGCTGAGGGGGCAAAAATAAGGCAAGAGCGAGAAAAGGGGAAAATAACATGAGAGTACAGGGACGATTGAAGATGAGGGTTCTTAGAGAGGCGGCATGGAGGGTGGGAGGAAAGATGAAGGGGAAAAACTAAAAGACAGCTTGAAAAATATTGAGCAGTAGGGGAGAAGGAAAGGTGAAAGGAGATAAAAATTACAATATTAAGTAGAATAGAGAATATTGCTGCAAGAAAAGAAAAAGAAGAAAGATGATTTACAGTTTGCTAAACCCCTCCCCCAAACAGAAACTGTCCAATCATAGCTTTGCAACCGTAAGGAGTCACAGCAGGTCTGTCAATCTTTGGATTTGTCCACATATTGAAGCAATGCTCTGTATGTAAAGAGTTTGGAGGGTGGTGATGGATATCAAACAGTGTGTTTATCAAAACACAAAAAAATACAAACAAGTATGTGACATAAGCTAAGCAGTTAATTCTTTTTTTACAACCTCAATAACAACAATGCTGCTTGTTTATTTCAATCAACTGTTGCGGATGCTGACTTTTCGCCTGGGACACGCAGCTTTAGCTTCATTTAGCACAACAGCATGCATGTAGCCATTAAGCGCATATTTAAGACCCCTTTTACAGGGGTCTGGTTTTAAAATGAGTCAGCTGGAAACATTAAAAAGTCAGCTGGAGCTTTTCCAACCAACCGATGGAGCTAACTTTAGCTCTATTAGCCAATTAGCTGATAAAATCTGCCACGGCAATTGTCATTCCAGCCAGCGAAACTGACGGTCACCGGCTAGAGATAAGAAGCTGCTTTTGTCTTCCTCTGTCTTAAATCAAGTCACGTTAAATCTGTCACCGTTATCATTAAAAGTTGAATATGTGCCGTGCCAGAACAGAAAGCTTTACAGGGGTAGCAACAGTAACTAACAGGAGTGAGGTTTAGGGAACTCTCACTTGCTAGGAGCCACATAAAATCTACCCTGTAAACCAGAAAAAGTACATTGAGCATCACTAAGTCTTACTGTAAGTCAGCCTAAATCTACTTTGCTACAGTTCTGGACAGTTTCCCACTGAATATTTGGCATTTGACCTTCTTGAATTCTTTGAGGTGACTATTGTAACGGGGCCTCAAATCTTGCTATGCTTTCTGCAGAGACAACAATGAGCCACGATGTCTGGAATCCAACATCCAACAGAATATTTTTTTCTCCCCCTCTCTTCTCTTTCAGAGCGCTTCCATTTTCCCCTCAAGCAGAAGCAGACTGTTTTGAGAAATGTGAGCCTGTTATGCTTTATGATCTGCAATCTGGTGTCTTATTGACACGTTGCCTCCTCTACCACAAGAGAACCCTTCGGTAACATACCTCAACGTCCCATGCAGCCTCTCACGGAAGAGGCAAAAGCTTGGTCGAGGGTGTAGATGTATTTTCAGGCCCGCCTAAAGAGGCTACTTTCGGACAGCTTCCAGCTCAGCTCATTCTGGATGACTGGTATTCCCCTCTATGGATGTGAATCTTGCTCTAAAATTCGTCCATAAAGGCGACCTGCTGCCAAACATTGTAATGACTGCTCTGGTGCCAGGGAAATTTGAACATGAATAGTCTCGCAGACGAAGCCAATCTTTTGTTTTTGCGGCCAGAAAAATACCCTGACGTACAGTAATGACATTAATTCTCTACCCGCTCATGTTTGTGAAGGAGCTTTTTTTTCTTAAGCTCTTGTTCAGTTTGCTTTAAATTGCTTTTCCTTCTAAACTATGATAATTATTTCAGACACTTTTTCCAGTCTGGAAAACTTTGCTCTGATTGAATGACGAGTTGCCCGAGTGCCCGGTCTCTGCTCTGTTCTGCTGCCATATACATTCTGGGTTGCTGTGATGCCTGGCACCCGGCTTACAGGACTGGTTGTTTATGTTGGCTACGGGAGACCTGCCAGCTAAAGGTCCTGGAGCCCAGCTGCAATGAAATGCTATACTGAATATTTCCCCTCAAAATCAAAACAAAACCAACGTCAGCAGCATTTATTAAAACATCCAGAAATCCCTCCTCTGTGTTGCTATGTGTTGTAGATGTTTGCTTTACTGGCAACCAGAACAGGCAAACACATCACTCACAGAGACATGTTTGTAATGTGTGTGTTGTTGATGATGCGCATTAAGCTGGCAGTGTTCTCACATTTTCAAATGGCATCCAGTTTTCAGAGCTTCCTGTGCTCCCTATCTGTTCTGTCTCTCCCCGAGCATCTGTTAACCATCAGCCAAACACCACTTCAAACCAGTACGGTTGAAAGCAAACTGGGATGAATAAATACTAATCAAAGTATAAAAAAAAAAAAAAAAGGAATACTTGCTCAACTCTTGACAGTGTTTGTAGAATGTATGACATTCGCTATAAAAACAGAAACTTAAACACGAGGAAGTAATTTGTCTTGTCTTGTGTGTGTTATTCGTATGTGTGTGTATGAGTTTGTGTGACAACAACATGTATGAAAGACCACTTTATGTCAAAAATTTGGGTTTTGTCTCATGTAAATTTTTGTGTATTCATTTGTCTTCATGCAGAATATATCAATGGATACATGGAGGGATGTACTGCATATCCATATATGTCAAGAACCATTTCTGGGGCCACCACAATGTCTCTGTGCTCTGCTTTTGCTTGTTTTTCACTTGATAATGTAAATGTTTTATTGCTCCATAGTTGTCTCTGTAAAGCTTAACTGAAATATACTACAGCTTACAGCACTAAGGCTTAGAGTACTCTAACATGTATTTAAAAAGTCAAAGTTAGCTGATAATTTTGACTTCTTTTCCTGGCTTGGGGCCTCGGCGTATGTGCTCGTGTGAGTGTGTATGCTCGTGTGCCCACGTGTGCATTTCTACTTCTTACCATGCGCACGTGTGGGATGTCTACAATCTGGGAGCCGGATCTGGACCTTCAGCTTCTGCAAGACACCCAGCTCTCATTGAGATCCAAAAAGACAGATTATCTCTGGCATTCCACATCTGGAAGCAGTTGAGGATAGAGGAGCCGCTTCTACTGAGAAATATACAAATATGTAGGACAAAGTGCACATGAATGGAGGGGATATATGGTTTCTCATTGTATGCCACTGTATCCAACTGTGTCCTGATGGGCTTTGAGGTTTGGGTTATAAATATTTATTAGACTTCTTGCGCTATCATTTTAGGAACCATCTACAAACACAACACAGTATATTTGTTCATACCGCGCTCATATCTGCCCAGTAAAATAGGGCTGCAGCCCAGCAGACTGGAAACAGGGGGAAACAGCTAGCCTGGCTCTGTCCAAAGGTAACAAAATTTGCCTATCCAGCAAAGCTCTGAAGCTGAAGCTCACTTAAGCGACACATTATATCTCGTTTGTGTAAGCCGCACAAAAACTGAAGTGGAGTCTCTGGTGGTTGCCTGGCAACGGTAACGAGGAGACTCCAGGAAGTCGCCGCTCCTGGCCAAGAAATAGAAATAAATTACATCCCCCGTAAAACCACAACTTGTTGTTATTTGTACTGATTAAACAAAAGATTTTTTTTTTTAATTAATTGGCAATCTTTCGAGGTGCTGGTAGGCAGATTTTGTTTCTTTCAGACGGAGCCAGGCTAGCTGTTTCCACTCGCTTCCCGTCGAAGCGACCCATCTCCTGCCTGTAGCTTCATATTTAGCAGACAGACATGAGAGTGGCATAAATCTTCTCATCTAACTCTCAGCGAGAAAGCGGATAGGTGTGTTTCCCCAAAATGTCGAACTATTCTTTTAACAGCATGCCGCAGTATTGCCTGATACTTTGACCTGCTTCACCACATGCACCTGAGCTGAACCATCAGCTGTTGGGGCTCTTGATGACTGGGCTATAACAACACCACCTCCAGAGGCTCATGACCCTTTGTCAGATTTTATAACATTTGGGGGGAAAAAGCATTGGTTTTTTTTTTATCATGATTTATTCCTCCATAAATGAAATTACATGCTCAGCATTAGCAAAAGGGGACCTGCTAAAACCATATCCATTTCTTCATGTCATACCTGCTTTATGTATGTAATTATCAATTTTAACTGTGCTCTGTACGCCTCTGTAATCATTTGCTCTCAGCTCACTTGTTCCTCAGTCTTGTGGGAATGCAGTCCTCCGAGACAAAAGCTATTTAAGGAATGCAAAGAAAATTGCAGGTTTTTATAAAAAAGTCAGTGTGTGAAGTCAAGCGAAGAGAGAAAATGTTCTGACAGGAGCCTCTGTGATTATTATACATAATGGACCAGCATATTCATAGAGACACACCTGCATGAACACACACACACACACACACACACACACAAAATCATGATGATAATATTCTAACATTTGCGGATTCATTAACACTCTCCCATGAATGTAGATTTCAATGCCATGTGCTCATGCTCTGTGGAGTGTGATGTGTGGCTGAAAGCATTTTTTCTTTCATGTGAGATGATTCATGTGAGCACACAGCATGGTAATCACCAGCTAGTTGCTGTGCATCAATCAATTAAGAGAAGCTGTCAAAGCCCCATAATGGTTTTAATGCGCTGCTTCTTCTACTGGCTCACTGAGTCGGCTGGGTAATTGCTACATAATTACTCGGAGTCATCTCAGGTAGGTCTCTACCTGGTTAAGTCAGCGCCTGAATATAAATGCGTGGAAAGTTAGTTTCAGATGGCTTGTTGGAAAGCAAAGCACTTCTCGGGGGAGACGCTGCCGCAATACATGATAAAACTGAATTGATAAAGTGATGATTAGTATTACACCTGCAGGAGGACGAGACTGAAATCACAGAAGTGCTTTATGTGTGGCTGACAGATTGGATTTGTGACTTAGATGTTAGCGTAAAGGGCACAGGCAGTGGAGGAAGTATTTAGATCTTTTACTTAAGTATAAGTAAGTGAAAGTACTGAGACCACACTGTAAAACTACTCAATTACAAGTAAAGTCATGCATTGAAAATGTCACTGAAGTAAAATGATGCAAGTAAAAGTATTAAAAGCAAAAGTCCCCTGCGACTGTTATACTATTTTATTATCCATCATTATATTATTATTACCCGTGCCTAAAGCAGCATTTTATTGAGGTGAAGCTAAATTTCAAAATGTTATACTATATAGGACTGCAACTTATGCTTATTTTCATTATGGATTAAACTGCTGATTATTTTTTTGATTAATTGATTTGACTGTTTGGTTTGTAAAACTTGTGAATATAGTGAGAAAGACGGTCACAATAACCGAGAGCCCACAGTGACACCTTCAAATTGCTTGTTTGTTCAACCAATAGTCCAAAACTCAAAATTACTCAGTTTACTGTAATTTTTAGATTGGGAAAAGCAGCAAATCCTCCAGTGAAACCATGAAATGTTTGGCATTCTTGCTTAATAAAAACAATTAATCAGTTATCTGGCATCGAAATAGCTCATTTTCTGTTGATCGACTAACTGATTAACAGACTAATCATTTCAGCTCCAATTTTCTAAACTGTTGGGTAGTTTATAATGCATCATATTTTATAAGCTATTCATATGCTTTGTATGTAACATTTTAATAGCGTAAAGTAACTAGTAACTACAGTTGTCAGATAAGTAGAGTAAGAGGTGCAATACTTCCCTCTGGACTGTAGTGGAGTAGAAGTATAACGTGACATTAAAACGCAGAGGTGGGAGAAGTACTCAGATCCTTTGCTTAAGTAAAAGTAGCAATACTGCAATACAAAAACACTCAAGTAAAAGTCTTGCATTGAAAATGTTACTTCGGCAAAAGTACAAAAGTATTATCAGGAAATGTACTTAAAGTATCCACAGTAAGAACTCATACTGCAGATAAATGGCTGACATACTGATGGCTGATATATTATTATAATACTGGATTATTATTACCGACGCATTCATGTGTAAGCAGAATTTTACTTTTATAGCTGGCCAACTGTTGGGTAGTTTGATCTATAACAGTGCATCATATAAAATAACGAGTGACTACAGCTGTCAGATAAACTTAGTGGAATAAAAAGTACAGTATTAGAAGTATAAAGTTGCATAAAACAGAAATATTCAAGCAAAGTAGGCTACAATTGCCTCAAACTTGTACTTGAGTACTTCAGTAAATGTACATTCCATGGGACACAGCCCATGTGTCCCTGAGAAAGACACTGGAACCCCATGAATGTTTATTTATTCAAAGTAATTGTAGTTAAAAGCATCGGCTGTGATGACAGATAACATAACTATCATAAGCTTTACCTTACCCTACCTTATAATACCTACTCTTCATCTCAAAACACTTCCAACTACTACAGCGGAGCATTTCAAAACACACCACACACTGTTTGATCCTAATAAGCCAATAAATACAGTTTTGGATGACAAAATGTAAAAGCCAGGCCTAATTTACCTCACATCATCAACACGATAACACTGCATGCTGAAATATTCAGAGCGAGTGAGTCACAGCCTCTGCAATCTAATAAGACGAGGCCTTGCGTGGAGCAATACATTGACATTCAATTCAGCTGGATTTGCCTTTCAAATGAGCCTATTGATGGTTTTGAAAGTCACAACAGTCACAATCCAGCTGTGCCAGTTGGAAGTGACAATGGCGTGGTTTCCCATGCGGAGTAAAAAGCAACAAGCAGGGTTGAACCTTTGTTCCTTTATTGCAATCCTGTCTCTCCCATCTGCTTTACTTTGATCATCCTTCTTTCAACTTGTTGTCAACAGATATGATTTATCAGGAGGGCGATGATAAACAAATATCATTCCTAGTTGCCTTGTTTCCAGTGAGTTCAGCCCCAGTAAGCCCCTGTTGGTGCCGCTGATTAATGCTGTCTGGCCTTGTTTGGTGCTGACAGTGGTACCCACACTCAGGGCCTCTTAGTCTCTCTGCTAATTAAAGTCATTCTTCAGTAATATTCCTAAATCAACTGTTTCCTCTTGCCTATTTGAGACCTAATTGGAAGCATGTGCACTCGACCTAAAGGGCTCCTTTTAACCCGTGACACTTCAAGAATGCGCCTGTTGCGGTCATTGATTTTCCCTTTGCTGTTTTTCTTTCTTTATTCTTGCAGCCAAAGAGAACGTGAGACTGTGAAACTCTGCCGTTTTTTTAAATTATGTCTGTTTGGTGGAGCAGGTCGTAGATGTGGTTGTGCTGCTTTTTGGGGCGTTATCTTGGCGTTATCATGCACATGTTTATGTCAGCCTGCGGGTCTCTACGACAACACATAACTCCACAGCTCCACGGCTCCACAGCCGACCCCATGCTTCATGCTAAGAGGGTTGAGCTCGGGTCATGGCATCTGGTAAACGGAGTGATATTTCACCTGAAGACAGAACACAGGATTCACCCCGAATGGCTCCTTACATGGACGTCTGACAAAAAAAAACATTGACAGAACAAATACGTCTGTCTGCGCTGTCTGCAGAAGATTTGCTGTTGAAATGCAAAGTGAAAGGTTTTTTTTTCTCTGCGATTTCACACCAATTTCATCATCATCACAGCGCCTTGTACAAATTCTCTCTGATACAGACACTTTGATTTGACACTCCTTGTTTACAACTTTATCTTCTATATTACACACATCATTAAAATATCTCAGCAAGATTAAAGCATCCAAGGATGAAACATTCTTGTGTGTGTATAAGCTAACTCCTGCATACTGGCACTATAAATGCTGTAATGCAGTAATGTGCTGTACACTGTGATTGTAAACACTCAAACTATACTGTAAGAACAATGCGTGTAATGTAATTAGCTTTGAAGGGAAATTATTCTGTATTGTTTTTATATTTCTTGGCTGTTCCAGCTCCTTTGTCATTTAAATGTTGTTCTCCATTTTAGACAAATTGTCTCCCGCCTGACTTCACTGTGTGAAACAAAGCCGGCTGCTGCTTCAAGCCCATTACCAACAAAGACAATGCGGTTAGGAGTGGTCATGCAAACTTTAGAGACTTGAGAATACACTCTTTTCTTTTACAGTCCTGGACCCAACAAATGTTTTGCCTCTGCCTGCTGCAGTAAACAATAGCTTTGGTGTTTATCTACAATGACTGGTTGCCTGTGAACTCGCTTTAAATCATTAATGTCACTGCATTTCAGCAGATCTGCAGGTTGTTATGAGATTTAGCAGACAAGTTGCTTTTTCTCCCCGCCTCGCACAAAAACACAAAACAGAAACAGGCGTAAAACTCCATTTGGATGCGAGATAATTTCAAAGACAAATGGGGGTGATATATTCCAGGGTCTTTATTGGTTGAATGGAGCGATGGCTGCGACTCAGTGAGGCGCTTGAGCTCAGCGTTCTCATGCGGAAAACAAAAATACAGATTGGAAACAATCAGAGGAGAGAGGCTGAGATTGATTTCTCAGCCACCATTTCTGATCCATTAAGCTTTACCTATCCTTTTCACTCCCCCGATCCGCCTCCCCTCACACACCTGCTTCCTTACGGGACATTAGTTGTGTTCAGAGGGGAGAGAAGACACACTGCCTCTCAGCCTCTGTTGGTCAATGCATCCATCTTGTGCCTATAGCTGCACTGTTAGCGGCGAGCTAGTGTACCTGCGCGAATTACCGTTTATAGGCACATTTTTGTTTTTGCTCACTCACACATTTAAGTGACAGGTAATGCAATGACAGAGAGAGAAAGAGAGAGATTATCATGGTAAGTGCAAGCAAACACTCCCTCCTGCCTCTGCACAGTAACATTCAATTTGCAGCAACAGAGGATGTTACACAAGGGGCTCAGCTTTACCAAAGAACACTGCTACCATTGTGTTGCACTCATAACCATGTTGCACTAGACTTTACAGAGTACAGAAGTCCATATACGAAAGTAATACAAACAAATAAAACTTAGCAATAAATTACAGAACCACCGTACAGTAACCGCCCTGCAGTCATATCAGTTTAGTGTTGATTCTTTTTGAGGCCACAGTTTATAGTGCGATGTGGCCTTCAAGGGTTCACAATCTGAAAAAGACCTTGTTAACACACACGCAAAAGGAGGACAGTCAGACCTGGTCCAAGTAGCAGGCCTGAGGATAATTAGACTATCCAAAATGTGGTCGACCCAAACTGACCTAGCTCGACAGAGAAAACCAACAACTGGCAGCACGATTTGCCACCACTTCAAGGATAGTATATATTACATATACTGACATGCCCTTATGTCCATCGAAAGAGTTATCAGTCGCTGTAATAGTTCATCCTGTCCATTCTGGCTGTGAAGTGATCTCCTTCCACACGGCTCGTTCTGTGCAAAAAATATATTCAAACATCTCTCTAAAGTTAATTTGAGGCTTCAGCAGTCTGAGTTAGACAAACCAAGTGAGTAACTTCCAAAATGAGTCTTTTTAGGACAGAATTTCCTCTTTGTGTTGCGGCAGGGGAATAGTGAGGGAATTTCGTACTAAAAAGATGGTAACTTTAGAAGATGAACTTCATACTGAGTTGATTGGTCTAATTCAGACTGCTGATGTCTCATATTAACTTCAGATAATCTGGAATGTGTTTTTGGACGGAACAAGGACTGTAGATTTTGTCCCCCGTCACTGACACTGGCGGCACATTATGAAGGAATCTCTTAATGGTCAGTATGAACAGGAGGAATGATTATAGCCACCATAAACTATTTCAAATGTACATATGAGCACTTGACTATTGTTTTTAAGACAGACTTGAAAAGTTGTGAAGCTATCCTTTTATAAGCATTTGTGGTGGAAAAACGTAGCAGTACATGTCAGTTTTCCTGCATTTCATAGCTCACAATCTTTGTCTCACCTAAAATGACACACTTGTCTCTTGATGATAATGATGCACCATGTGATCAGAGCTGATAGACACACAGACCTGAGACCCATGTCAGAATACAGTAATGGGACCCAACTACCCTGAATATGAGTTCAACTAGGCCCAACTTTGGTTCCACATCCAGTCTTGCTTACTTGGAACCAAACTGACCTCTGAAGAGCTCTATTGTCTCGTTAATATCACATTAAGTGTCTCTCCATCATGAGGGTCTACTTGTGACCCGTGCTTCTTATGCTTAATGAGGCATTTCTTTTATTTTCCTTTTTCTGTTGTCATGAGTTTTGAGGCTTTTCCCACTTATTTACAACTGGCGTGAAAGCAATTTGCCTTGCCTCTACAATTCACCTCTAAAAACAGTGACTCTCCGTTAAGACAATAACTAAATTTGCTGCTAAATTTGACATGACTCACTTGTGCAGCTGTCTGTGTAATTGTGATTTTTGTAGGAGCAGTGAAATGTCTCAAAAATCATGATGCTAATCAAACATATCCGCAGGGCGTTTAATGGGATATTTCCTTCACATAAGTACAATCTACAGACTCAAAAATGACCATGAACTCAACACTCTGACATTATGAGCTTCACCAAATTGCCATTTACTGCAGAGTCATGGTGTTTATGCATTACAAGGCATTTCTGTCAGTTTGAGAGCCTGGTGTGTTAGCCAATTGCCACTGAGCTGAGGTCACCGGTGAGCCTGAGAGGGAGATGTATGCTGATGTCAAAGGTCTTGTGAAGGCGCTTGGCCACAGTGGCCTCTGCTGGGTGGTAAGGGTACAGCATGCAGGGGTAGAGATCAATTATTTAAGTGTGGAGGAACACGGCTGTGATATTTATTCAAGAATGGGCTGATGATCGCTCATCACCAGCTTAATCCTGTATTAAACTATGTGCTCATGCTCGTGCTCACCTGAACATAATGAATCGCACTCAGCCAACTGTTGTGGCGGATTATAATTGACATGGATGGATCCCAACTGCTCACTGGGAGAGGCTGTGGGATGCATCTGTCCTGCCTTTGCACAGCTGCTGGAGAACGAAGACAGCAATGTTTGGCTTTTTAATTGAACTGGAATGTAGCGGTGTGTTTGCGAGATTAAAATCAAAAGTCAGTCATGAATGTAGCTCATCAAATTATACCTGAAATGTTTGGGAATCTAGTGTAGCCTCACATACGGTCTTATCATGGAGAGCAATATCACATTCATATCTGATATTAATTAGCCTTTCTGAGATAACAAACTGAGCAACAGGAGAGCTCTCAGTGTGTCCTAACAAAAAAAAATTACAAGAAAAGAAAAACAAACACCCCAGATGTATCTAACATCAATAAAAAAAACTCTTACTGTTTGAAGGCAAGCTTTATGACAATATGGAAACACTTTTTGTATTAATAAATGTCAACCACAGACAGAGAGAACAAATGAAACTGGTGTTAAAAGCAAAACTCTCACAACAACAATTGTCTGAGCAGAGCATGCAGCCTACACATACAGTAAGTGATGTTTTCCCATAAACTGCTCTCAAAGACCTCGCTAAAGCTATTTTCAGTCTGTTTAAAAGAAGCTCTGATATAAATCAAGTAATTGCAAACAGAGTCCCATGATGTAATTTTAGCTTTAAGCTCCAAAAGGCAGAGATCGCCCGTTTAAAGTGGAATAAAATGATACCATTTAATTCATCTCCATTGAGTGGCCTAATGCCTGCCTAAGTCAAGAGTGCGTGGCGCTGTTTCATGTTTAAAGAAGTGCATTTTACGCGGTAATTGAAAGGCTTTTATGTCACAAAGTGTTTGGGGTCCAAAACTAGCACTGAGGGATTAAGCCAGACTCTGACAGAGCAATATAAAGAGGGGGGGGGGCATTGCACAGAGAAGACATGAAAGCGTTTCTTGGATCTTAAAACGATAACTTTAATCTTCGAGCCAAGTTTTCCACAACAACCTACAGATAGACGGGGCTCGTGTGTCATCGTTACAGTTTTGGCAGATTGTGTTACTGTATTGTGACACGCAAAAAAATAAAAAAATAAAAAATACTTGTGCGCAAGAGTGACAGTTAAATCAAGATGCCAGCATGAAACTGCTTTTGGTATGTCGTCTTGTTACAGCTGCACATTAAATGGGATTAGAGAGGAAGCTTTTGCTCGGGGGGGCGACTAAATCTGGAACGAAAGGAGGAAAAAAAACCATTTATCATACTTTAAAATGTGCTTTTCTGTGCTTTAAATCAAATTCTGTTACTCCGGGACATCTTGATTGTGTTGTTCCTTCTGCCCCCGACGGAATTTCCTATCGAGTCATTTAAGTATGAAAAAAGTACAGCCTTTGAATAAACGGCGAAACAATTCCCATGAGAGCAGAGGAGGCTCGAGAGCAGCCAAAGCCGCCGACTAACCAGAAAACCAACATCACCCTCCATCTCTGCCACGTCATGACATCATCCTGCTTCCTCTCCACTGGTGTCCCTGTGGTCTGGACTCCTGATTCTCTGGCTCGAATACTGATGCTCTCAAAAAAGGGCTGGGAGACTTAATCCGACGCTGAGAGACAAGAAAATAATAGCGCTCGGCTTTAGTGAGGTCCCGTTGCTCTCTCCGTTTCTCTGCAGCGTGTCAACGTGAATATTCTCCCTCTGAGGAGTGCTGTGATACAACCTGACATTACCAGCTCGGATTGCCCCCAAATTAGATAGAGTTAGTTTGCTTTGGCTGCACTCGCCGCTCCGCGAAAACCTGGACACTGTATAAACTCCAGAAATGTCTCTAATGACAGACACATGGCACTGAAATGTGACCCCGAGCTGGAGATAATCACTGTCATTCAGTGTTAGAGCAAATCAGTGTGGGCTATTAACACCGAAACCAGTACAGACCTACACCAGCAGGAAGGGATCGGTTTGGTTAATAGCATGTAGAGACAAGACTTAAGACTACGTGTTTAAAAAAAAAAATCCCCAGGTTAGTCAAACTTATTTGGAAGAGGAAAGACAGCAAAAGGCAAACAGAGCTGAAACAACAGAAAACTACTTGCCATTTATAAATGGTGAAAGTCATTTGTTGACATTTGATGGTTTTAGCTTCTCAAATGTGAGAATTTGCTGCTTTTCCTTGTTGTACATTATAATAAAGAAAATATCTGTGTTTTGGACTGCTGGTCTGACAAAAAAAAAAGAAGAAGCAATTTGAAGACGTCACCTCGGGCGTGTGATGGATATTTTTCATTATTTCTGACCTTTCATGGACCAAACGATTAATCGAAGAAATATTTGGCAGATTAATCAATAATGAAAATGACTTCTGAAACCGTCCAGTGTAAACAACTATTACTGACCTCCTAATTCAACTTTGACCTACTGTACTAGTAAGATAGCTAGTAGCTACAGGTAGCAAGCTTGCTACACTGTAAATTCTAATTAGTTAACCTTACTTAAAAAAAAAAGCATGCAACCCGACTGCCTTAAAAAAACTAAGTAAAGTGGAATAGGTATTGTATGTTGCACTAACAAATGCTTATTTAGTATAGTACACTTACACTTGAGTTTAAGTAACTAACAAAAACCTGTATATAGTACTTGATAATTTACTTTAGATGTACTCTTGACTTAGTATAGACTACTCAGAATTACTATTTCAAACAGCTAAATCATTTCAAGTGTAGATGTACGCACACAGTTTTTGTGTGCAATGAGGGATTATTACAAACATTTCAGGTCTGCTAACCTTCAGTTTTACCTTCAAATTAAGTGGTTTGATAATTTGCCTGGTCTAATTGTGTGAACGCTCACATTCCTTTCCCCGTCAGACTTCGTTGTCAGCAGTATCACCAAATTCCCAGATCTGAGCATAACTTGTAACATGTAGAAATGTTACCTAGAGCTGCAACGATTAGTCGATTAATCGATTAGTTGTCAGCTATTAAATTAATCGCCAACTATTTTGATCAT
>NTHP01000098.1:1402511-1415125 GCA_003416845.1 Oplegnathus fasciatus
GCTTTGAGCCGGGGAGGAGGGGCCAACTTTGAATGTTGTGTTTACAATCAGCAACCGACAAATCCTACTCGTTATACCTTTAAGGGGTTATAAGCCAAAGGGCTGGGAGGCACCGTTTTAAAGCAATTTAACTGATTTTGAAGGTAGAGGTGGAAAACATTACTCTCAATCAAAGACAACAAAGAGAGCAGGGATGTGTGTAACTAATGTCAAAGTCCGGCAAGCACAAAAAGAGTTTGCACACCCAACTTCTATCAAATCTTCCTTTAAGTCTATTTTTTCAGTGTCGTTCGTAAGTAGAAGTTGAGTCTTGACTTTGTGACCTGTCACCAGTGATGTTTGTCAGTCAGTTCATTACTAGCATGTGTATCAAGTTGTTACCTCTGAATGTCTTCAGAGTTTTATTTTTCATAGATTTTGCCATTTTCTAATGTAGCATGTTTGCTAATAGCATTAGAGCTGAAGCAATTAGTTAATTAATTGATTGGATGATTGACAAGAAAACAAGCGGGAACTATTTTGAGATTCAATTAATTGTTAATGTAATTTTTCAAGCAAAAATGCCAAACATCTTTATTTCCAGCCTCTCAGTCGTGGAGACTTGTTGCTTTTCTTTCTTGCTCGTTTATTTACTATAAGCGAGCAAGAGAGAAAATGAATGAACTGAATGTTTTTAGGTTTATCAGTATTAGTCTGGGGAAACAAGCAATTTGATTATATCACCTTGGGCTTTAAAAAGTCGTGATCACTATTTTTTATCACTATTTTCTGACATTTTATAGACTAAACAAACAACAATTAATCTAAAAAGTAATTTATATAGTTGCATCCTAAATAGCATAGAAACAAATTCCATATTGGCATCAGTGTGGTTAAAAACACCCAAAGCCTTAGTTAACATTTTTAGATGCACAAGAGGTGTGTTTACCATTTTGATTTAGATTTTTCTTGATTTTACCTGTACAGGACGATGCCTCGCTTGCAGTCTGGTGTTTGGAAGCATTTCACCCCAGCTATCAAAGATGGGAGGGAGACCTTCATGTGCAACTACTGTTTAAAGACATACACAAAGAATGCCACCAAGATGCAGATGCATTTGGACAAATGCAAGGAGTACTCCGTGGTTTCGCAGCAGTCACCGGGCCCAGATGGGAGCTCCTCTGCCTCCATTCCTGTTCCCTCCTTCTCGTTCTTACCATCTGCCACTCCTGGGGGACAGTTCCTCATTGATTCAGTGGATCAGCGCAGCCAGGCATATGCCGACGAGTGCCTGGCGAGAGCTGTGTATGCCACTTCCTCACCCCTCACTCTCACAGACAATATTTATTGGAAACGTTTTTTCAGCGTGCTCCGGCCTGCTTACTGTCCGCCCACCAGAGTGGCTTTGTCCTCTCATCTCTTGGACTGTGAGTATGACAGAGTACAAAGCCAGGTTCATGAGGCCATAGGGAAAGCGGACTGTGTCACCATCATGTGCAGCGGCTGGTCTAAGATAAAAGAAACCGGAACTATCATTTATATCGTTGCGACTCCTGTACCACTGTTCTACAAATGTACAAAGACAAAGGATCAGACGCACGCAAGCACGTTTATTGCTGAGGAACTGAAAGATATTATAAATGAAGTGGGGCCACAAAAGGTCTTCGCTGTCGTCACTGATGACGCCCCGGAAATGATGGCAGCTTGGGCGCAAGTAGAGGAAGCCTTCCCGCACATATCGGCTATCGGCTGCACGGCGTGTGGCGTCCAGCAGCTCTTTGACGACGTGGTTGCACAGCCATCTATGCAGGCTCTGTGCAGGAGAGCCAAGCAGGTGGTGAGGTACATTAGAGAGCGAAAAATGTTGGCAGAGACCTTTAGGTGCTGGCAGACTACAAAGATAAGAAACCACGCGGATAATTGGACATTAACATTGGCTCTGCCTATTAGCTCTGACTGGACTAGTGTGGTTAACATGTTCAGCACCCTCCTGGAGGGTCAGATCTCTCTACAAGACATGGCTGTCTCACCCACACTGGATGTTGAAGCATCCATCAGGGCCACAGTACAGGATGCAGCATTTTGGAAAGGGTTAAGCAGCAGTCGAAACCTGCTCCACTTGATTGGGAATTATATTGATTACATGAAAAGAGAAGACACTGCACTCTCTGGTGTTGTTGACATATTCAGTCAGTTAAGATACCACATGGGAGCTTCGCTGTCTGGGTCTGTGCTGCACAGTGCTGAACAGAAAGCCGTCATGGCATCATTAGACAGGTGTCAGGAGTTTTGCGTGAAGCCCATCCACGCAGCAGCGTACATGCTGGATCCAAAGCATGTCGGACAGCAGACACTCTCCGGGGAGCAGATAAACAGTGCTTACTATGTGATATCCAACCTGTCACACCATCTAAATCTTGACGAGGGTAAAGTGCTTGGCAGCTTTGCCAGATTCTCAGCCAAGCAGGGGCTGTGGAAGGGGGCGGGGATATGGAGCTCATGCCAGCACGTGTCCGCGTTCACCTGGTGGAAAGGGCTGTGTTCTTCCGAGCCGCTGTCCGCCGTGGCCTCTGCCGTTCTCCAGATCCCACCAACAACAGGCGCCTGCGAGAGTGTACGGTCGCGCTTTTGCAATACAAAGGTGCGAGGTTCTCTCTCGGCCGACAGGGCGCAAAAGCTGGTAGCAGTACAGGCGAATCTCAACCTTTTAGAGCCAAGCGATTGTGACTTCGCTCCGCTGGAGAGTGAGGAAGAGAAGAAAGTTTCGTTTCAATCGGAGACTCAATAGTAAGACAAAATGAGATATCTGGAAATGGAAACTGTAAATTTCCCATGAAATGAAAGGAGTTAGTCTGAACTTTCTCAGCTGTGATTGCACTGTGCTCTCATTCCTCTCTTCACTCCACGGCCTGTGAAAAAATGAAAACGCATAAGGAGTGACTGAATCTGATGCCTTCACGTGTTTTAATCAGCATACTCATGTAGTAGGCTTTTTATGACCCTTTCAGTGTATCAACTTTATAATCACAATATGAAACAGACATCTCTGTTAAAGTGTTTACAAGGTGTAAATAAATCCATTGTATTTATTGAAGATAAACCTTTTGTGTGTTCTGAGTTTATACCTGTGTGTCAAGAAAATAGAAACTGTTCCTACAAAATTAAGGAATAGTTTGACACTTTGGGAAATACACGTATTCACTTTCCTACTGAGAGTTAGATGAGAAGATCAGTCTTATGCTAAGCTAACCGGCTGCTGCTGGGCTGCTGCCCTATATTTCCAGGGCAGATATGAGACTGGTATTGATCTTCTTATCTAACTCTCAGTAAGAAAGCAAATAAGGGTATTTCCCAAAATGTCTATTGCTTTAAGAAGCAAATAATTCCCATTTGTCAGTCCTGGGATTGTGATGCAAACCAAACATAAGCTGTTGAATAAGTAAATATTGAAATAAAAGGGGGGAAAAACTCCAACTTTAGCACTTCTCGTCAAAGATTTAATGAAACATAAAATACAGTCTTAGCTTGTAAGAAAGTTAAAAACCGCAGCATCACAAAGAACTTCTGTGGTGAGTCACTGAGGCACACGGCATGTTTTCTCACTCCCATTTCTCACACACACTCATTCACTGCTCTTTCCCTCCTCTCTGTCAGCCTCTCTGCTGTGTTCTGCTGGTGGTTTGGCACAGAGGCGGCCGGGTTCTGAGGGGAGATCTGGGCCTTGTAAATACTAGCATTATTAATCTTAATAGGAACGAGCCAGGACGGCTCTGGAGGTGTCTCCGCCTCGAAGGCAGCAGACCTGCTGTAAATCTCAGAGACTGTTCTCCACTGCATCACTCAGTAAATCTATCACTACCTACATCGTCCCTCCCGCTCTCTCACAGTGGCTTCACTCTACTGCCCATTGTCTGTTCTACATGGGGACTTTGTAGGCAGTGACAACAGATGTGTGGGCAATAATTAGAGTGATGGTATATTTCATTTTACAGATGAAGAGGGCCGTTCTCGTGATGTGTGCTGTTTATGACAGATGGCAGTGCGTTGGTTGGTTTTAAAGTTGCCCTTTGTGTGAGTCATACGTGGCAGAATGCATGAAATTACTGTCATGGTGATTTTTTCACTCAGGTTGTGGTTTCATCCTTGTTTCATCATTTGTTGTGAGATTATTAGCGTCAAAGTCCTGTGTGTTATCAGCTCAAGGGGTGTTTCTGTTAGTCCGTAACAATGTCTCACAATATAATGCAGTTCAACACAACACAGCAAATTCATAACTGAAACGGTTATTTTATTTTATATTTTAGTCAGTGTCAACAAATCCCATAAAAAGCCAAAACCAAAATCAATGATGTGGTAGTTCGTCTTTCAACACTTTGCGATTTCTCTACCCTGTGGCACTCAGCCCCCAGTTTCTGCTGAAGACATATACCTTTAAAAACAGGTCACAAATATATAGTTTCAGTTTTTGAAAAGTAATTACCTAAAACAGCTGGACAGATTTCAGCAAACCTTACACAAACAGGAGTATGAGAAGAGTCGAGGACTATTTTCTACTGTGGATTATTACACGTGGTGTTCTAGTGAGTATTTACGGTAGCAGGACTTGTATGTGGGACTGACTCAAAATAAACTAGTCCCTGCGTTCATTATAATGTCTCCCGGTGCAATGTTTTGGCTCATTACATGTCTTTAATAGTTTTTGGTCTGTGGCACAGAGGAATAAGCTATGTCATGTCAGGCTTTGGCACTGGCTTCACAGGCAGAATAGATAATATCAATAAAACATCAATAAAATCGAGAATATTACTGAAGAGTTCAGTCAACACCTCTCACAAAAAGAATTATAACCTTTTATAGTGAGTATTTAATTGTGTTGCATTATATTTTGCACAAGTCAGTGTTAATGGTATCCACTTCCTGTACTGAAATCTACAGCCATGATATAAAGAGGAAATAAGAGGAAATTAAAAGTGTTACATTTCAGCATGGGCACAAGCTCTCAGCAGTATTGGCTAGATCCTTCACACACACGCACATGTACAGGAATCTCAGATGGTGGTCTGGCAACAATAGCCAATGACAGAAAACATTCTCCTTTCCTTGGGGAATTGTGATTGGGATACTGATTAAGCTGTCTGAATTCCCTATTAAAGTCTCTGCAGCACATTACCCGCCAATTCTCTGGACACTATGACAGCAGATTTAGATGTCTCTCTTAACTCTGGACATGTTTAACTACAGAGGGGCACCATGCAATTTGTTTGTAGTTCTGGGCTGTAAAGCGCAGTGCTAGGTTAGCTGCGTATCATGGTCCAATAATTAATGTCAGATGAGATCGAGTGTAATTTTGTAATCTAATCGGGTCCACAAAGTATGGCTGCTTTAACAGCTGGTGCCAATCCGACTGTAACTCCCCCATCAGGCACTGATAGTATTATCTTGGCCTGGAACAATGGCTGGCTTTAGCGGTGACTGTGTGTATGAGACAGGGAGAGCAAGCGAGGAACCTGTGGGCTGCTTACATTGCAAACAAAAGCCAGCTTGTCTGGGGATCATTGAGAGGAGAGAGTTATATTTTTACTGTAGTATCAATGGCTGAAGGATCTGAATATAAAACCCTGAGAGGGAAAGGTACAGTATGAGATTTCATCAACAAGTCTTTCACTCTCTCTCTCCATGTAGCATATGCTGCAGCTGGTATACTGTCAAATGTGCAACGTGTGTGGCAGTTTTGAAAAAGAAGCATGCAGGCACTTCTTTTGATAGCTATGGTGAAATAAGTGTGTTTTTTGGTAGTATCTATTTATGTAATAGCTTGTTCAATTAGGTGTACAGTATAGCTCAACTGCTGTCACTGGAAATACCGAAGAAATAGTCGTTTGGCTTAGACAACTGGCTTGTCGTTTCCGGGAAGAGACGTGCTTATGAAATCTTCAGGAATAGTTTAACATTATAGGAAACATGTTTATTTGCTTTCTTTCTGAGAGTTTGCTGCCTTTGAGACGGAGCTGGAGATGGTACATGGTTAGCCTAGCTTAGCATAAAGACTGGAAGTAGGGGGAAACAGCTAGCCTGGTTCCAAAGTGAATACAAACACCACAATAATACCAGCAGGGCTTGACATTAGCACCTGCCCACCCACCAAATGCGGGTAGAATTCAGCAGTGGCGGGTAACACAGTCACCCTTACTAGCCACTTTGACGGGTGGCACACACTCACATACAATCATACCTGTAGTCCCGCTGGTGCGCACCTGAAAGACGCTCCGCCACTTCCAATAATCCAATCCAATCATCACTAAAGTGTATCTCATGCAAGAGAGCCAATAAAAACAAACAGAATGGTCAAAGTCGTCATATTGACATTTAAGGTGTGTTGATTGATTCACGACGTCAGCTCATGCACTGAGTAACATGCAAGAAAACGTTCCACCTTAAAAGTTGCCGGTAGCTTCCGATGTAGCCTTTGAGCGGCTCAGTGATTTTTTCTCCGGTCAACATTAACTAGTATGATCAGTAATAGCTGACTAATGTCTGTAAACTTGCTACCATAGGAACAGTGATTACATCACCCTCTAAAGGAGCCTCAACGTAACTGTGCGTGTGCACACATGCGCGTGCATCATAGGTGCGCTCCGGTACTAATACAAACAGCACTACAGCACTGCATACAATGTAAAGTAAAATTGTGTTTTTGTGAATTTGAATTGATTAGACAAGATTAATTTATCCTCTACGGCAGATTTCTTCTACTTTGTATTATTTACTGTTGTTGTTCATAGGCTAAATATTTAAATAGACAAAGTTTTTCTCTTCTCCTGCTTCAGTTTAGTTATTAATTAATCTTCCACACCCCTGCAACACTTTTATTCTATGCAATAAGAAGCTACTCTTTTTATGTCTTTGTCTTAATCGGTTGCATGTTTTCACACAAAAGGAGCTTTACACACAACCTTATCAGAGCTGAATATTTGATGACTGTAGTGTTATTTTATGTAGTCTTGATTTGGGTGTTGATTTGCAGTGGTCATTTACATTTAAAAGTAAATTGCGGCCCACCATAGTTAACTTTAATCAAATAAAACACAGTCTAATTTCCCAACAATAAAATTGTGGCTAGCGAAAATGCTGAGTGGCTAGTAACTTTGGAAAACCACTAGCCACAGTGGCTGATGAGCAAAAATGTTAATGTCAAGCCCTGCCTACCAGCATTTCTAAACTGAACTAATTAACACGTTATATCTCATTTGTTTAATCCGTATCAAACAGAAATGTGGTTTTAGGCAGATTGAAGTAACGATTTCTTGACGTACAGCTGTTAATTCATCAATCCAGTACCTCTGTGAAGCGTCTCCAGATATACAGATACGCTCACACAGGTGCTGGTTCAGGTCCATAAAAACATCATGGTACCAAACTCGGTAAACTCACTGTGACGAAAAGTAATCAGCAAGCTGTTCGCAGTCACTGTTGTTTGCTACAGCACGTAACTCCCACTAAAACCCCAATTAGTCATTCATACATATTCAATGTGTGTTAATTAGTGAGTGTTTTTATTCACACTGGTCAGAGATAGCTACTTCCTCCTGCTCCCAGTCTTTCTGCTAAGCTAGGCTAACCATGTCCTGACTTCAGCTCCATGAGATTGGAATTTATTTTTGGGTTAAAGGTAGAAATCTTTTTGGCATGTAAGGAAATCCCCTCAGATATTTGGATATTGTACAAACTCCACACAGAAAGGACCAGGGTGGAGATTTGAAGCCAGGACCTTCCTGTTGTGGGGAGCCAGTGCTGGTCCCTGAGCCAGTTAAAGTATCTGATAGAATGTTTCTGATTCTGAAATGCAGACACTTTTGACCTTGATATAATTTTCAATTTGCTGTAGATTCCTGTCTGCACGTCTGACTCTGCGGTGGGTACAGCCAAGCTCCAAATTGCCTCCTCCGCTTCATCCTTCTCATCGAACCCAAAGTGGCCAACCAACTGCGTCAGTAGGCCGGGGCTTTATTTAGAGATGACCATTGTGTCAGACTGTTTGGCCGTGTAACCGTTGCTAACATTCAACCTACTGTAATAACAGACCGGCAGTAATTTGTGGCTAGAGCCTCCCATCATTTTCTCATTCCTCACCCAGGCCAACACCAGCCCACCCATCAACCCACTCCCCTCCAACCCCCGTCTGAAAAACAAAAACAACAGATGGGCTGTGCCAAGGAGACTGTGACTGCTCCTGGCCATTACCACAGTAAGGAGCCGGAGGGGTGGTGGGAGGGTTGAGCTGCTTGGGTTGCAGATATGTAAAGTAACCTGGTGGCAAGGAGAGTCTGGGCTGTTCTCCCGTGCATGTCTTGTTCTTGCTGCTCTCAGCACCTCATAATGCTTTTATAATTACATTCCAACCCAGCTGAATCATGATTAGTTGATCACAGCATTTTTTTTGTGGAGCACAAGCTACTATAAACTTGTACAGCAAAACATCAGGTAGGCTAGTGGTGGAAGAAGTACTCAGATCCTTTACCCAAGTAAAAAGTACCAATACCACAATGTAAAAATACTCCATTACAAGTTAAAGTCCCTCATTCATAATCCTACTTCAGTAAAAGTACTTGTTTCTGCAGAAAATTGATATATGATTGATATATTATTATACAGTACATCAATGTGTAAGTAACATTTAACTGTTGTAGTCGAGATGTAGCTAGTTTTAACTACTTTATATACAGTTCTGTAGTTTAGTCCAGTTGTTCCCAACCTGAGAGTCAGGCCCCCTCCAGAGGGTCACAGATAAATCTGAGGGGTCATGAGATGAGTGACGTTTTACCTCTTTGGGCTCTTGAGCAGTTATTTAAATGAAGCAATTTGAGGTAGTTTAGAGGGTAAATCTCTCTTTGAGGGACCATTCTTAGACATCTACACCTAAAACATGACAAGGGGCCCCAACTAGACCTTTCTGTAAGGGGTCATAAGCCAAAAAGATTGGGGTAAGGTGTCTGAAAACTAAGCAGTAACTCCAGCTGTCAGATAAATGTAGTGGAGTAAATTACTTCCCTATGAAATGTCGCCAAATACAAGTATAAAGTAGCACAAAATGAAAAAACTCAAGTAAAGTACCAGTACCTCAAAACTGTACTGAAGTACAATACTTGAGTAAATGTACTTGTATGCCGCAGAGGCTAACCCTTTCTATTTACTGAAAATTTCTAGGCAACACACAGAAGAGGCTGATTACTGTAATTATAGTACTTAAGCATTTATATCGATTATAGACGTTGATGGTTATGTCATGGTGAAATATGAAAACAGTTGGCTTGTGAAAACATCGCCCCAGAACTGAGTCTGCTGTAGGTATATTACATAATTCTATGTTTCAACCGCTGGCATCAAGCAAACATCTGGATTCTGAGGAGAAGTTAAAATGTGTTGTTGTCTGGAATTGGTTTGTTGCTATGAGCTGGTGTGTGGTGTTGGTTTGCATGGTGTTGTGCCTCACGAGGACAGAGCACTTGGTAGGAAGCTGGCATCACACACACAACCTCATTTTATTCCAGCAAACATTGGCTTTAGCTGAAAGCAGAGGGACTCATCTGGGATGAGAAATGGCATGAAATAACCCAAATAGTAATGGCTCTGGTGGGGATGATGCCATTTGCACTACATAGGAGGTCTATCTATTTCATCTTTCGAAAAGTCATTTTGTTTAGAGTAAAAGCAAGGCGTTATTATCAGAAAAGGTTGTAAAAGAAAAAGAAACAGTAAGAACATGAACCAAGGCCTGTTCAAGACAGAGGGATCATAGACTCAGCTGTTCAAACACTCTCTGTGCCTTCCTACCATTGGAAATAAAGTTAATTTCTTTTTCTTTCCACCCGGAGAGAAAGTGATTGTCACATTGAAATTACCTATTTAACCAAGAGGGAGAGAGGGGCCGTGCGACACGTCATCATCATTATAGGTGTGGGAGAGATCTGTGTGGAAGGCAGGCCTTGAATGTGCTTTGCTATTGTCATCAATCATCTCCGGGGGTGTTTTCATCCCTCGTCTCTCTATCTCATGCTTACACTCCACCTCCCTGCCATCTCCCAGTCCCTTTTATCCTCCTCACACTCCATCTCATGTGCTCACTCAGCAACATCCGAGGATTCAGAAACGAAATCAAAGCGAGGATATGAAGGAAAGCCGGTGACTCCTGCATCTCTCCTCCCTCCTGTAAAGACCAAAGGTCGGGCTCCTTTGAATCAAACACCTCTTTTGTTTCTATCCAGGAGATGAAGTGAGAGAACTGAGCCGGAGCCCAAGCTGCTCTTGGAACGTGTTGCTGCTCTCCTCGAGCGGCAGAAACCTCAGCGGTGCCAAGTACGCAGCTCTAACTGCTACCAGATGTACAATTATAACCACTTACAACCACCAAGGCCCTTTTGGTGGGCAAAGAAAAGAGGGAGATAAACTGCTTGGCAAAATAATGAACATTCTGCAGAAATATTTATCTGTTTCAGCTTTAAACTGTTTTTTTAATATGGGTATTTTATTCTTTCTAAGACCCAGATTGTGTGTTCCGAGCCACATAAACCACTACAGAAGTGAGTATGTTTTATAAGCTAATTATAACCCAAACACACACACTAAATAAGAGAGGGTGTATTGATTTTCATCCAGCTCATTATTGAGGCCGATTGAATGAGCCAGATTCTTTCCTCTGCTCCAAATGTGGGGAAAAAAAACAACTTTAACTTCACTCATTTTATTTGTCTCTTTTTGAGGGCATAATGTTCATTCGAGCTGACATATAGTTTCCTGAGCCGTGCCAGGAGGTATCCAACCTCATCCATCTTGTCAAAATGATTTTACTTGCCTTCGTTGTAAAGATTCGGTGGAGTTCATGGGAATTTTCTGAGAAAGAGATGGGAGACAGGAGATAGAGAGAATGAGAAGCATCTGTTTCACATGTTTGGGAAATCCCCTTTTCCTTCATATTCTCTTGAATGTTTTCCATTAACCCCGTGAGCCCTCTGATCATTTAGAGATGGAATGAGGTGCTGATGTGTTTACAGTTAGCTAAGCCCTGTCCCCCCTTAGTTACTGTTGCTACGCGTGTCAAGCTTTCTGTTCAAGCACAGCACATGACGAAGATAACAATGGCAGATGTAACACTCGAAATTCTTGGTAATTTTTTTAAACAATAGGTCCTTAATTGCAGACAGAGGTAGACAAAAGCAGTGTCTCAATTTCAGCCAGCAGCGATTGATTGTGCTGAAATTATAACTGTTGCTGGCAAATTTATCAGCTGTGGCTTACTAGCTAATTAAGCTAAATTGCATGTTCCAGGCACAAAGTCAGCATCCTCATAGTTTATGATCCAGGTGGATGACATGCAGAAACAGCATTGTCCTCGGATGCTTAGCTTACATACCTGTTCATACATTACAAGAGACAAGGCCCCTAGGATAAGGACTAACTGATGAGTTTAGCAAATGTAACACTACCTTGTGTAACATCTGGGGTTGCTAGATCCGATACAGAGAAGGACAGAGCTGCTAACGTTAGTCAAAACTCCGGGACATCCAGGACCTGCTTCCACACTGTGAGGAAATACAACACAGTGGATGTGCTTGTCGTGATCTGGGCGTAACCTGTAACCCCACAAACGTCTGTAGTTAACTAAGTAATGATGTGCTCCTTGGCCTTGGCAGTAACGCTCTGTTAAACTACTAGCTTACTGCTGCTAGGTAGTAAGCTAGTTAGGCGGGCATCTTCATAACGATTGCAGCTTATGTTAGAGCAGAACAACAAACAAACTGTTTAATCCATTCCCTACACTTCTGCTCTTGTGTTTGTGGTTTTGGGAAAGGCTGGGGAAAAAAGACAGTATTGCTCAGGTTGGTATTGCTCTTACTACAGCCCCACATACACCACTTCATTATGTCAAGAAATCCAAAGCTTGACAGATGTACCGTGCCTAGTTACGGTTGCTAAGCTGTGATTGGACGATCGCTGTTTGGGGCAGCCTCTCCTGCCCAGAATGAGATAAGGCAAGGTAATAGTGCCTCTGTACACCTTATATCACCTTATATGTTATTACAGACAACTTGTAATCCAGACATTCATGGTCTCATGGATCGAGGACTACCTGAGACAGAGCTGTGTGTCTGCATGTCTGGTGAGTAACATCGGGGCCCCCCAGGAGACTGTGCTATCTCCCTTCCTGTTCACCATCTACACATCGGACTTCAAGCACAATTCCGAATCCTGTCATCTGGAGAAATTTTCAGATGACACTGCCATTGTGGGGTGTGTGGAGGGTGGCCAGAAGGAGGAGTACAGGGGCCTGGTGGACTGCTTTGTAAAATGGTGTGGGGAAAACTTACAGCTGAACGTGGTCAAGACAAAGGAGATCGTGGTGGATTTCAGGAAGAGGATCAGTGGAGTGACGTGCAGATCGTCACGTCCTACAGGTACCTGCGTATCCAACTGGACAACAAACTGGAATGGCCCACCAACACTGAGGCCATTTAAGCCGTGTTTCCACTAAGTGGTCCGGTTCAGTTCAGTTCAGTTCAGTTCGTTACACATTAGAACGGTTATTTTTGCGTTTCCATTGTCAAAAGTTGTGGATGGTTCCAATGGAACCACTCCATAGC
>NTHP01000098.1:1416363-1463599 GCA_003416845.1 Oplegnathus fasciatus
AAACGCAACACAGATCTTGGGTTTAGGTACCTTTGGCAAGGGTACTATATACTATACCAAAGGTACTATACCGAAGTGCTTAATGGCAACGCGGCTTTACAAGAAGGGCCTGAGCCGACTGTACTTCCTGAGAAGGCTCAGATCCTTCAATGTCTGCAACAGGATGCTCCTTATGTTTTATCAGTCCGTTGTCGCAAGCACCATCTTCTATGCTGTGGTGTGCTGGGGCGAGGGCATCAAAGCAAAGGACGCCAACAGACTGAATAAACTCATAAAGAAGGCTTGGTCTGTCATTGGATCCAAGCTGGTCACACTGGAGGAGGTGGCGGAGGACAGAGTCCTGGCACAACTGCTGGCGATCATGGATAACACCTGTACTTTAATCCATCTATCTATCTATCTATCCATCTATCTATCTATCTATCTATCTATCTGTGAGGTCCACACTGCATCATCCACTGATTTTTCTACCTGTGGCAACAATGGTGAGTCAGTGTTATTAGGCAAAGAAAGAATACACACATAAATCATCCAAAGGGGTTTATCTTTTTGTAATAATAAAGAATCTTTCACAGCACTCCATGCAGCAAGATATAATGTAGTTTTCTGGGAGTGCTGTGGATAGTCTCATCTTTATTCAGATTATTTGGCACCCAGCTGGAGTTTAGAAAATTGAGTCCAGCATGTCTGTATTTCTTAAGATAATTACAGCGTTTAGACTTGTCCAAAGACTGACTTAATAACAATACACTGTCTGTAAAAAGATGGAAAATAATCCAAATTCACACTAAGCGATCACCACTGCAGCGCTGCAATACATTTTCTATGGAATGAATGCGCTGTCTGTTGGCCACATTGTAAAATACATACAGGCAAGCACACCAGCTACAAAAAAAGTAAGGCTATGCAAGCAAATAAAAAGCCGACTCAGCCAGACTGTGGCTCACAGGTGTGCGACAGTGTATATAAAAGGTGGACAGCGTGTTATTACAGGTGTGTAACCACATGTTGACGTAGCCTCCCTCCTCTGCTGACAGTGTTATATGGTTCAGTCTCCTCTGACCCTGAAGGCAGGCTGGGTGAGCACACTGCAACCAGTCACTGTAACCTAAGCACCACAGAGTATGACATTATGATTTAGTCCCAGTTTTGTGGTTAGGAATGTTATGACTGAAAGGGGCTCAGGGAGTTGGTGATCCTAAATCACTATGCTGAGGGGTGTGATAAATATGAATGAAGGCTCAGTCACTTAAGGACCCCCAAACAGGAAGAAGACCATTCTACAAGTTGAACATTTTACAACTTCTTATTGATCTTTTGCCTGAGAAGAACAGAAAGGAAATGCCAAACTCTCTAATTAGAAGTAGCCAACTCTTTGTGGTCTTTTTGTCTCGCACTGCTGATTTAAAGCAGTAATTGAGGTCAGGAGATCCAGTCATCAGATGGATCATAAAGCCAAAGTGATGAGCAAGGGATTTTCTTGAGATTGCTGATCGTGGGTGGAAAGAGTACCAAATATACTGCCAGGAGTAGTACAAGTGTTGTGATCTTGACTTTGTAGTTTACACAAGTGAAATAAACAAATAAACAAAATGATGTAAAAAGTGGTTAAAAGGAGCTCTTTTAAAATTTTATCAGTATAATTGCTAGTGAGCTGCTCTTAAATTGAAGATAGACTCTATATAAAGAGACCAGATGAGAAAATTGTTCATTGTTAGTAGGTTATGGGAGTGTACCTTTCAGAAATATATTGTATTGTTGTACTATAAGAGCGTGAGCATGAGTATGACAAATACAATTGCATATCTTTTCTCATATTTCACAAATAAGTAAACTTCTGGTAAATTAGTTTTATTATACTTTGTAGGAATATACTGTAACACCACATGAAATGCACTGTGTGAAATCCACTTTGCAAAACATCTTAAACTAGTAACAGCATGAACTGCAGTGGAGTAGAAGTAGAATATGTAATGTAATAGTATAAGTATACAGTATGTTTTAGTTGAGTACTCTCTTACATGTTATAATGAAATTATACAAAATAAAAGTGTACTTTTAAAAAGTACAGTAGAAGTTCATAATATAAAACCAGACCAGGAACTGCAATAGATGTTTGATAAAATAAGTGAACTCATGTTTTGTGCAGGTTTAATACATATAGGTTTAATACATAAGTATTATTTAAGTCATCTGAACATGCAAGTCTGATTATCATGATGCGCCTACACCTGTGACATATTTATGATAGCAAAACCGTACTTTGATACGCATAAAAGCACAAAAATACCCAAGCTACATTGCAAGTGTACCATTCTTAACACATATAACATCAAATATATGTTTTTCCACTTGGGTACACAGTCAAATCAGCCTCCATCTATTTGTGACTTTTGTCCACTCTTATGAACAGCCAAACTACACAGTTAATTATTCAATTACTGTATCAAGGGTATAATCTGATTCTTCCACTGTTGCTACGTAGTGGTACTGTGAAAAACCAAAGGAAATATCCCACCAATGACTGGCAAAACATTTAGGCAATTCTTCAGTTTGTTAGCAGACTAGAGTCACAAGTCCTTTCTGATTTTGTTTTCTGTGTCAAATAACCAGTAACTGGGGCCCTAATTTTAAATATAAAATGAAAACCTGACACTAGTCTCAGTGATGTAAAGATTAAGAAAAGATTTAACGAATTTAAATTGGACTGACAAAATAATGAGGGGAGAAAAGAGAAAAATTAACCTTTTAAAGGAGACAATGTGATATATTTCCTCTGTGGGTATATTTGGCATGATTAAAGAGGCCATTGTGAGTCACGTTTCTAGCTCAAAACTGTGTTTCCAACCAAAACAGATGAAACCCTAACACCATTTGTTTGTTTTTCTTTTACATGTTGCTGTTTGTGGATCCCAGGGGAGTTATTCCTACAGCAATGCAGTACAGTACTGAAAATCTAACCAGTTTAAGTCAAACTCGATCAACACACTTAGGTTTGAGGTGTCTCAATTGCTCAGAACCTGAGTTCACCTGTCTCTCAAATCAGGTCTGTGAAGGCATCTGCAGACTGCTATCTGCATGTGTCTCCACAATCTAAATTCTGGGGAGAAATAATCCTAATTGACACTTCTGTCTCACCAGGCAGGTCTAAGAACAAGTATGTGAAGCTGAATATTCACTTGGAAATGTCGAGTGTTTCTGGTGCCATGTTCCAATATTGTTATGACTCACAGTTTGGGTAAGACATAACAAGTATGTAGTTCCAAAACGATTTATCCGCTCTAAGCGAAAGTGACAGTAAGGATTGATCTTTTTTCATAGCTTGATCCATGTGCTCATTCCTTACTAAAATGAATACATTATATATAAACTCTTCGCCTGGGGATATCTATCAGCTATCACTGACATCTGAATCTACTCAGATCCAACACAGCTGAAAACAACAGCTTCTTTGTGGTATCTGTAAGCAAACAGGTTTAGTATCAGGATTAAATTATTTATTCACAGTTTCATACCACTGTGCCAATTAGTGATTGTCCAATCATAGCATAGCAACCGTAACTGCACAGCAGGTCTGTCAAGTCCTTGATTTTTTTTAGCTGTTCCAAAATCAAAAACACAAGAGTAATAGTGTAAAAAATGAATTTAACAGTGTGTTTATGAGGTGTAAGGTGAACTGCAAGCACGTCTGGCTAACTAGCTTACAACTAACCGAGTGTTGATTCCAAGGCTGGGATGCACTTTAATAACTACATTAGTTTGTGGGGTTAACAGTTAGGCTACCTTAAAGCTAGGGTGGGCAGTGTTGGAGAAACCAGCAAGAGTAAGCCAGATTTTTAAAGTTTTCTTCTTCTGTCTTTCTTGTGCGACTAGTTCGCTAGCTTTAGCCGCCTAGCCGTGTGGAAGACTCCAGGCATGCGCCGTGAGTGCAGAGTCAGAGTGGGCGCAGGTGGGCAGGTGTGTAGGTAGACAGGCAGGTAGCCCGTCTAATCATTTCATTTGGCCTGAATGAAATGATTGGACAAGCTTATTACAGTCCTATGACAGCCACAGAGAGAGCATTTGATTTATTGATTGCTATCTGGATGTAAAGAGAATTTCAACAAATATAACAAAAAATGCTTCTAAAAGACATTGCCTAGCCAAGCTTTAAAAAAAGGCCTAAAATAAAAGACCCATCCACCAATGTGTGAAAGCTGGTCCTGAATGCTATCAGAGTTTAGGCTAACGTTAGCAGCTCTGTCCTGCTCTTTATTAGATTTGGAGAAGTTTACACCCCGTCAACCCCAGCCCAAATTAGGACAAAAGCATTATATTTGCCAAACATTTCGGTTAAGCCTTTTCACATTTAACATTATAATATTTTTAATTAATTAATAATAATTTTACTTTTTTTTAATCATACTTATACACTAACTCTTCTTTATTTTCTTTATTTACTGTATTTTTTTCTTTATCTTTAATTTCTTCTACATGGACCATCAGTTGGTGAGGATGTTGTCTTTTTTCCTGGAACGTGCAGCTTTAACCTTTTAGCATTAGCCTATATTAAGTGCTTATTAAAGAACTCTTTTACAGGGTTTTAGTCAGGTGGAAACAATAAAAAATCAGCTTGAGACGTGAAGCCAACGTTAGCTTAATTAGCTAGCAATAACAGTTGTCATTTCACGGTGGCCGGCTAGAAATGAAAAGCTGTGTTTGTCTATCTGAAATCAAGGTCCCATTGTTTCATAATACTAAGAATTTTGAGTGGTAAGTGTACTACCGTTATCACTGTAAACTGCATATGTGCGAGAATATAAAGCTTGACAGGCTTAGCAAGAGTAATTATAGGGGTTGGAATAAGCAAACAGTCAACTGATCTCCAAAGAATATAAAAATGTACTCCAGAAACATCTCAATGTCTTCACAATGAACCGTTTTTCATTAACATGACTGAATGTTAAGGTGAGACAAAATGTGACAGAATCAAGTTTTATGGAGCAGTTAAGCTTAAATAATGAATAACATCAAGGTGGAAAATGTTATAAAGAAAACATTAAATTTATATTAAAAGACATCAACCTGTGAAATCAAGTGTGTCAAAATTTTAATTCATTTGCAGTTGAATTGGAAAGGAAATATAATAATAGGAAATATTTAATGATGGAACATATCTGTGAAATACATACATACACTATCTTCTGGTACAAGAGTAGCAGAGCTGTGGAGGCAGCAGCATAACAACAGAGAACCTTTTCTTGTGACAACCATTCATCTACCTTTTATTCCCCCTGTAAATACAGCTTGTGTGATTGCTCTCTGCTTCCATACTCTTAACTTTCTAGCAGGAATCGAATTTCCATTGATTCGGCACCTCCTGCGACATGCTGGTGGTAATATGAATTTCAGGAAATCTATGTGGTGAGATATGAGGCGGGAATGATCATATGAGCCACTTTCTCATTTGGAAACGTTAACTCACATTGTCAGCACCCTCTTGTCAATATATAAATATTAGATTTAATGCCATACTTCCAACTTGCTGTCGGATTAAATTAGCAGTCTTTTGTTAGATTGCTATTTAGTATGACTGATGACCAGTGGGGGAATATAACAAAGTACATTTGTTATATTCCACCAGTCTTGTACGTAAGTACAAATTTGATGTACTTGTACTCTACTTGAGTCTTTTTCTTATAATTCTACTCCACTGCAATTAAGAGGAAAACATTGTACTTTTTGCTCCACTACAATTATTTTACTTACAAGTTATTTTACTAATTAAGATTTTGCATACAAAGCATATGAAAAGCTTTTAAAATATGATGCTTTGTTATAGATTAGTGGAGCTGAAACAAGTAGTCGTTTGACAGAAAATTAATTGGCAACTATTTTGATAATAGTTTTTGCTCCTCATTAATTTTTTATGTAGACATGCCAAACATTTCATGGTTCCAGCTTCTCAAATGTGAGGATTTCTAAGGTTTTGACTATTGATTAGACAAAACAAGCTTTGCGAAGGTGTCGCTTTGGGCTCTGGGTAACTGTGACAGGCCTTTCTCACTATTTTCTGAATTTTTACAAACCAAATTATTATTGCGTTACTACTTTATGTACATTTTCCTGATTATACTTACATACCTTTACTTAAGTAACATTTTCAATGCAGGACTACTTACTTGTAATGAGTATTTTTACAGTGTGGTATTAGTACTTTTGAGTAATACCTCCTCCACCACTGCCGGTGACTGTGCCGTTGTGACCAACAACCGTGTTGACATTTAAGATTCAGCCATAGAAATAAAACGGATAAAAGACATTTCAGAAAGATGAATCAGAGACAGAATTAAAATCTGTCTTCATGTGTTTTGCACGTAGAAAGTGTCCTTCAGCTACTCAGCCAAGACAGGATGTTATTTCAGTGACAAATTTCTCAAAATTCCACGGTCTTGCAGTTTGTTCTGTGGTACGTCATGTCAGCCTCTTTCAGCGTGTGTGGCTTTTCATGTTAAGAAAGAGCACATTCACACGCTGCCCTACAGGTGCGCCGTCAAGAGTATGAACTTTGTCAGTTTACGAGAACATGTTTTATGGAGCTGGAAGGGGGACAATAAAAACCATGGACTGGAAATAAACAGCGCCACATACCACTGTGATAAACACATTTACTGTACCAAAATCATAGTATACTTTGACAGGTCTGCTTTCTCTCTCGCTGTCAGTTTTTCTCTCTCTTTCTTCTCTCTCAGATGTGTAGACAGTAAGTGGGATGTTTTTCATCCAGCCCTGGGGTTACCTTGGCAACCCAGAAGAAAGGAACGTGCTCGGAGGCTGTGCAAACTCAGGCGTAGGCCGAGTCATGTCTTTTACAAGCTGCAGGGTCCATCTCTGAGCCAGCCGGCTAGCCAGCCACCCAGCCACATGTCAGGAAACATGGGCACCATCCAATACTTCTTTCCAGTGCTTTCAAACAGAGACCTGCCACTGCTCAGGTCCTCAGACAGACTGTCAGTGGGTGCAGCTACAGAGGAAGTTAATGTGAAGCATCAAGTCTCAGGAGGACCCAGCTGGCTACATGCACTATGACAAATCCTACGCCCCCATGTCTCTCTGGCTTAACAACTCTGATGTTATTTGGCTTTCGTTCAATGAAAATAGAGAATGATTGCAAACAGATCAAGATGGCAATATCAGCCGTAACTTTCCCATCAGAGACAGCTTTTAAAGAATGATTTGTCAACCATACAAGTCTTTCTCGCAAGAAAGCTCTCTGATTCATTTGCTGTGTGATGACATGAGTATAGCAATAGTTTTTTAGTCTTTTGGCATTTAGAGCCAAAATTGTCCACTTCAGAGGTCTTAAATGATAGGACCGACATTATTCTCTGTTCTTCTTTTTGTCAGCACGTCACATGAAAAGAACAAAACCAACAATGTGTTAGTTCTTCTCTCAGTGGTGTCCGACTTCCCTGTCTGTGGCACTCAGCCCCAAACCTATTCATACTTACTAAAAACTGGTTACAAGTATATAGTTTATTTATATTAACTGGGAACTGTAGTTTTTAGCAAATGTCACTCAAACTGGAGTAAATAATGCACTTATTTGGGAGTTTAAGCTGCAGATGAACACACATTTAAAATATAAGACAACCTACCACTTTTCCAACTTTTTTTTAAGCTGGTGTTGGTGTTTTTCAGAGCTCCTCATCATGACATTCAGTAACGGCAGTAATTCTAGGCTGCTGCTGATGATGATGATTCAGTCACCATTCGGTTTCTGCAGTAAAGACGCTTTTTTCTGTACAGCTCCTGCACATTAAACTGGGCTTCATAAACACACCATAAAGAGACTTGCTAACATTGATGGGAAATTCCGGTATATTTGAAACTGGTGCATTTCCCATGAAAGTGGCTATTGTGACTGTATGGGTCGTGCTAACTTGGCACTCACCGCCTCCGTTGTAGAGATTCGGGGAAACAAGGACAAGAACCTCCTACAGCTTTCCAACTTTTTACATGAATCATCTCCAGCACTTGTCTCTGAGTCCGACAGAAAGTAAACACAGAAAGTAACCATCTAGAATAGCCATATTGTCTAACTGAAAAACATACATAGAGTCTCTACATAGAGACGTATCCACAGAGTTATGGTAGACACTTTTATGGGAAATACAAAACGTTGAGATATAGCAGAGTTTCCCTTTAAATGGTAAATGGACTGCACTTATACAGCACTTTTCTACCTTAACGGACAAAGAGCTTTACAATTGGCCTCTCATTCACACACATACTCGCATGCAAGGCGCTGGCCTGTCCATCGGGAGCAACTCGGGGTTTAACATCTTGCCCAAGGACACTTCAATCACTTCGAACTGCCAACCCAGAGATTAGTGAGCGACCCGCTCTACCTCTACCACATCAGCCCCAAGGTTGTGGCTCAGGCTACAAACAACGCATAATGCAATACTCTCTGTAGGAGCTGGTGTTACACTGGTACTCTCTTCATTAAAAAATCATTTCTGACATTGTGAATATGCAATTGTCTTGTCCTTGAATATGATAAGACTCCTACTTTTTTGTTAGCGTAATTTCCAGAGAAAATACTGTCTTAGTTTCGGGCCAATATGGTCGTTTTTGGACAACACTGGAGGTCTGTGGCACAGAGGAATCAGCTATATCAAGCTTTGGCTACACAGGCAATACTTCTTAGGAGGCTCAGTTCATGCAGTAATTAGTTTTGGTCTTTTCATGGGATTTGCTGTCAATGAGAAAAATATAAAATATCACCAGCCTCATCATTTAAGAACAATTTACTACCGCTGAGCCTCGTCTAGCGTGGAAGAGAGCCGATCGACTTTCTGTCTAATGAGAAGACTGCCAGTTTAGATCACTCTCTGTCTTCTACTGTAGTGAGCTAAATTCCTTTGTGCAGACAGATAAAATGACACTGTGTTTTTTTTTTTCAGTCAACCAAAGGGGGCTGCAAAGTTAGTGAAATCTTTAATCACATCACTGAACATTAAACGCAGATTCGGGTGCGAATAACAGCTGATCAGCCGCTCAGCATGAAATCTCCACCAGCTTTAATTTATAATTCCTTGATCCTTCTCTGTCCTAGAAATCATCTTTCCATCCTGATTGGCTGCTTTTCTTTATCGCTCCCCAACGACGCATATTCACCATGGCAATGGCTGATGACGGCGTTCCCCACCTGTTGCACTCGTCAATGATAATTTCATCTCTTTTTCTTTCCCCCTCTATTAAATAAGCCACTGGGGCTTCCTTCCCTCCATGATCCTAATTTCATTTCATCCCCCTCCGAGCGATTTAAGAAGACGTTTGAGACCGACATGTTTTTTTCTACCATGTCACTTTACCCCATCCCACTCTCCACTGCCTTGCCACTCTCTTTGCACTATCCAAATGGGATGCCAGCACTCATGCATTTTTAACAAGAGCAGAGGGATATGCTTGTTGGAAGTTCTACTTCTGTGTGTGTGTGTGTGTGTGTGTGTGTGTACTGCGTATTCATGTGCATGTGTGTGTCTGTGCATGTGAGTGCTGCATACTTGTTCGCGAAGGAGAAAAACTGATGAAAAGGGCCAAAGAGCGATATCGACATGGCTGAATGCGCTATTTTTGACTCACTCAAGGTTCGCTTTGCATGGTAATATTACCTTGCAGCTCACTGTATGAGTGAGAATGCATGTGTGTGTGTGTGTGTGTGTGTGTGTGTGTGTGTGTGTACTGCGTATTCATGTGCATGTGTGTGTCTGTGCATGTGAGTGCTGCATACTTGTTCGCGAAGGAGAAAAACTGATGAAAAGGGCCAAAGAGCGATATCGACATGGCTGAATGCGCTATTTTTGACTCACTCAAGGTNAAAAAAAAAAAAAATCCTCTTGTTTGCTGTGTGTCCTTGTGAGGTCATCTCGCCTCATGTCATCATCCCCTGAATTGTCATAGAGCAAATCGCTGTATGCTGGAAAATGGAGAGAAAAAGATGAGCTTTTAGTGAAGAAAACCTGTCCCGTCTCACAGAGAACACACCCGCAGATATCCTGGAAAATTGGCACCTTCCTTATTCTGCTTTCAATGTCATCTTCACCCACAAAGGCTTGCGGGTGATGAGCTGCGTCTCGGGAACAGCAGCCCATAGTGGTTATGGGAAATTTCAGGATGACAGTTGATATTTTTTACAGCTGAATGTGGGAAATTTGAAGTCTGATGTTAGTAAAGTCTGGACCCCAACAACACCAAATACAACAGACCTTTTTAGATTGAATATGAAAGGAAAGGACACAGCCATTACTTTGGTTTGTTACTTTCAAAACAAACCACTTTCCTTGTAATTTATATACATTGCTACAGAACATGGTAAAAATAAAATATTGATGTGGAAATCGGTGTGAATTAGTGTGGATTTCTAAACTGTGTGCTTGGATTAATAAACAGTATGCCCAATGTTTTGCACATCTGGCATTCAGAATAATAATTATAATTCTGAAGAAATAAAAAAAAAAGTTAAGTAATGTATTATAGTATTTAATTGTCATACCAGACCAATAACTAGTGTCAGAAAATACTATAATATCCAGTGCTGTATGCTTCACTTGGTTCCACTGTGGTTGTTAAAGTTGAATTATCTCACCTTGCCTAAAACGATTAAGTATTAAAAATTTAAACAGGACTTGCACAGTGTCTGATTTATACGCTGCTCTGAATGGCTGACTGGTAATTACAGAATATATTGTTTATGTACAGCAAACAGGATGCATTTTATAATATTAGCACTATTTTTCTGACACCTGTCATTAATCTAAGGGTGTAAATATATATAGAGAGAGAGATTAGGTAACAAACTCTCACCCTCCCACCCCTTTTATTCTGGGGGTCGGAGGTTCATGTTGGAAGGCCCTTTGCATGCTTCAAACAAAGTGCTTGGCGGATCGTCTAACAGTGTCGGAAACTAATCATTGAGATTTGCGTCTGACTTTCTGAAACAGACAATCACGCAATCACACCGCAGTTTGGCTTTTTGCTCGCCTTTGAGTGAGGCACAGGTATAAATACTTTTGCCTTTAAACATGATCGGATGACATACTGTACAACCTAGTTTAGGCTTTTAGTGTTCCCATGAACCTGTCTTCACAGGCTGCTCTTCCAAATAATTAAGAAATACATAAAAAAAATGAAGTAGTTTAACTTGAACGAATTAATTTATCTGTAAACTCAGTTTCTCAATCTGCGCGGAATATTTCTTCTCTATTATATGATCCCCGGTGTGCCTCGTAAAATATATATGGAAGTAATCAACCACTTAATGAACTTTCACGCTGAAAAACGTACTGTATTTCTGTTGAATATCTACAAATGATTTCTCTAATGGAGAAGAGTAAACTTGAACTTTTTGCTGCTATTAAAGCTGCTGGTCCACTGGGTTCATCGGGACCACGTCCATTAGATCAAAGCCATTTATCCTGGCAGACAATTCATTAGAAAGCAGAAAGCAATCAGACTGTGTATCTGTAATTAACAGTCATCTCTCAGATTGCCTCCACACCATTAAATACCACACCAATATGTGGGCCTTGTATCCCCATTATGCACTGCTTAATTAAAAATGCAAATTAAGCTCCCTCTAATTACACACTAACTGACATGGAACTGGACAAAGCATTGTGTGTGTGTGTGTGTGCATGGGTATGTGTGTTTGTGTATGTCCGTGGGTGTGCACGTGGGCAGCGTTATAGGAAGGTGAGTAATCGAACTAATGGTTTGAGTCGTGAGTTGTGCGGTTTTATGAAAATTAAATTGCAATGAAGGACAATTAATGAAACTTTGTTAATGTCAGTCAAACTTTAAAGGGTGAAATTAATCCCTATGCTGAGTCTGCCAGTGGCTGGCATTGACATATCAAGTGCTTACAATTCTGTGGAAGCGGTCCATCCACTGTAATAAGTCTTGAGGGAAATTGCCCTAAACGGATCTAATAAGTCAGTCAAAATGCCCTGAAGTGCACCCTTCAGCAGGATGCTACATATTGGAGGTGATTTTTATAAATGCCATAACCCATGTGTGTTGCTAGATTGTCTTATAAATGTCTGCTATGGTTATTAGAAACATTAGAAGATCAGTGTTTTATTATTTTTTATTATTGAGACTATGTCTATCCCATGCCGTCTTTTATATAACGCTGTTTTTGTGGAAATCTCTTCTCCTTCTCCTCTTTTCAGTCGGCAAGCAACACTTGGGCTATTCACAAATTTTCCCGTTTGTGTTGTCAGACAACGTAACGAGTATAAAATAGTTATGTAATCACAGCCCATACCTGTGCTGTGCTGCGGTGATAAAATTATTTATAATCGCAACATCATCTGACAAAATCAGCATAATCACAATGACAGCTCAAAGTTGTTGTATCTATATTTTGTGCGTTCTTAGCAGGGTTGGAAATTAGCACCAGCCAAATGCTGGTAAAATATAAAAGTGGCTGGTAGATTTCAGACATAAAATAATGATTTACTATTAAGTGGCTGGCGAATTTGAACATTTATCTGTCAGCTGGCTAACGTTAGCCTCTGGCAGAGTCTGTGTGAACCTTGCTGCTTCACTATGAGGATGGGACTTCTGTAGTTTGCGGTCACCGGGCTAACGCTAAGCTAGCTGTTTATGGTTAGTAAATACCTGCAAAATACCTGGCTCCTTGTTAAACCATAAGGTCTTGTTTTCCATTTCCACGTGTTAAATATAAGATGTGGGGGCGTGGAGGATTTGGAGTTGAATGAAGGCATCTTTGAGTAACATAATAAGTAATGTAATAAGTAATGAGTAATTAATTACATTTTTCGAGTAACTTGTCCAACACTGTAGAAGATCAATATGGATAAGGTTATTCTAAGTTTTGCCACGCACATTAGTCATATACAATTTAAAGTGAAGGCCTGTAGCAAAAAGGGGGAAAAAGGGTCCCTTCAGAGTGTAGAAGACGTGATGTGAAATTGTATTTAACATATGGCAAAATATAAGACATACGCACATCTATAGATGTAGTGATGCACTGATCACTGGGATTTAGAACATACAGTCTCTCTGCTGCTTAGTTATATGGAAATGATTCAAGAGGAAGTTGAGGCTTTTGGATGCTTATCAAAGGTAGTGAGAGATGTCTCTTCACTCTGGCTAAATATACTTTTAGGAAATAAAAAGAAAGATAAAATAAGGAGCTGTCTGAGGGAAACAGAGATATGTATCGCACATCATGATTATCTGAGGAAAGGAGGACACGGGAGTTCATCTTGAGGCTGAAATTGATTTGGAGATGGACAAGTGGAAACTTCAGCTCACGCTGCAGCCAAACTTCACCACATTTCCTTTAAATCAGACATGACAGGTTAAACAGCCGTCACCGGATAAATATCTGACACAAGGAAAGAGGCGGGAAAAGGTGAATGGTGAAAAGGAGCATTCTGTGCGTCTCCGTACGTGGTAGGAAAATGCATGACTTTTTCAGACTCACACTTTGCTCCGAGATAACCGAAACAAAAGAGGAAAGAGAAGAAGGGAAGCGCTCCCTTTGCTCCATGGTTAGTCACGTGTGTGCTGATCGTTCGGCAGATCTCTCATTGTCAGGACTTGACTCAGTTGGACGACCTCCAGCTCACACAGGCCTGTGGGCAATCTCTGCGTAGGCCCGGTTTCCTCTTTCTCATGGAAACAACAGGGTTTTAGTCAATCATGGGATTTTCTTTGGACTGCAAACATCTCCTGTTTAACCTACACTCCGAGCAAGATTTGGTTTTCTGAGAAAATCAAACCCTTTCATAGGTATTCATGGAATTTCATTCTCTCGGCTATGCCCGCTTAGCCTCTCTGTCTTGTTATTGTTCAGAAGATTTTGCCGGCGTGTATGCTCTATTATCATTGCTCGTTCCATTACAGCCTTTCAGATCCACTCTTGTCACTCTGTCAAATGTGTTTGCCTGATTTTCACTTTTCATTCCGCCGCTTTCTGAAAGCAAAGTGGGAGAAAGTGTTCATCTTTGTATTTCAAATATTCATTTATTAAACCCTGATTTGTCTCTTATCTGGAAATGGAAATTATTCATCCAGCAGGAAGTGGCCCTGTCACCTCAGCATGCATCACAACATGCCATAATGAAGCACATGCACTGTATAAGAGGCAAACAACAAAAAGATTAACTTTAGGGACCATGACAAACGCAGAGATGTGCCTCAACAATCTTCTGACAAGGAAAATAATTGACAAGGCTGCAATGAGGAACTAAAGGCAGCAGATTTGCCCGAGGCACAGCGTTTACTTAGTACAGCACTACATATTGAACAACTACTGCGTATTCCCCTGCTGTGTTCTCAGTCTCAGTCTCAGTGTTCACAGTCTGTTGAAGTGGTTTGAACTCATCAAGTAATTGTTTAGGAAACCACAATGAACAGATTTTTAAACTACTGTACGCTGTACGCTGTGCAGCATTGAACTGAACTCATAAGGTCGGTTAAAGTCAACTCAAACTTACATCTGTTGTCTTTTGAAATGATCTGAATTGCATCGAACAAACTCAACAAAACTGAAATGCTGCAATATTGGCTGTAAGGTAAAGAAACTGTAAAGAGGCATCCTTGTGAGTTCTGCTAGTCTCGGTATTCACAAGCACTGGTCATCGTATAATGAGGGCAGCCTGAGAAAAAACTAGGCCACTGTATTGGGATGTAATTTAGTACCACAGTTTTTGAAAATGGAGGCTAAACTACTCCTCAGTTACCTTGAAGAAACCCACCTTCTCTGCTACCCACCAAACCTGTCGAACAGAAGACTTTGATCTCCGCCAGCCAACAACACGGACAGCAGAAGTCCTGTGCCAGCGTCTGCCTCTGATGGCGGGGAAACCTCCGTCTTCTCTCATGTGGCTGTCTGCCCCTCAGCCCAGCCTGTCTGTTTTCAAACCCACCAGACAGAAGACGGAGCACAAGAGGCACAAGAGGCGCTCAGTGCAGCCTGCCCGAAAGCCCGTGCTCGGCATCAGGCATCTCATCAAAGCGCTGGGAACGCCGCACTCCAAGCTAAGTCAACTTGGCTGCGTCTGAGCTCAAATATTTGAGCAGCGCTCGACGGCCTGGGTGCCACTGGCAGAGCATCACAGGATCCCACGTCCAAAACAAAAATTTGGGGGTGGAGAAGTGGGTGGAGAGGGGGTCTGAATGTTGGGAATGTGCAAAACGCATATTTATACATAAGTCTCTTCAGTCTCCCTTCTCCCTATTTCAAAACTTATCACTTGATAAAATTTACTGTTGAAGAAGAATTCGGACAGACTGTATATACTATATACTCTTTCTACTGAAGTTATATTATAGTTTTTGATTGACAGGTTAACTTGGACAACAAAGAGTCTTGAGTGCCTTTCATGATAGTTTCACCATATTTAAAGCGTTATAATGTACCATACTGCCCTGCAAAGGCAAAATAAAGTACTTGTATCTGACTTTTTAACATCTGTCTTAGTAGAAATGAACTTTGATGAAATGCAATTTCAGTGAAAACATCCTTTTAAATTTGCAGTAGACCTATTATAAAGAGCTAAAAACCAAGCTCTGTTGCACTTATTGCCCAAACTAAACTGTCAAAGCTAAATTTGCTGTTATCTGTAATAAGAAAAAATATTTTTAATGAACTTACATTTTGGTAATTCAGTCACTTATTCCACATAACTAAATGATAAAGTAGCTAAATCCACTTGATGGAGAACCCAGCGAAACTAAGCTAAAGCTAACTAACTTAGCAGAATCATCTCAGCTTTAGACTTTAGTGGAATTCATGCACGCAGTATTGACAGCAGTAGAACAGACACCTATACAAATAGACATACATTTGATTCCTAGAAGTTATGGACTGTAAATAATCAAAGTAACAGTTATTTTCTTAAACAAACTCGTTAAAATGGACAAGAAAGCTAGAAGAATATATTTTGTTTGTAGATACTTTTGTAGCATTCCCTGAAGATTATCCAAACGTGCAGTATCTGCATTTTTTAGGTATCATGTAGGTAAAATAACCAGCCCAAAAGGCATAAAATTAAGGCATTACAGCAGTTCTATATCGTCAGCAGTTTGCCAGCCAGCTTGAAAATTTTAAACCATTTTTCTCAACTTTACTGCTTCTGTAGTTTCTGCTTTCTGCCTTCGTAGGGCAGCATATTATGGAAAGGCCTAGCAGACAAAATGTTTATCTTTTCCCACTCTCTCTGTCTATTCCCCTCTTGCAGACAAATAAAATATACACACATATATCTGTATAGATATAAAATGGTGCTGTTTTTAATAGTTGCTCCGCCATCTCTCCAAGCTCCAGCAACAATGCAGAAAACATATATCAAATTCACTGCTGTCACCTTACTGAGCCTGCTGTGAATGCTTTATGTCTCGTACTGAAATATTAGGCCCAAAGGGGTGTGTGTATGGTGAGGCAAGTTCACATTAACTTTCACTCACCTATTCAGATATCACCTTTCAGGTTTGGCATTTATAAAACCCATAACAGAGGAGGCCAATGCATCTACACAGCAGAGTTACAAGGGTGTAACATTAGACTGTTGTGTCCCTTCTCCTCCAAAATAGTAAAATAGTCTGTTTTATTCACAGTCACATTGCTGAAGGGTGGTTATAGATTTATTCTCTCACCCGTTGTGCCACAGAAACAGGTAAATAAAATGCAACTCTCCTCCCAGCGTCACCACAGTGTTTTCTCCCACTCACCTGCCGCCCTTGGGAGCATCAAACGCTAAAAAAACCTTTTTATATGCAGATGCTTTTTGCTATTATTCTGCATTTTGATGTGATGTATATTTGTCCTCCTCCAAAACTGAATGCAAATTCAAAACCATATTTTATATGACACTAGGATTAAACAGCAGATCTCCCATATGTTGTTAACATCTTGAGCTCTGTATGTCCTTATCGGTGCATGTGTTATGTGTACTATGTGTATGGATAGGGATCTATGTCATGTTTTATGTTTCATACTCTAGTGCCATCTAGTGGTTAAGAGGTATAATGGACAAAATCACCTCCCTATATACACAAGTGTATACTCACACACAAAAAAACCCCTGTCCTCACATATCCCTGTTTGTTCCCACTTATACAGTCTGGTTTGTGTCCAACAATCCACCAAGGGATATTCTGAGACCTTCTGGGACCTTCTGGGCCTTAGCTCCCCTCTTATGGAAGGTTAGACAGGACACAGGCAGCCTAAACATCACCACCACCTCTCTGTGGTGCAGCCTCACATGACTACGGGGCATAAACAAACCAATCTTTCTCCCTCAGGGGTGAAGTGAAAAGCAGTTTCCTTCAATTCTGCTGGGACATGAAGGGGAAATAGGAATTGTGTGTGTGTGTGTGTGTGTGTGTGTGTGAGAGAGAGAGAGAGAGAGAGAGAGAGGGAGGGAGTGCATTTGCACTTGTACTGCTAAAACCTAGAAAATAAATCATTATTGGACTTAACAGTGACAACCTAATCCTCTGTAGCCACTCTGACCTCAGCGCAGCAAACTCTCTTCAGATACGCAGACAGTGGATTTAATAGTCTGTTAGTGCCGACCTTGGATTCATTTTGTCTCTCTGTTCAAAACACAGTGATCGAAAAACACAATGTAACACAATGTTCTGTAATAGAAAAAAAAACATATGAAACCTGTAAAGAATTAATATTTTTAAATGATCTTAATAAGAAAACCAGCCAGTTTTCTCCACAGCTCAAAAGCTTATTTACAAGGGGTTGATCGTAGTTATAATTATCACCCGGCTCTGCAGTTCCCCTTTGGCTTTATCACGACTTTCAGCTTATTGTTTAGGTATCTGGCCCTCAGCTTTACTGTTTTGGTTCACTCTCACTTCTCTCGTAGCGTCGTTTCCAGCAGCAACAGGCAGCTTCCAGTGAAAAAGCTCTAGAAACCGACTTCGCTACCTGCCCAGCACCAAATGGCAGACAGACAAACCGAGAGACTAGCTGGTGAACATAGTGAAGATAGTCGGTGGAGACCTAAAACGCAGCTATTAAAGGAGAGTGAATCACCAGGTGGCCAGGACCACGACTTCAAATGAATGCTAGTGTTGTTTCCTGTCTGCTGGATGTGTAAATAGGCAACTATTTGCAGGTTTAAGATTTAAGGCTAGTTTAATGTTGTTCACAACCATATTAGGTGAGCCAGTTTTTCCCTTGGCGGAGATGTATAAAAATGGTTCTACAAAGTTCATCAGATGTGGCTGTAAACACCCTAAAATTAGAGCCGAGAGTCAGCGCTTCAACCTCAAAGTCATTTTTCCACTTCAGATCCGATGTGCTGAAGCACAGAGCCAAAACAAACTGTCCTAATACTCATGGGCTGCAGTGTAAGTAGGAAGGATATTTGTGAAGCAGCGGTAAATCCTTCAATAGTGCAGTCGCTTCCTCGCATAAACAACATAAGGAGGTGAACTGTAGGTAGATATTTCCTGCCCTGTGGAGATGCTGACTGTGACCATATACTGTACATACAAACACAAGTTCACACACACACACACACACACACACAGGTGTATTTCAAATATAATATGAGGCGTGTATATGCATGCATCTGGGCACAAGAAAAGAAAGGACACTGGAGCGTAAATCCCTCAACAATGCAGCGACTTACAACAACGCCCAACACATCATCTTTTCTATACATACACACACACTTCCTACGCACACACACACATACACACTTGCACAAAAAGTTAATGCCTTTAATAGCCCGGCATTTACAACACACACCGAGCAGCATAGCCCCCTAGGCTGCTGAGTGATGAGCCTTCCTCTAGACAGCGTGTCTGGGACTTAACTCCCTAAGTTACGACATAGTTCACAGCTGTGTGTGTGTGTGTGTGTGTGTGTGTGTGTGTGTCCACTGATCATAAACGTCCTTTCTCACTCAAACGCACAGAGCCTACTCAACCGTTACACTGCCCTTCAAATTATTTTGTGATTCTAACACATTTTACTGAACTGAGCGAGATGAAAAATTGATTATGTTGTCAGTTTACTTATGTTAGCTTGACAAGATTCATGGAGGGAAGTGGGGTGTGTTTGCTGAAAAAGCAAACTAAGCTCTAGTGTGATGAGTAGAGGACTATTTTACAGTGATTTCAGCCTTGTTACCTTTTACTTTTTCTGTCCAACAGGTGGCAGTCATGCTTTATTCTGCCTCATATCCTTTTTGTATAACTCTCTAAGAAACACTTGACCTACATTTAGAGCAATTTGTCATAATTTAAGGGTTAGGTCATATTATTAAAATGAAAACATACAATTAAAAAATACATTTTCAGCAGAGATTCTATCATTTTAAAACATGAAATGTTATTCTGCTTTTGTGTTATATTTCTAACTTTACCGCATGGGAAGCAGTTTTTTTGTACAAGTTTGTTATACTTCTTGGCATTTATGGTTTCACACTCACTCTAACAACACCTACAGTCTACATTTTTCCTTTACATCAAACTCTGTAAAAGGGGAAATAAAGCAGAAGCATCGTCCCACCACTGCCCATTACTTGAATGAAGAATCTCCCCAACGAATGACTGATGCTGTGACTGGTGTCAAATATTCCCCTGTGTCAGCCCACATCCTACTTGTAATCTTTTCCGCAGCTCAGATAAATGAGTAAATCAGAGCCTTGTCTCTGAATGTTCCATTTAAGCTGACACTATTCCCAGCGCAACAATTTACAATTCACTTCCATGATCCCTTTTCTTGTGATGGATATGGAATTCCCAAACAGACGGTAGAGGAAGAAAGAGAGGGAGGGAAAAAAAGATAAGGCACACAGATGGATGATTTATCGACTTGACTACTTTTACGGGCTCATATAGCGTTGGTGGGCCAGCTGAAGAATGACGATCGTAACCCAATTCCTGCAATAACTAAAAGAAATCAAACATCCCTTTGCTGACTTTCTCTGAGAGCCCTCCAAGGACTTTCCCCTGCTATCCGCAGCACTTTCTTTGTCTCTTTGTGTAGATTATGTAGGCCTAATAAATACTTCCCAACCTCCTCTCTCTTGTCTCACCCCAGGGGCAGTGGCTATCAGAGGCCTTCATGACCCACCTGCCCCGAGTGGTTTGTTGGACCATAGTTGGAATACACACACTCCTTTGATCCCTGCCACAGAGCACTCAGACGCTGTTAACTCCAGATTAGATTCCCCTCCATTTGCATAATGCCTCCTTTAGTCATTAGCAGAACAGACAGAGACTCAGGGGGAAAGGAGCAGTCAGCCTACACAGTTAACTGCAAGATCTTTTCAACTGCAAAAAGGACAATCCTGGCGTCATTTAGAAGCGTAGCTCATGCTGTGTGTAATTATTTTTTAATGTTTACTTGCTTTAATGTTTTTCCTTTATCTAAGAATGACATCCTGTGTTGCTGTTTTTCACGTTAGTTCCTTGCGAAGACGTTCTTTTCTTCCCATTAGCTGTCAACAGTAATTGCCGGGTAAAACTCCAAGAGTGGCAAGATAAAATTGTGATCTAACTAAAACTTTGACAGAACTGAATTAATGTTAATTATGTTGGATTATTTACAGTACTTCAGGCAATTCGTAAGTGTGGTGGAAGCTGCATTTCATGCTCAACAAAACTGAACGACTTTTAAAGGAAGGGAAATGAGCTTCAGTATCTCCAAGTGTACTAACTGTGAAGTTTACAGCAAAGAAAATGTAAATGTGAGGCAACCAGATGTAATTTATTTAAAGTTCTAATCTCTAAGATTTTCATTTTAATGTCTTTTGCAGCACATATGGCGATAATCAGTAATTGCAGGTGTGTTTTTGGACCTCATTTCAGTTTCAGTTTCTAATTATCACCTGTAGTCATCCACCTTTTCTTTGTTTGTTCGGCCGTAATAACCGTTTACTTGCAACGCTAGCAGAGACCGGAAAAAACAGTACACCGCTTCACACACAGGTGAGTTGAAGAGCGAGTCTGTTGCGTTAAAAGCCTCATTAAAAGTCTAACTGTGCGCCGCTTGTGAAAGTCGCTGGGTCATAATAATGCAAATGCAAGGGCTTTCATCAGTGGGCCATAGGCTCAATCACCATTGTGTTACCTCATTCGGAGATAGATAGTGACTTAACAGACATTTATTTGAATGAAAATCTTCGAGGTTATATCTTTAATATTCTTGTTTGCTTTAATGCTGAGAGTTAGATGAGAAGATTGATGGCACTCCCATGTTTGTGCATAACTGAGAGAGAGCTAGGAGTCAATTAGCTTAGCATAGCATAAAGACTGGAAGCAGGGGGAAACAGCTAGCCTGGTTCTCTCCAAAATTCAAAAATACGACTACCAACACAAATAAACAAGCAGCAGTCTTTAGGCTGAGCTAACTGGAAAAAAAACAAGGAAAGTAAAGCTACCAAAATAGCTATCAAAATAGCGCAACAATTTGTTGAAGCTAATGTTCAAACTTGTGTCTCTGTCCACCCGAGTTTATCTCAAGGAACGACGTTTCTGTCTCGATCCAGGTGGCACTGTGCTCAAGTATCTCCCAAGTAAACCATGGTTCAGACTTAAAGCAGTCTCTGTCTGCTCTGCGGCCCTGCTCACCACTATCAGTTGTCTGGTCCATTTCCTCAACCATCCCATCTGACACACACACACACGCACATGCAGAGACACCCCTCTGACCTCCTGTCTGTCGCGTGTCTGGAAACTGATAAATTAGGGGGTCCTGGACACAGCAGGCTTGAGTTACCTCTGATGTTTGCTCTGGTTATGGTGCCTACATCCATCGCTACTACAGTAATGCACACCCACCAACCACACCCATACACACACACACACACAATGCAGTGGAGATACAGCGTGATAGTTTGGCCCTGTAACCATTACATCATTTGAAATAGAGAATCCTTGCTCTGTGTTTCTCCAATTCTCTAATCAGTAAACTCTGGAGGGAGGGAACACTGTTTCTAATCACACTCAGGTCTACGGTCGTACAACCTTGGTTTAGGTACCGTCCTCCTCAAGTCACACAGCTGCTTTCACAAAAAAATCTGTTTCCCATTGAAAAGTGTTGCTTTTTGTAAAGAGAAAGAAGGTGTGAACGAATTGTACCTGCTGACAGCATGTAAACCCACTTGACTGCAGAGAGGTGCACAAGGGACAAGGTGATTTAAAAGGGAATATGCTGAGTAACCAATCATGTTCAAACTAGGCTCCACTTCCAGAATAGCTCAATGTTTTGGGAAATATGATCGCTTTCTTGCAAAGAGTTAGATGAGAAGATCAATACCACTCTCATATCAGCACGCTAACTATGACGCTAGAGCCAAGAGACATTAGCTTAGCTTAGCTTAGCATAGCTTAGCATGAAGACTGAAAGCAGGGAGAAACAGGTACAGCTACTGGCAGCGAGCTGTAGCTTCATATGTAGCGCACAAACATGACATCTCACTTAACTCTCTGCAAGAAGGCAAATAAGCGTATTTCCCAAAATGTCTAACTATTCCTTTAAATAGTCAATGAAATAATGCTTTATTACAGTCACATTCTTTTTTCCTATTTTTTAGAGTGATAAGCAAACATATGTTAAAAGTAAGTCTGCATTTTCAGTATCTTTACCCTTAAAAACACAGTAAGAATATGTATTTCCCATTTCTTTATAATGGATATATCAGCTATGTATATTTAACATGTTCACTCGATCTCCGGAGTTGGGGTTGGTGTGGGTCAGTGGTACTTTTGGATGCCGTGTTTTATAGCTGCTATGTTTCCGTGGGCGATGACAGATGCGGAGTCAATGATTGAATGAGCACGAAACCTCTAGTTTCACCTCCCAAACACACACAGACCCACAACCAAATTGTCGATGCTCATTTAACACAAGTGTTAAAAATCAGCAGCATGCCAGTGTTTCTGTTAGTTCGCGCCCATTAGAGTTGATTTAACGTGGTTTGCTAGTTTTGAACAGCTGCCTCAGAACCCCATCAGCTCTTTAAGTGGACAAACAACCCTCCAATCAGCACTTGAAATAATTGTCACTAAAAATCAACACTTATTAGGAGCAGAAAACACATACTTACACTGCACATCGCAAATCATTATCAGCCGATTATGAGCTGTTGAAATTTTTCAGTAATATATTCCAAGGCACTTGCACATTGTTCAAAGAAGCTCAAATCATAAAAGCAATTCTCTTGGCTCTATTATGTTACGCTGCTCAGTGTTCCTTCCCCAGAGATAAAAATGAAATGTTACTCTGTCCATCCCGTCCTTATCGGAACTCCGGGCGGTATTTTCTACAGGTGCTGCTATGTAGATGAAGCTATTACAGAGTCAAGTGGTGGCAGAGCTCCTGTAAAACGCACCATTGATCACTCTATCTGCCTCTGCATTCCTGTCACAGGGCTGAAAGTGAAGATTAAGCTATGGGACTTCCTTCAGTAGTGAACTGGGTTGTGTGCATGCTCTTGTATTTCATCTAATATGTGTTTTGGCCTGGTGGTTTTGCCACAGACCATAAAGTCTCAATCTTCCTGGTCCAATTCTGGCCCGCGCCCTCTGTTGTGTGACTCTTCCCACATTTCCTGTCTGCATCTCCACTGTGATCTACTGAATAAAGGCAAAAACCCAAAAGAACAAAATGGATAAAAATGGATATTTTGTTGTTCCTGAGCTGTACTTAAGAACCCCAGTGGATATTTTTTCTGATTTGTAATAACTAACATTTAATTTCTTCCATATTGTTTTCAGTTTCATAATTGCTTCTAGTAAAGACTTCAAAGTTTAGCTTGCTGTATAGCGGTGCACCTACATGCATTGTGTGAGCAGAAGACAGATGGTTCACATGCATACATGTACAGTACATGTAGAACAGTCTCACCAAACAGAAGGTGAAGGAGACAAAGACCAGGACTCCCAGGACCGTATAGCCGCTGCCGGTGCTGACTGATAGATTCTCTTGTTCAATCTTGTATCTTTCATTATATAACAGTGGCCAGGGGCCCGAGATCCAGGGGGATACTGAGGGCATGTCCTCAACCAGAGTTAACCATAAAAACTGCGGACTTTAGTCAAAATGCTACTATACTTTTAAAAACCTCATTCAAGGCATCTTTTACCGAGACGACTGATAGAAGAGAATATAGGACAAGTGTGTTATTAATTTCCAGACAAAGACAGTTTCCTAGTGTGATATCGCCAAATGGAACTATAGTTCAATTTCAAAATAATCAATAAGACTTTTGTGTAAATAATTCTCTTCCTTGCCGATCTGACTTCATTTCTGTGTCAAGATTTCGCTGCACACTCTATTACAGCTGTACAATGAGCTCCAAGGCCTTTTCAGTTCTAACTATGTGCTTTTTGTTTGGAGGCTTGAATGCAAGTTCAGAGGTGCAAATAGGGGTGAAATTGCTGTTGCTTCAGTTTGGCTGCCAAAGCTGAAAGAAAGGATTAGAAAGTTTCAAGCCTTGATGAAAGCTGAATTTTTCAGTCTAAAACAGGGCTGAATTCCCAAGGCAAAATACAATAGCGAATTATAATGTTGAATATTATGTGTACTCAAGAGGCTCTTAAAGTGACGCGCTCCACGAGCTTTGAATTACGGAAAACTTTGCTTACAGCTCTATCGTTGCAAGCCATCTGATTTTAAACCAAACCAACTCTAATGAAAATGTAATTTGCCACTTTCTTCAGTGCAAACAGTGTGAGTCACAATGACAATATTTTAAAAACATGATGCCAGAATGTAAAAGTGGCCTTCAAAGGGGATGACAAATCACCTACAAGATCTAAGATAGCACACTTTCCCCCCTAAATGTCCTGCACAAGTCTGGAACTCATTTCTGTCCGTTTCCAGATAAGGACACGAGTAGCACTTTTCGTGACACTCTGCAGGACGCAGGTTCGAGGCGGTCGCACAAAGAGGCCCATTCAACTACCAGGGCAGAAATATCCTTTCAACGCAGATGCCATCTCTCCAGCCGTGTACGGGACACTCAAGAGAGACGTGGCAATAATACGCTTGGAAACTTTTTTGGCAGCTCACCAGCCAGACATAGCTCAGGTATGTGTGGTCAAGAGAAGAGGGAATAAAACACAACACTGACATGAAATGAAGCAGCTCTCTGGACTAAACCGCTAAACTGAGGTCAGATTTATTAAGGGCCACTCGAGGGAACGCGTTGGTTTTCAGATTAATCACATTCGCTCATGGTTACATGCGTAGACACACACCATGCTGGCAGAGTCAAGAGACTGCTCCGCAATTAGGGCGAAAATCTTTTTGCTAAACCTCTTTTCATCGATCATGCTGACGCCAAATGAGCTTATTGGCGTGTGTTCAGCTTTCCCTGTCACATTAGAGATGTCAAATAGACAGTTGTGTGCATCCCGATGCCAAATCAAATACATCATTGCATAGGCGGAGTGTGGCATAGTGCAGTGGGCTCATATCGAGGCTTGTGCAACAAATTGACCATAATACCAAGCAGCTGTGAAAGCGATTGTATAATGGCAGATAAACACAGACATCTCTGGATCTCCCAAAGCAACACACACAGAAGGGTGGTCTGTTAGCACAACGTGACTTCCTAGATAAATTAGGATAAATTGGTCATTGAAGTCTATTATTTGCGAAATAAAAAGGAAGCCAGTCTTAATGAAACATGATGGCTCAGAGTGTGTTTTTTATTTACTTTATTTTTATTGTAACCACTGAGAAATTAGTTCGCAAGTCCCCGCAGGTGCAATTCAAACTGATGAGCATGTTGCGGAGGAGGTCCACCGGTCTCAGTTTTACATGAGGCATAAAACCGGGACTATATCAATATTTGAGAATCAATTAATCTGCAGCGTCGGGATCAGAGCGGATGGGGGTCTGGCATCCGGTTGTTTCCGACCTGTCGGAATAGGTTCCATGTGCTGCCCTGATCCACTGCACCGTACAGCTGTCAGTGGCTGGTAAAAATAGAGGGTGTAGGAGAATGAAAAGACAGTCACGCTGCTCTGTCCTGACACCTTTCAGCAGATATGAAACACAATTAATAGAGCGGTTCTTCCATGCACTTGGCACTGTGTGGGTATAATCTCCCGTCACCTCGGTGACACCAGGACTCAAGGAGGCTTTACAGTGGAACAGGCCAAACCCCTTCCACTTATTTTGATTGTGAGCACAGATGCATGCATGGACACACGCAGCCTTTCCTTACACACTCCTCACATATTATAAGATAGATATAGAGTAGAATAGAAAGTAATAGAATACAGTAGTGGAAAGCAGTGTGATAAAATTACATTATTGTTACTAATCCCAGTAATGCTCTGCTAATTTGACAATTTTGGGGTCGGCTCATTTGCTGTAGTTTGATACAAGGTCGATATCAGTTCGGTATCTTTGGTGTTCAGTGGACAGACTGGTCCTGTACTTGCTAGCTTGGTGCAGGGGCTGGCGGTGGCGGAGGAGAAATGCGACTCCTGGTAACTCCAAAGTTGTCTTATTTACACGTTGTGTCTCCTTAGCTGGCTTCCTAACGTTACCCACTGGTAAGGCTACATTCAGGAATTACCTGGCTTTGTTCAGAGTTGCAGCTTCACCATGAGGATGGGACTTGGCTACTTGTTAAACCACAAAATATCGTTTTCTTTTTCTGCATGTGTTGAATACAAAAGATGTAATGTGTGTTTACTTGTAATAAAGTATTTATACAGTGTGGTATTGCTACTTTTGCTTGAGTAAATGATCTGAATACTTATACTTAATAGAATAGAATAGAAAAGAATAGCAAATCAAGCTGAACTGTCCCTTATCTGAGAGGTTTATTTTGCCTTTGAGATAAAGTCTGTTCACTCTATATTCGCACAGTTTGTCCACAGCGCCATTGAGGCTGCATATTATCACCGCTGCCAGCGCTGGATCACAGTTCTCACTTTCCAGGCAGAAGCTGGACTGCATCTGGCTGTTTATCCAGCTTCAAGGTGACAGCGAGGCTGTGGTGATATCACAAGAGGGTGCTAGTCACCACACACCACATCAGTAAAACACTGCCTGCACTTACAACTACACACACCGATACACACTCAAACACAAGGGTGACCGTGACGATGCAGATCAGCCTTAACAAAGATAAAGATGGAGTCCTGCTTCTTAGTATGAGTCAACATTAGCTTGCGTTACACTTTATCTTCACAGGTTAACTGTACTGGCTTGATGCTAATTTCTTCTGAACAATTTGAGGACTTATGTTGTTGTTGTGGTTCTACAGATAATTTGTCACACTTTCCTAAACAAGACAATACATTGGTCAAAATATGATATTAATATTCAGGCGTTACATAACATTCAGATGAAGCACTGGCGCCAACTGAATTTCACATCTTTATTTTTAGACATATTTCCTCTCTCTCATAAGACACCATTGGGGGCCAAATCTCAGACTTTCGTGTCAAGTTCCAGCCTGAGAGCTCATCCTCACGTCGCCAGCCTCTTTCTGCAGTGCCAAATGTGCATGAGTATGTGTGTTTGTGTGATGTGTGTTATAGGGACAGATATCAAAAACAACACACACATTAATATAATCCCCTTCCCACTCCATCCTGCACATTTTTGCTCTGGGGCAGAGCTTCTGAGACAACTGGTGTCCGACATTTTCTTCATCTTAATCTTTATATTTGTAATCTTGGGAGGGCTTAGAGAAACAATCACAACTTCATGGAAAGTCTTGTTTGCATTCGCTTGGGCAGTTATAAACCAACAGGCTTTGCAAGCGTAACAGAGTCTTTATGAGAGCATTTTATAGTCACCAGTGTCAAAAAGACGAAACAAGGCTACAGCTTGTATGAATGTTCTTGGTGGCTAACGGGACAGTGAGTTAACAAAGACAAAAATAGCATCCTGTATACACAGACACCTACCCAATGTGCTTATTCTGCTCTTCTTTTTTTCCTCTGTTGGTGTTATTAATAGGTCTGTGACTCTTGGCTACCCTTTCTTACGGATTGGACGCTGGCTGCTTTTCCCAGCGCCGTCCTCCCTGCATGCTCTTTATCTGTTTGCCCTTCACCTTCTTCACACTACTGGGGCTTGAAGGTAAAGAACTAAGGGAATGGAGCTGATCGATCGGGTTCCTTCATTTTGCATACTAGATATTTAAGAGGTTAGGTGGCGTGTCAGAATTTAAAACTTTTCCACGCTAAAAGTAACAATTTCACATTCACAAAGTGTTCCAATTTTGAATCTAGTACTACATCTGTGTTGAAAGTCATTTCAAACATTTATTCTCTGTCTTGTGTAGGACTTATATCCAATTCATACTGACACGGTGTCGCAGGCTAAACCTTTATTGGTGGTTGATCTGAATGAGTCAACACTAGTCATTAAACCTGGCTTCACAACCCTTCTCCAGACTTTGGTTGAACTGGGATTAGATGTTGCCCAGTTTTGGTGAACAAGCCTTTTTATTAGGGATATTGACATATATTTAAACAAGACTACTAGCGGCTCTTTGAGGCTAGCAGTGTTTTGTACTAAATGCTAACATCATGCTCACAGTGACAATGCTTATATGTTGATATTTAGTAGGTATAATGTTTAAAATGTTAGTTTGGTGTGTTAGCATGCTTGCATTTGTTAATTAGCACCAATCACAAAGTAGAGCCGAGACTGCGATATCATTAGTTTTGCATGTATTTAGTCATAAACCAAAGTTTTGGACAATTTGATGGCACTAGATAAAAAGTTACGGGATGACCAAAGTGATTACAATTTATCCTGTGGGAAACATGAATGTGTGCACCAAATTTAATGGCAATATATTCAATAGTTGCTGAGACATTTCACTCAAAACCACAAATGTCAACCACTTGGTGGCGCTAGAGGAAAGGTCAGGGAATCACCAAAGTTATTAGGATTCATCATCTGGGGAGCATGCATGTCTGTACCACATTTCATGGCAATCCATCCAATAATTGTTGAGATACTTCAGCGGTTGACCAATAGACCAATAGACATAACATGTGTAGCCACTTGAGAAAAGCTTTGTTAGGAATTAAATAATACAATGAGGAATACAGGGACGTATTCTATCTGAACAAAGGTTTAACCCGTGGTTGCAGTCTTATGTTAATGGGTCCAACATGGGTTGGATGCATGTTAACGAGACCAGCTTCATATATGACAGCGGTATTACATTCATATTACCTCAACTACGCTATAACATTCTATGAAGTACCAATTGGAAGAGTAGGAGGAAAACATTATGTTCTTCTCAACATTTTTTGTGTATATTCGTGGCATGAACAGATCATTTTCCATTTAAGGAAAACCATTTCTAATGAGTAAAATGCTATAAAATCTGATAGGGGATAATGGCCAAAGCCACAAAAACATGACAGATTTATTTTCTCACAAGAAATGACACTGAACAGAAACAGTAAAATTTGATTGAAGAGGATTTAAGTTTGGACCCAAGTAGCAGTCACAGGGAAAGGTGAGCAGTCATTGTTGGTTATGGCAACAATTATAATATATAACAACCTACGAATACCAACAAGCAGCACTGCTACAGCACAAAAACCTCTCTGCAGAATTTCCATGGCATACACTGGAAGTCAAAAATACAAATTCCAAGCGTGATCAAACAAAGCTTTACACAATATCCTTAACTTTTCACCTCTTTCTGTGAAATGAATGTTTAGCCTTTAGACATTTTAGATGTTTTTGTAACTTGCACAATACCAACTGAAGCACGCCAATTTCCCAGGAACAAACTTATATTTTTGACTGAAAAGCTGCATTCTGGGTTTGAGGAGCCAAAAATGAAGAGAGCTAGGATCTGTCAGGCTTTTGTCTTTTTATTTTCCGCTGCTTTATGGTTTTGCTCTTCTTAAATCAAAGTGATGACCACACATAGTTCCTCAGAGGTCAAGAGCTCCATTGTAACTATATCTCTGGCCATTCTTTCCTCTGGGCTGGTTAACATCCCGCAAAGGTACACACTGACAAGACAATGAGTCATTGATTAAAGTCACTTTTTTTGATACTGTTGAGAGTTTGCTCTGAAATTATTGTTATTTCGTACTCTAATCCCCATAAGAACATTATATTACTGAAATCAAAAGCATATTCTGTATCAAAAGTAGAAAGGACAGTTGATTTATGATCTCAGGAGACGTTCTGGGTGTGATTTTGCCAAAAAGCTGGGTCATCACCCTCTCAAGTTGGCGCACACCCCGCTGCGGCATCTGCAGAGTACTATAGTCATCACTAGTAACTTGGGGATTTACCTATCTTCCTCCTCCCCTTCTGTTTGGACATCAAGCAGAAGAAGGTGCTTGTCAGACCTGAAGAGTGGCATTGACAGGCCAACTCTGGACTTTTTAATATGACCTACAGAGGCATCACTCTGGGCCAATCTCCATGCGTGGAGAGCTTTTCTGGCAACCACAGCACAGCATATGAAGGTGTTTAGTACAATACGTCTCCCTCACCATGGCAGGGGAAGAAGTGGGGAGTAAGAAAGGAAAAAAAAAAGTTAGCATGTTAAAAGCAGTAGGGGTTGGATGTAGTGTTGAAAGGCTGGCTGGTTTCCAGCGTCCAGCGTGGTGTCGTGTGATAGACAAGCTACGGATGATATAAAAGGTTCTGCCCCACACATTCGTTGTCAATTATCTATTTGGAGGGTCCGGGTGGATGCATATGTGTTCTATGTTCTCAGATAGACCACAGAAATCGTGGAATCTGGCATCATTAAGAAGACTTATGACAAATATTGCACAGCCAAATAGCGTGATTCTTCTAAGCGTAAGAAATCTCATTGTTTCACAATGTTTTATCAAAAAATGGTGCCATCACAGTTTGGGATAGACTCTCCAATTCCCCGTATCTAATGCTTATGATAGAAAGGTACAGTTATTTAGAATTTGTTTAAGACAAGACAAAAGGTCTTCTCAGGCTTTGGTTTTAAAAAGGACTCTGACAGATGCATTTTTGATGTGCCAGGGCAGAGGAACTTTACTTTTGCATCAAATAAAACTTTGTGCTGCCAAACGTATGAGGCTTGTAAGGGAAAAACACACAAACTGGCTAGAAAGGACCTTTATGATAATTTTGTTTTGGAGAGAAACTTTTGACCTTTGACCTTGCAGGCAGCTTTTCAGTTGGACAACAATTTCCAACTTGATGCATCAGTGTCAGTCGAGTCATTTTTTTCCTCCTAAAACATGGCCCCAAGTTTCTTAGGTGATTCATTAAAAAACAACAATGCAAACAAACACATACAAACAATTCCTGCCATAGAGGCAAAACTCTGCGTTATAAAAGAGACAACTCTGGAGTTTACTTAAAGAGCAGCGGCACTGAAAACACACTTTTCCCATCCACACCAAAGAACCTGGGGTGTGGTAAGTCAAAGCCTTCAAAACCACATTTTGACTGCTGCGTATTAAATCTTCTTTATTTTTCTACAGAACCTGACATGCTTTACATCAGTCTGTTGGCCTCCGACCATCAGCCATCAGCAGAGGTCTGAAAACGTAGCCCAGATCTGAAGTCAGAATTGTGACAATATCACCAAACTACACCATTTATCACAAATTTATCAAAGCCATGTCATAGCCATCTTCGCTATTTAAAATGAAGATTACAATTTATCACCAGCCACACATTTACCATTACTGTTAAAAATGTTCCATGTGAATCCAGCTGTTTTGCCTTGTTATACCATGGCCACTGAGAATTTCACGATTCTGATTGGCTGGACGGTGTGGATCAATTTTTAGCAAAAAGACAGTACAATTGAAAACCAATATCTTAAATGTCACCTCAAAGGCATTTTAATTATGCTTCCTTGCCCTGATTTGCCGTCATTCTTTAACAATTTGTGCTTTCATTTGTTGTAAATACTTATTCAAAAGTTTTTATCGTCTTTCTAGAAATTGTGAGGTACTTTGTGCTATATAAATTAAGTTTTACATATTCACTACGACGTAGGTGTTTGCCATTCTGAATTAATGTGCCAGTACCACAGGTGAAGACAGCAACAGGGGGCTTAGCTAAAGAGCTTGGAACTAGGGTTATTTGTGTAACCATTAAAATAAAACCGATAAATAGCCTTTCAGTCGGTAACCATGCAAATTTTATTTCAAGTGTGTCTAATAATGGTGGGAATCTGGATGTCCAAGTCAACCAGTGGTAGGAGGAAAGAGAGGATATCAAAAATAACATCAGCTAAAGTGAAGCTCAGAGCCTGGAGGTCTGAGGGACAGCTGAGGAGAGAGGAAACATGACCAAAACCACACAGAAAATGAAGAGATGAGAAGAAATCGCAGATAAGAAAGTAAGAGGGAAAGAGAGACAGAGAGAGGCAGCCTGTGTGTGTGAGAGAGCGTGCTGGAAAGATAGTTGTGCTTTTTCAAGATTTCATAGCATAAGTAACATTTCTTTCTCTCCCAATTTCAAACTAAAGGAAAAGGTACAGGAACTATATTTCATGATATTTAAAACAGAAAATTAAGATTAAAAATTACATTTGTTTTTAAGTTGACTACATATGGCATGTTTTTAGTAAGTGGACATGTATAAAACCCTCGAAGTTGTATGATTGTAATGGCCTTAGCCTCTGTCTCATCCATAACAATCATGGAACTTACTACTTGTTGGTCATAATAATCCCTTACTTGATTAACAGGTCCAGGACATTTTATGCAACGTTATTACAGAATGACACAGTTTAAATAATTATTCCCATACACCAGGTGTAGCTGTAGCTTAGCTGAATCCCAGCTTTAGAAGACCTTTCAGAAATGCAGAACTAGTGACTTATAACTAGTACTTCACTCAGCAAAGAGCACAGTGTGGCTCTCATTGGGACACAGTAGGGATAGCAGGGAATGTGCTACAGCTGTCTGCCAATCTGAGAAAAATGGGAATCGCTGTGCACCTCCAGGCCCCAGTTCTGTCAACTGTTAGACCACTAGGAGAAACAAACAGAACCAGAGAGATCGGCAAGTTGGGTCAAACCCTGGTGTCACAGGGGTCATGTACCATGTGGTGGTGCTTTTGCTCCCCATTTACTAAATTAGTTTCCATTTATTTTTACTTGGTAATAGCGGCTTTGGTGCGTGACAAGTTCATAGACACATACTCAAATAAGAGCTAAAGAACCCTCACTGGTGTGTCCTGCAGGCAAGGCAAGAGAGCCAGTCATTGATTGTGTTTAGTGTTGGCCTGCTGACCCATACAACAAAGTGACGTGATGTAAACCATTGGTGCGCTCCTGGCTTTATTTGATGTGACAGACCTCCTGTAAATATATACATAGCATGGCCAAGTTTATACCACTTCTCCACCTTCTAACTAATTTCCTGACCTGAAACTGATCAGGTGAAATTATCAGTCGCGTGAGGACAAATGACTCCGATTTAAAGGAATCAATTTATCAATCGTGACAGTTTTCATGAGACATTTGTTTCTGATCAGCAGCTGAGGAATTCACCTCCAAGAAGCAACTCAAGTGCTTCACCGCGTTAAGTGTGCAGGGGGGGACGTGAAGGTCTGGTTTGTAGCACAGTCAATGTTTCTGACAGATCACTGAAACTTACCCGCCCAAATCACCAGGTGAATAACTGCCAGTTTGCAATGAGACATGTCAGACGCGCTCTTTTGCTATTTGAGCTTTAATAGGCAGCTAATAGCCCTGCTTTCTGTGAGGTGTTTAAGGTCCACGCTACACTCTGTCACTCACTCCCTTGACCTCATTGTGTTTCTAATGGTTGAGGCAAGCGTCGCCAGACACTGACGCAATGATGCCTCGCAGGCCGTTTCTATATTCAGAGAACCTGTAGAAAAAGCTTCTCTGCTTCCCAAGGTGGAAATTCTCATTTTACTTTTTTTCTCTACCCCGTCCGTATGATTTGAGTCTATAAATGTCTCCAGTTATCAGAGGGTCTTGTCAGGCAAAGCAAGAGGTGCTATCAACATTAGTGATATGTGTTATTTATTTATTCGTATCACTTTGACATTGCACACGATCCCACGCACTTGCTAAATCTCAGAGAAGTACTGCGTAAGATCAGCTCTGTAGCATGAGACAAAAATGAATTGCTTTGGCTCGGTGACATTTCACTTTATTAGTGTGCATGGGGATGTGGTCATATCTGTTGGGTGCTGTTTTCCATATGGTTGTCATAAAAATATGATCTTATAAGCTCAAAACATATCCTTTCAGAGTGTTATAAATCAAATTTTGGCACAGTAGCAGGTTTGGCACCAGTCAGCAGAAAATCACTGCAGCGCTATCGCAGCTTAGATGTGTGGTCACTCGCTGATATTTGTGCAAAAAGAAGATAGACCACCCTAAATGGTAAAAGCATAATATCCCACTATCGTTTTAGTTTAGGCTAATGTTTTGATGTTGAATCTCAATAAAGAGCTACAGAAAATGTCCTTTTTGAGGCAGATCAGCTTGTGGATATCTACTTGTGACTCGTGCTTTAGACTTTAGACAGGCTTTATGAAATTTTGGCATTATTAATCCAGCTTTCATGATGACAGTCCTAGGTCGAATTGAGAGACGGTATGCCAGAAGATGTGGATCGCCATCATTTTTTTTCCTTCAGTTTAGCCGCAGTGAACTTGTGTCATAGTCACAACACAGTCTGGAGACAACAAAAGAAAAAACTTTGTGTTACATGGAGGGGTCATCAATGTGGTGAAAGGCAATGAGAAAACTAAAAGCAAAACAACCTAATTCTTTTAAAATTACTGCAGGAATGCATGACTTGATGTGAAAATGAGCAAAAGGTCAAAACCAGCAATTATTCCACTGACAACAGACTGTTGTTTTTACCCTGTTTATTTCTGCTCCAGTCTCCTTTTGTGTGATGACATTTCTTCACTGTGTGAACCAATACAGACGCAGAAACTTGATGAGACTTCCACATATGAAAATATGGAAATACGCATTTCACATGAAAATATTTTCATAGTGCATTGCATTCATCACACTTAGTGTAACCTAAGGTAAGTGAACGAGTCTGAGGTGATGACAGCACATTGTGCAGCAGTTCACCTGGCCAGGTGATGACAAATATGCTTCACCTTTGATGAAACATTATTTGGAACGACTTCCTTTTTGTCATCTTAAAGACACAACATTGATGGTGGATTTGTAATATGAACAGATATTATGAAATAAGAATAAGAAAATGTAAAGAAAAAAATGCAGGCTACATTACTGAAGCCTAATTAATAAAACCTCTATATATATTTGTTGGCAGCAAAGACCAAAATTAATTTGATGGTAGACACCACAACTACTGCATATTTGATCAAGTAAACTGATGAACCAGCTAGAGGACAGACTACACTGAGTGGTATCACTATCCACCATACACAAGGAACAAGTGGCTGATTAATATCCGGGCTTCAGAGAATGAAAATATGAGAGTCACTTTGTGTTGTCATCAGGTGATTCAGATACAGTAGACATGTAGAGGGTAAGATTGAAAACAGACCATCTTCTGGGTCTGTGAAAGAGAGAGCGAAAAAGATAAATTTAAAGGGATGCTTTTTTTTCCAGGCTAACAATTGTGCTCCCTACAAGCCCCCCACCTCACATAAACTTTTCTCGCCATTAAAAATACAAAAGGTTCTTTGTAAAGCAGTTTTTCAAGACCAACATTGCAACAAAGTCAAATATTGTATCAGTAACACAGCCATAAAATAAAATCAAAGATGTTTTTAACTTTTAGAGAAAAAGCTGAATTTCTGCAGACTGTCACCACTGACTTATTAGAAAAGCAACGTTTGGGCCACCCTTGTCAGTGTTAACGGTGTACAGGAATTCAACTTTTTCTCTTGTGCAATTCATTTTCCTACACCCCTATCTACCAAGTGTACATTAAACAATACTTAGTTTTGGTTTGTACCTGTTACTGTAAAAGACCATTGCAGTAGTCCAGCGGCATGGAAATGAAGGCACGTATGACAATCATTGAATACTGAAGCCGACCTAATCTTGGAAATATTTGTCAGAGGATAAAAGAAAGACTGACTTGCTAATGTGGTTTTCCAAATTTAGGCCAGAGGCAAAAAGCAGAGGTATTCATCTTTGCAAGCATTCTCTTGACCAATGATACAAATGTATTTTTTATTGAAAATTTGTGGACATCCAACCTTTCATATGTGCTAGCCATTTAACCAAATGTGGACAGATCCATATGGCTGTTGGGCTTCACAGGAAGGAATATCAGAGTGTCATCAGCGTAACAACGAAATGCGATGCCATGCCTACGTATAATGTAACCAAAGAGAAACACATGTAAAGAAAATATGATTGGTTCCAGAACTGAGCCCTGCATGGGGCACTAACCCATCTGAGTACTGTTTGACCTAAAACAGATGAGGGAAGATGGTAAACCGATGCAGATGCTTCTGTTTGTGTCTGAGACCATGAAAGAGAGATTAATGTTAACATGACTGGTTGCATGGGGCTTGGTGGCCACGTGCAGTTGATTTCTTTTTCTTTTTTCAAAGCAAATATTTACATATTGAGCACATGAAACATGACTATTGCCAAAGTTTTAGAGTTTATGTCTGACTTTTTCTCACAATAGTCAACACATTTGTTTCTTATTGCCCTGCCATGCAAAAAAGAAGAAAGCATTTTAGATGCTGTATGTGTCTTAATTACTAAGGATTACCACAAAAAACAGTAATAAACTGTAAAAGAAATCCATAGCAAGTGTTCTTTTCTGTGAGCCGAAGGCGTGCTGGCACCTTTGTGACTTACTGTAGCATTCTGGTGAACATAAATTTCCCACCGTGCATGTTTCTTCCTGAACATTCTTTAAACAATTGGTGATTGATTAAACAGACCTTTGGCAGCATTTAGTCACACAATTTTACGGGAACCTTAACACATTTTTCTGGAATTTAATCATTCAAACCAGTATTCTCCACTGTGTTAGCTGCAAGTAAGCTGCATTAAGTTTTTATCGCTTTATCACTCCTAGATACCACAGGTTTGAAGATGGATGTTGCATCAGGAACAGTATCGTAACGATCCATCTTCTCTCTAAGAGTCTCCATATTATGCACTACCTGACACTGCAAAGACTTTGTGAACATTCTTTGGCTCTCAGCAAACTAACCTTCTGTCCATTAAAGGATTACCATTGTGACAGAATCGACAAAACCCTGCTCTGTCTGGTGCTGGCTGTATCATACTTCATAATGTTCACAAACAGAGATGTGAGAAGGTGTAGGTGGGGTGGACAGTGTGGCACACAGACCAACCCTTGTTCACCAGGCCTCTTATCAGATTGCTTACACTCCATCCTTCATGCAGTACATTAGGAGTCAGCTGAGGGGAGTAGGTTTCCTCATTCATCTCGACTGCCATGCATCATCCCAAAAGAAAGAAAGAGAGATGAAGACACAGAGGACTATGAAATACTGGCAGTGTATGTGTGGCAAATTGTGTGTGAGATCCTTTTTCAACACCGCTTTACTTCCTGTGTGTGTGAGTCATTGCATGTGATAGGCAACATGCAATTAAATAGACCAAAGGCGGGGAGTCTTAGGTGGACGTATTTATTGCTCTCACATGTATGATCTCATACAACACACACCTACACACTGACTCAATATGTGTTGTTGATTCCACAGGCAGGTTAAGTCAAGAAAATAACCACGCGCTGATGTCATGCTCTTTTCCCATGTCAGGAGGACCGACTGGCCCCATTACCACAGAAGAAAATACAACATGACAAATGGCAGCAAGCTGGCTGCACATTAAGATGAAGAGAGCAAACAACGCTTGCCAGTGGTGAAATTAGCGGAGTGAGTAAGAACACATAGCTCGGCTTACTGCGTCCCCTCTGATGTATGACACTGGACAATGTAGCCTATCTGAGGCCAACAAAAAGGGTCTCCATCAGCGACATCGTGATTAATGTCAAACAGTGGTCCAAGTAGCCAGGCTAAATTAATTATCGCTAATTAAAGCTGCATTGCCTGCCTCATGCCAGCAGCAGATCAGGTTCCAGTGTTTGATGGTGCTATGGAGCACTGACAAAAACGCAGAGGCGAAAGTGCCGTGCGATAGTCGCAGTCTAACTGTGTTGCTGTGACTGACAGAAAAGCATGTTTCTGTTTGTGACCAATATCTGACTATGTAACCCTACACTTATTGTGAAGGAAATATGGTGATATCAGCAGTCATCAGCTTGTATCGGGTGTCAGCTTGCTGCTGCCTACAATGTTAAACTTCACTTTATCTGATGTGGCAAAAGAGGATGGAGAATGTACATAGAGAATATTAGCTAAAGGCTGAGGAATGTGATGGGATGGGTGAGGGTCCTATAGTTACTGACTGAAGCTGGGAACAGACCTTGAGATTATCAAAACATATGGAGACTAGACACCCTGTACAAAAGAATTTATTTCCACAAACATGTCTGTCTGCCTCTGTGTCTGTCTGCGTGTGTGTGTGTGCGTGTGTGGCGTAGGTGTGGCTCACCTCTCCCGACTCCCAGCTCGGCCTCTGCAATCTGCAATCATTCCACTCACCTGTTCAGCCTGCACTCCTGCTCCTCATCAACTCATCAGCGTGACAGTATATCTACTCCGGTTCTGCATCCACTCATCGCCAGATGGTTGTTTCTCACTCAGTGGTACTCGCTTGCGCTTGGCTGTACTGTGTCTTCTCATGCTCAGAGTTATTCCTCGTGCTCACGATACCTTTGTACTTACCTGTTGTTTCCTTGTGCCTCCAGGATCACTCCTCAGTCATTCCTCTGCCTGCCTGCCTGCCTGCCTGCCATTTACCCCTCGTCTCTCTCCCAGTCATCTCCTGGCTACACTCACACCCCGGCTTCGCTTCTCTGGCTCAGCCCTCCATCATTGCTCTCCGCCCTGACCACGCCATACTTCCTCATTCCCCATTCCATCGTCATTATCATTACAATAAATCTTCATTCTCATCATCATCCCCGTGTCTGAGTTTGCATTTGGGTTCCCCTGCTCTGATCGTGACGCAAACATGTTTAAAATAATGTGGGGAAAAAAAACTTAATTGACTCAAGATCCATTTAGTCGTTTTTTTTCCCCAGCACTTTCAACTGCATCTCACGGTCTTCCTCAGCAGATGGATTTTGCTCAGTCTTTATGGAGATGAAATCATAACATAGACTCAACAATCATAACGTGTACTGTACATACCACCTGTACCAGACCTGGTTCTTATGCTTTATAATGTGTGCAGATGGGTATGGCTGTAAGTTATGTTAAATGGGTCTATTCTTGTGTCTGCTGATCCTCTGTTCACATCGTTTGTGTGTCTGTACATCTTTTGACTGTTGTTTTTTGCAAGTCTCAGTGTATTTGTGTTCTGCAGATCTACATTGTTCAGTGTTTACTCAGCTCAGAGTAGCATACCCAGAGCACCATTGCAGATACCTCGAGTCTAGCCAAACCCTCCTCTGACCTTTGCAACAACCGAGCATTGTAGCAGCAAAGGTCAATTTTGTTTGTGCATTTGTTTTCACACGGGATTGCGTTTGATTGCGAATTGAAAGCAGGGTTCAAGTGACATCATATAAACTTGATTCTGACAAATTTGATCTCAGTGATTTGCGGGAAAATGATTCCACCGTATACAATAGAGACAAACTAAACTAGAATATACAATGTGTGGTAGTTCATGATCAGCCTTTGGAAGCATGAGGGTGAGAAGCTGGAAAAGGGCATATCAGATGGGATCGGCACCATGCAGTAAACAATAATATACAGAACGTCTTAAGAATACACACATCAACTTGAACTTTGAAATTGATTTTGCTATAATGATAAATTGGTGAAGCACAGAGGCAAAACAAACACGGGGTCTAAACCGCAAGTGGGAGGCCTAAACTTGAAAATGTACCAAAAGCACCCATCTTTCTTTTTTATTTATTTTTCCCTTTGTTTGTTTCTATTGTTAGCTGATGTTTTGACATTTATTTTGTAGTGCAACAATGGTGCCATACCCCCAACGGTTAGACCAACAGGAGAGTGATTACCTTGACTATGGATGGAACTTCTTGTTCCCTTTTCTGTTGCTCACATTGTTGGACAAGTATTGTGAGTTAAAAGAAACTGTCCCTTCAGTTAAGAACTGGAATAAAATATTTAACATCACGCTGACAGACAGAAACCTCCTTACTTTTCCGTTCACCGCGGCCTGAACTTTGCCTCATGAGTCGAGGATGGGAGGGATTGAGGAGGGACGAGGATTGGGCATGGCTGCTTTGACAGGAGATAGAGGCCATGCCTGTGGTGAGCACAGACTTTTGAGCCCGGGGGGGATAGCGAAGGATGACAGCCGCCTTGTGCTAATGGCTCCGCGGTGTCACTCTTCCAGTGGTCTCACCCTGATGACATCATTGCTCCAGGCAGGCACGTGTCACAATGGGTTGTTTAGGAAATCCATCAAATCATCTGCTGCTGCAGCAGAATTTAGTCCAAGCCCCTTTTGATGGCCATGAACCACACTTAACATCTTTAAGCACCGTGTTTATGTCTGTGTCAGTAACTTTTTGAGCTAACGGAGTATAACACAGACTAAGAAATTACAGCCATGTTGGCAGCACTGTAAAGTACATAGGTGCAGCGTTGCTTTGAGCTGGATGCTAACGTCATCATGTTAACATGCTCACAATGACAATGCTAACATGGGGATGTTAAGAAGGTGTAATGTTCGCCATCTTACGTTAGCATGTTAGCATGCTGACATTAGCTAATTAGCTCTAAAAACAAAGTACAGCGGAAGCTGCTGGAAATATCATTCGTCTTTGGTCATAAGTCAAAGTACTGGATAAATGAAAAATTTTACCTGATGATGGCGCTGGATAAAAAAGTTTAGGGATCACCAAAGTGATGACAGTTGATCCTGAGGGAAACATGAATGTCTGTACCAAATTCCATGTTGATCCATCCAGCAGTTGTTGAGATATTTCCATCTGGACCAAAGTGGTGGACCTATTGACAGACTGACATTGCCATTCCTGGAACGCTGAACCAAAGAAAGGGATTTTAGCGAAATGTTCTATTTTCTTCATTGGCAGGACTGGTGCATGCACTTTTGCCGCTCTAGGTGAGAAACAATTATGCTGATCCTCTATTTGCAACGTACCATACCAGCAACAACACACAAAGGCCAATATGCCATACACATAACGCAAATAGTCTAGTGAAACGCTAGTGTGCGCAAAGTATCAACATAAATTATACATGATGCAATATGCGGGCATTTGGCAGACCCATATACAAATAACGCACCAAACAGGTCTGCATAATAACTCCAATAACCCAGAAACTTTTCAGTGTGCACTGTCCCTGGGAAAATCAGTTCCTTTGACTCGATATGGTCCTCTCTCAATCAAAATGTGTCAAAGTCCTTGGGTTACAGTTGTTGGCCATTTGCTGGGATCATTCAAAATATCCAATATTTGTTCAGGTGTCTGCGCTCTGATGATGCAGCTAACATTTGCTGTTTCTTGTAGAGTGATGTCGCTAGCTGAGTTAGCAATCTCCTGACTTGCCCTGGACTTGATAGTAGATTTGAAGGCAGGCTAGCGTCTGCTCTCGTGGTGCTGCTAGCGCTAGCACCTGCTGCTTCTCCTTGTGGAGAAATGCCAGTAATTGGTTTGGTAATCTCCTGACATGGCGATGGACTTGACGGTAGATTTAAAGGTGGGTTAGGGCCTGCTCTGGTGATGCTGCTGTTAGCGTTAGCACCTGCTGCCTCTTGTGGAGCAATGGCGGGAGTTGTGCTAGCGGTCTCTTGGTTCAGTGGTGGACTTGAAGGTGCATCATCCTTGCTAACACTTCCGGGATCAACATATCTTAACAACGAATCCCTCTGTTTTTGGAGTGTTTGCTCCTTCAATAGTCTACTCTTTTAGACACGCTGCAGTATTTCCTTATCCTTTTCTTCTTCTTCTGTTGTTTAATTGTCCTTATCCTCACATTGCATTTTTTTTTTCAAAGACAATCAAAGTTGGTGGTGCAGGTGCAGCGTGATTGGCACTATTGTACTGCTATTGGTTACTCTACGATTCTGCTCATGAACAGTTGGCCCCATGTTCAGCCCACATTTTGCTGCCCTTGCCAAAGTGCCGATATAGGCAATTGCCTAGTTTACCTATATGGATGCGCCGGCAGTGTTCATTGGATATAGGTCTGTGAGGATTTAACGTTTATTTCCATTCTTCAGAGAGAGTAGCAAAGCTAAAACTTGTACTCCTGCTGGGCCTCTGTAACTATATACTCAGCTGAGTGTCTACTTTTCCTCTTAATCCTTTTATGTTTGTCTTAACAAGGAAAACCGTTGGGGGTTGAGCCTCAGTATTATTTTCCAAAAGGATTTCTGTAAGCAGGCTTAAAAACTTGAGCTTATTACTCTATAGGCTTATTGCAAAGTTGTTGAAGTGGCTTGAGAGCAAGCCACCAGTGCAACTCTTTGCTCCCTACATATGCACCTCAGCACATCCACTCAGACAGAGTCCTTCACAGAACTGAAATCCACTCAGAGCACATACAAATGTATGATTCCTTAACCCCCACCTCTGAGTGTGAAAAGTGAAGTCATAAACCGGCGAAATGCTAACAAGGCTATTGTGTGTGAGATTAACGTTCCCTCGAGGCCCCAGCAGAAGGGACTATGGATCTTTCAGGAGGAACTCAGAATATGACAGGTCCGCCCTGAACTCAAAAGAATAATACACTAGAGTGACCCGCATTAGCACTTGTAAATAGGTCCCTTCGCCGATGACTCAATGGTATAGATGCTGGCACTGGTTCAGCATTACCATGACACTGTGCTTGAGTGGGTGTGTACACTTTAATCACCATCACCATGACAAACGGTAAGCTTAGGGGCGAAAGAAAAGGTGCCATCAGTGTCTTGGCTGGGTTATGCAACCGTTTAATCAAATTCAAATTTTCCTAGTTAAAAGAAACGGGCAAACACTGAGAGTGCTGAAGCTTTTCAAGCATGTCTGAATGAGTTGCTGAGGTTTGTCTTTGGATTCAATCGGAACGCTTTTGCCTTTTACATCCAGTGACAACTGCATTTATAACCCACAGTGTGTTTCTTTGTGTCCTGGCCAGGGATAAAAGATTAAAGGGCCACATTTACTAACGGGAAGTGTCACACATATTTGAGATGTCAAACAGCGAAAAAAAATATTTGGTATCATTTCACATTTTTCCAGAGGTTTCACAGTAACTTCATTCAAGGGCATAGGTTTGGTTTCACAAGTGTGGGGAGACAATGAAGTCTAACCAAAAACAAAACAAAACAAACAGAAAAACAAACATTGAGATTTAGAGAACCCAAATATGTACACATTGACCTAATAAATTACACATTATGATAAAATTGACTATTGTACTTACAGTATATTTGTTTGATGTTAAATCAAAGTAGATTGAATTGGGGGGAAAAAAAGCAATAGCCCTGAGGAATGGCTTTAACAAGCTCCACCAATCAGGGGGAATGCATGTCGTCTTACAGGCGAAACCCAGGGCAAAAAGTCTACAAAGCACTTGCTGTTACTGTAAATCTCACTGCTGTGAGTGCATGATAGTAATTGAAAGCGACCAAGTTGAGCGTATTAACATTTTTATCACCTCAAAACTTCTCTTATTTGGTGTTATTGTGACTTGAAAGTAAGAGGAAACTGTTAAGACAGATTTTAGTCAGTAAATCGAGCTGGAACTATAAAAGTCAGGCGAACAAAAATAGAATTTTATCCCCATTCCCCTTGTGGAAATTGCTTCCTTGACTTCATTTAACCTGCCACCGCAACTTAACTGGAAAAAAACAAATGCCCAAGTCACACCAGGAGAGACTGGAAAAACTCTGATCTTCTATGTTCCCACATCATATATTCAATTTTAGATTACATGCGGAAGGCAGTGTCATTCAGATTGATGTTGAGTTATACAAAATGTCCTCCCAAACCTTTCACAAGTAAAACATAAGCCAGATTCCCATGAAGGCCAGCTGCCTCGAGGCCTCTCACAACTGACATGACCCGCACTGCGCTTGACTGTCACCAGCAAAATGATTATTGCATTATACCAAACTGGGTGTGCATTAGATATATGTGTGGGACAGGAAGTACAGGACAGACAACATGGGACCTCAAGGATTAGCAAATGATGGTGCTCTTGTAGCTTGTTTTCTCAGTAAGTTTACATTCCAGTAAGAATTCAGATCTGATATTACGCCACTCAGTTACCGACTCATAAATACAGTCTAAACAACTTGTGTTTCCTCACAAGTTCTGCTTCTTGTTCAAGTAAGACAAGCCAGTGCTGGCTGTAATACAGCAAAATATGAGAATGGATTTTGATGTTGCAAAATGGGTTTTTAAACATATTTCAATGAAACGCATGTGCACAATTTGGTATCAAATACTAGCTTTCCACATATGAAACTACTAACTAATTGTTCGTGCTGGTTTTAGAGACAACTGCTGCGAAAAACTTGGGCAGCCAGAAGCTAGCAAGTGTCAAGTGAATCCACAACATCACACAAACGTCTTTTCAAGCCAGGCAGGTTGGAGAGGAAGGAGAGGAGGAAGACTGGAGAGGAAGAAGAGTGAAGGAGATAGAGGAGGAAAGGTAAAGATATGATTACAGAGCCTGACAATTTATTATTCCAAACAATGTGTTTGGGATAAAATACAAAAATGAGGCAAGCAATGGGAATCTGTTAACCAAAGTATTTCATCTAACGGTGTACTATTTACTGTTAAAGATTGGAGAGGAAGGGGGAGAGAGTAAGAAGGAAAAATTGAGGGAGTAAAAAGAGTGAAGCGAGGAGAGTGTAGAAGAGTGAGGTGGAAAGGTAAAGAGAAGAGAAGGAAGAAGAGTGAAGAAAGGAGGAGGAGAAAAAGTTAAGAGTAAGAAGAGTGACACAAAGAGATGAAGAAGATGAGACAGAGGAGGTACAGTGGCTCAGCTTCAGTCACCATGGTACTGTATCATGGTCAAAATACATGAAACCGGAGTTGTCCCTTTTTTTCATTTCATATATAACATTGGATGTTTTAATGATATATTGACCGCTGTACTGGAAACGTTTTCATTTCAGAAAGAAATCTGGTCACCTTAAACTATAGGTAGTAAGCTAGTTAGCTGGATAAGCTAACCTTTGCAGCTTAGAGCAGATGTACACACACGTAATCCATTCTTTACACTTTTGCTCTTGCATTTTTGGTTTTGGAGCGCCTGATGTGAGACGTGAAGAAAGCTTTACAGGCTTACCGTACCTAATTATGGGTGCTAACTATAATAGAATAATTGCTTTTTCATGGGAGGCGGTTTAGCAAATGTGTCAATTCAGCGTTCACAAAGGGCTAGATGATTCCCTCCTGGGGGTTTTTTCTACCACAGTGGGGTTTTTGTGTAGCTGTTCGTAGACATGATGTGTAGGTTTAATTTTGCAAACTCAAGGTTGCCCAGAGGTGGCGATTATCTCCCACTTAGTTTCCCTTGGACACAGTAACTGGCGCCCAGATTTTAGGACACCAGCAAAGTACGTCAACCAAAGACAAGCACTCCAAGAGATATTTGCACATGCTTTGTGTCTTGGCCAGTCTGGGTTATTCAAGGGGTTTGTTATCTTGGGTCTCCTTCATGCAATCGTTCACACCGCCCCTCTGCTCCCACACAGAGGGCCCAACTTTTCGTAGCCCCCTGCTATCACTGAATACACACTCTCTATCAAACACACACACATGCGGGATCATGCAGACATACACAGTATAACATGTAAGCATGAGCAGGCGGTAAATACGTGTGCACATCGCCGCTCATGCACATACATCACACACAAATAGAAGCAAGGGCATGCACACTCAAGCACATGTACTGTCACACAGATTTGGATGTTTTGGACTTAAGAGGAATGTTGAAGTCCGGCCAGGATTCAGACAGCTGTGTCTCCCCAAATCAGAGATTTTAAAATGGACTGTCCATAACAAGGACTTGACCTTTGACCCAGAGCCTTTCAGCGCTGTGTTTCCTCACTCTGCTCCTTCTTCTGGCCTAATGATGAAGACACATTCCTTCTTCCCATGCTCATTCTTGGATTTTGCTTTTGTTTTCTTAAAAACATAACAGCAGAGGGTGTGTGTGATACAGACAAACTGTACATAAAATGAATGAAGATAGGGACTGTGCATGTAATGGAGACAGAGTGGGAGGATGAAAGACAGAAAATAAATCTTACCGGCAGAGTTTTTTGCACTCTTTTCAGAATCTCACACTCAGATTGGTTATGCTTTTTCTGGGCTACAGTGATGACAAAGTATTATTAATGTTATTCAGTCCCAGTACAGTAGTTTAAAGCCTCAGAAAGAGAAATACTTCGTCATTACGTGAAAGTTATAATCCTTAATTTTACACATCAAAGTCTGTTTACAGGTGGGAATGCTACTATATATGTGAAAAAAGTTGTATAAAGGCTCCTGTAGCTCCGGAGGGAGCGGTGTGAAATCTGATATATTGCCTCAAGTGATGTCACTTGAGTCAGCATTGGTTGGATCTGAAGACAAGTTTGAAAATGAAAAAAATCTGTTGGTGTGGCGTTAGAAAGAAGTGATCTTATCAGACCTCTACAGTGCACTCCTCATCTCTGCTTGAGGCTACATTTGCCACTACTAGCATAACACACCGAATCTCTGACTGAACTGTCAGTGGTTGAGTTGCACTGTGGGTAATGTAGGCACCGGGTTTGACAAGAAAAAATGCATGGAATAACAAGACAATATCTCTGGTTTTGGTGCATCAATTTTAATACTTTCCTTTCTGAGATCTGGTGACTGCGAAGGCCATAGCATGTGATTCATTTTCATACTCCTCATACCATTCAGTGACCCCTCGTGTCCTTTGGATGGCGGCAATGTCATCCTGGAAGAGACCACTCCCATCAGGATAGAAATGTTTCATCATAGGATAAAGGTGATCAATCAGAACAACTTTGTATTGATTTGCAGTGACCCTTCCCTCTAAGGGGACAAGTGGACCCAAACCATGCCAGCAAAATGCCCCCAACAGCATGACAGAGCCACCGGATCCCCTCACTGTAGGGGTCAAGCATTCAGGCCTGCACCGTTCTCTCGGTGTACACCACACATGCACTCGCCCACTTGTCGTGAATGT
>NTHP01000098.1:1463666-1534756 GCA_003416845.1 Oplegnathus fasciatus
AGATCTAAATGCAGACCGCACTTTAGTCACTTTAGTTGAATCCAGCGCTGGAATGGCAGACTCTGCCACTGACAATGCAAACTACTACACAGAGAGGCAACTAATTAATGTAAATACATTTAATAGCTATAATAGAAATGACAGACATAATACCCAACATTGAGGATGATATGATGCAAATATTGATGATTAAAACTTTGAGGTGCTTGGAAGATACAAGACTTCCACCTCCATCGAAAAGGGGATGAAAACAAAAGATTGACTGTAAAGATCTCATTTACCATGATGATGGTTTTCTATTGTCAGGGGAGAGAAAAAAGAAGTTGAGAATTAGACTGTAAAAACACCTGGAAATATATTCCCCCCCGTCCCTACTTGTAATATAGCACCTGTCATCATGCAGCATAGAAGGGAGTAGACTAGTATCTCAGGAGCAGATAAATTAAACACACACGTTTAGACAACTTTTTTTGTGTCAACACAGGCAAAAAGGCAGGTCAACCACATGAGCCTGGAGTCAGAGCGCCTGTAAACCGATCCTCATAGTCTAAGCACATCCTCTGTGCTGGGGTCCCTTTTCTGCCAGGCTCACACACACACACACACACACACACACACACACACACACACACACAAACACTCGTCCATGCACACATACTCACATTCCTCTGCAGGCTCTGCAAGGGGCAGGCGCAGAGTGTGCTGGAAGCTTGGAACTGTTCTTCAGAGTGAGCGTCTCTCTCACTCTCCCCAGTCGTTAAGTTAGAGAGCAGAGGAGGAAGGGAAGGCAGAGAGACCAGGGGAGGTCTGACGACACCCTCCCAGCTTACCCGGCACCTATTTTAAATGCACAGATTGATAAATGCAAGTGCACAGTCTGGCTTTGGTCTACTGGAGGAACATCAAGATTTATAACCAAGCTGTCACTCTGCAAGAGATGAGTGCAACTTTTCCTGCCAGAACAAAAACTTAAAAGGAGCTTTGGAAACATAGCATGTGTAAGTGTCCGTAGTGAGAGTAGCAGTAGCTTTCAATGCTGGAGGTCCAATGTAAGGATGGATCACGCATGTTCCAGGCTAACGGTGTTCTTCACCGTTTTCTGATCCAGCTTTAAAGGGAACCAGCCAAACGAAGAAAGGAGCAGATACAAGAACTTCATTCACCTGCAACTTTTACCCCGGGCTGATATGATGCTGTGGTACAACTTTGGCCACCGCTTGCTCTCTCTGGCGGCACTTCTGGTGATTGTGAGCTGCGGAGGAGGGGAGCAGAGGAGAGGGACGGAGAGCAGCAGCACCAGCAGCACAGGTGGTGGCAGCAGCAGCAGCAGTAGCAGCAGCAGTGGAGGAAGTAGTAGCAATAATTACAGCAACAGACGCTTTCATAAGATCCAGCATGGCCAGTGCACCTACACATTCATCCTACCTGAGGGAGAGGGAGCCAGAGGAGGCTCCTGCAGGGAGGCGAAAGCCGGCAGCCCGCAGCACAACGCCAACTCTCTCCAGAGAGATGCTCCACCACCGGAGCCAGACTTTCCCAGCCAGAAGATCCAGCAGCTCGAACACATTATGGAGAATTATACCCAGTGGCTGCAGAAGGTAAGGAGGGTGGTGTGCAGTTTCAGCGCAGCGCTGACAAAGTTGACCGACAGAGTGGAACGACAGTCCTTTAGTACAGGCTGTTGGTTTGCTGTTTGACATCATCACATCATGTTTTCTCGATGGTAGAATGCAGATGATAGATCTTCCTGTTTTAATTAGATGCCTGTTGAAAGAGGTTGTGCATTGAATATCATAACAGCCGTGCATGTGACTCGATCCGATGCTTCTGAAGTGGTCGCGCTGAAGTATATTTGTATTAAGATATTTGTGTTTCCGTGGATGTGTGGTCTCCGCAGAGTGTCTGTTTGTGGCTTCACAAGATAACTTGTTTTGGTTTCTGGATGAGGCTCTCAGACTAAAACCAGGCTGTGTTTGCTGTTTTCTCGTGGTCGACGCATTGTTTGTCAGACTGTTTGTCAGTAGGAGAGTTTATCTGCTTTAAGATGTCAAGAATTTGTTTCTGTGTGACACGGCGTGACCAGTCTCAAACTGAAATGTCATGGAGACTCACAAATGCCAGTGACAAAATGGAAAACATTACAGTACATGCTCATCTACGAGTTGACACAAATTCAGCATCCTTTGTCCTGAGAAAACCTCTAAAACTATTCTTCCAGTATACATTGTGGTCACTTTGACAAGACGGCTGTATTTCTTCGAGAAACAAAGCTTCAGTCAGACACAAACAAAATGTGTATTTAATAATCTAGAAACCAGAATTGACAACACAATTTATATTAACCCTGCTATGCTGTTATGTAACTGTGTACATTATCTGAATTGAACTTTTTGTTCTGGATGTCACACACAGCTGTCTGATTTTATAGCCTCCACAGACATCTTGGACGGTTGAGTCTCTGTCTGCTGCTCCGTATCCATCCAGCAAACTACCATCTATTTTTTCCCACTTTCTCCCCATGTTTTCCTGAGTAAACTACCCTTTCAGTAAATTCCACAGATGTCCAGTTGAGTTGCGCAGAGCGTCGGTCATAGAGCAGAGGTAGTTATATGTCAGTCACCCCCTGTTCTCCAGCGGGCTGTCTCTTTAATGGCAGGAAGTCAGAGAGAGTCCCCCAGAGACACTCAGAGGAGGAACAGACAGGGAAAGAGAATGCTCCCTTTATTTATCCAAGTCAAGGACGTGTGAGTATAGCTTGAAAATCCAGACTTGCATAAAAGGAAAAAAAACTATAACCTGTTTGATTTTTCTGTAGAATAAAACAAACACAATTGTCACTTTTACTGAGCTGATATGATATAAAATAACCAAATTACAATTTATTTATAGAGCCACCGCAGTGTTTACTATGTTCAAACATGGTTCTACTGTAATGTTAATGAGTTGCAAATTCACTGATATGGCTTGGCAGGCACTGTGCTTTTCTAAGCTTTGAGACTTTGTGTCTCCGAAGAGAGCGAGATCATCTCTCTGAAATGAATACGTGAATCAAATAAACAAACTTCCAAATTCGGCTCTCCTGCTCCTCCGCTTTCCACAGTATTGTTGTTCTCGAATAAGATCAGCAGGTTCAATCTGTGATTAATTCCTGAAAGCTAATGGTTTATTTCTTGTCTACAGAACAACTTGGCGTAGCACAAAGCAAATGTGTGCACAGATAACACCTGATGGATTTGATGGATTACAGTGGAACTGGGGAATTAATCAACCCGAACCTCATCAATACCGCAAGTCTATTCATTAGCAATCAGCGTGTCCTCCCCAAAACCGTCTGGGCTTCTCCGCTGTGAGCCTGCTTTTCATTTACGCTCAGAAAGTAAACTTTTCACTCCTCAGGTTGGAGGAAATAGTCATTCCTCATCAATTAACCAGGCGTCGGTCACAGTACGTTACAGCGAGATGTTGATGGAGTTCGTAATTAGGGAGGCATATTGTTGAAGGCTACTCCACCCTCCTGCGAATTCAGAATCTCTCACTAACCCACAGAGCAGATACATATATGTCTGAATGCAAATGAAATATTGTATGAGAGGGATTTTGAGCTTACACGTTAGAATCTGTGAAATATCAGCTTATCATTGGACTGTATATCACTGACTTTATCTCAGTTAAGAGGAGGAATTTACTGTATATGGTGTATGTCAAGGTTTAAGACGCGTTGTACCGTAAATTTTACATAGCTGTGTGTGTGGATTCACCTTTATATGGCTGAAATAAGAAAAATAAGGAAGATTTTTGCAAGAAATCTGCACTTTTTTCACTTTATAGGGTGGAACACCAATATGTGTTCATCTAATTAAAAAAAAATATAAAACCTTGCACCTTTTATTGATCAGTTTCTACGCCGGTTCACTATTTGAGTCACATGTCTGAAAACCTGTGTGTTTCTGCATGGCTCCCAAAAGCGATACATGTGTCAAGAAAGGCCAGGGGTGAAATAACACTGGCTTTATCTTTGCTCAGTGGACCTCATCCGTCTGTGATAGTACAAGTGATACTATGAAAACAGAGCGGCAACGTTGGTAGACTGAAAGTTTGACTAATGAGACCTCTCGAGTAACTTTCTCCTCCGATGTTAAAAAAAAAAGAAAAAAAAAGGGGAGCATGTGAAAACGTCTGCCATCACCACTAATACTATTATGCTTCTTTCCTGACACTTTGAAGTTCTGCACGACCACGGACATTTTTCATTTCAAATAGAAAATTATTTTATTTTGTAAGAATCCAATATCGGCAAGGTTATATAATGTAAAAGTTAGTGGATTCTATTTTAAAATGTGTTATGAACAGAATTAAATTTAATTCCCTGGATGTATGTTATTAAAAACACAAGTAACAAGTAAGAGATTAGCACAAGACAGGAATTGGAGCAGGCATTTCAGAGGGGACACTTAAACACACAGTGGTAATTCAGCCTAATTGCGCTGCATGGGGGGGACATCAGGATGCAGTTAACATTTTTCATTGGACAGAAGATTAAGTGTCCTGGCCAGTCTATCTATCTTAATCACACCAGCGTTTTTTACTGCTTGTCTAAGCGAGAGCTCGCCCTGATGTTGCTCCAGCCAGCCCAGATGAAAGAGGCGGACGGAGGCGACTGTTCCCAGATAGCACCCCTGTGCCTGGGTGCTCGGTCCAGTGTGGGGGGTAGACAGAGAGAGTGATGCAACAAACAGCTGTTGGGGAAGCATTTTCAGTCTGAGATCTTTCCGTCCTCAACCCAGGGTAAAGTATATGGACCCTGATAACATTCCTGACCAGTCAAAGGTGGCTTGTGTTTGTCCAAGGATTACTTCCCTGTGCCTGCCTGCAAGGCGAGGAGCCTCGGACGAGCTTGGCTCTGATCTCAGAGAGAAAATGCAACCAGTCTCACAATCGCGTCCTCCTCCTCCTTTTTTTTGATGCATATAAGTTCTTGCCTTATGGGAAAAACTTGATTATTGTTTTGCTACATTTTCAAAACACAAGAGTGGAGCAAATCGTTGACGCGAGTTGATGACTGGTCTGTGCTTGCATTTGTTTCTTTTACATTATAGCGCTACGATTCTCCAGGCATTCATTGCATCATCTGACACATCTCAAAGTGGATATTGTACATTCTGACACAAATTACTACCACGGCTCTATTAGACCCATCTCGCACAGTGTGACAAGGAATGAACTTGGGAGATTGCTGTCAGCGCTCAGTCTAAAGGCGCATTTAGGCACGTTGTTCCAAAGGGAACCAGAGCAATGCGTATGTCTCCAATTGTTGAACTATTCCTTTAAAAGCATTGAATAAATTCTTAAAATTAATTCTGACACTCACGGGTAGGGCTAGTTATCGTTTGACATTTTTCAATACAATAAAAGTAACATTTCCATGCCTGAGTTTTGTTATCTGTACCAATTTCAGTAAGAATGCCTTTTTCAATACCTTAAATATTTCCCCACAAAAGCCTTTTTTTCATTTGACCAAAGAAGCCACATCTCTTAAATATTATGTTTTACTAAATACAGACAGCTGTACTAGACATAAATTGTCAAAACTGTCTGAAGTAAAGAGAAGTGTGAACCTGAACAATAGAATTAGATAACAGCTTTCAGTACTTCATGACAGTTTTCGACACATTTTAGTCAGTACCAAAAGACTATTGAGTTCTGAAACAAATCTCTACTCATAGGTAGTAGAAAGTGGACTGATGAAGAGATATATCTTTGTTTTTGGTACCAGTTAGAAGCTGGGCTGTCGGTGAGCTGAGGGGCAATGAGAATCAGTCTCTTGTTGGAAATATGAGAATGGTAGGGGTATTTAAGATAAAGAAAATGTTGTAAAAAGTAGACGAAGTGCGCATCTCACAGCACTCTCTGAGAATATCCTTTCTATTTCTCCCATATTTCAAGGACAACGAAAATTTGGCACAGATAGAAGTTTAGCAAGCCAAATTTTGTTTCTGCCCTTGGGAGTGAAAGTAATAGATCTTCTCCTTTCCCTCCTGGTGGAGACAGCAGAAAGTGGTTGAGAGCAGTGTTTCTTGAGAAGGACGGCCTGTGCCAAACTAAGCTGTTGAACAAAGGGAGCGGGGGGAAACTATCGACGGTGTCTTATCCCTGTGAAATTCCCATCATTCTGCCTCTCGACGTACATGACTGTGCTGCGTAAACAGTGGTTTAAAAGGATATACCGACATGTAGGCAGCAGCTTGTTTCCCTTCCATACTGGGAGTTCATACGAGAAAGGGTGAATATGTTTCTCTACTTAATGCTATCAGAGGGCCACACAGCATGCCTGGGGATCCAAGAAGAAACCTATCTATTTTAGGGGTGACTGCCTCTATGAGAGTTTATTTTCACTGATAATGTGGGCCAAAACTAACAATCAGATGATGCAGAAAGGCTAGGAAATGCTCAGAGGAATAAAAAGCTCTTCCTTCCTGACCCCAAAACTTGTAAAAAGGAAACCATGGAAATTGCTGAAGGACGCTACAATAACAGCTTCCAGAGAAGTTGTCTTGGTCGCACTTGCACTATGACTGAAAGCAAAAAGGAAACAGAGCTTTCTGCTTAGCATGCCATGGGAATAGGGGAAAACATTATGGCCGGGGCACAGTATTTCCACATGGACGTGAAAATGGAGCCCAGCATTGTTAATGTTCCTGATTTTCAGGAAAAGGGGCATTTAGTAGTCTTGTCACGCTCAATATGGCAAGCCACTTTGTTTTGAGACCCCCTTTTTTCCAGAAATCATATTTCAATGCAGCCGGTGGCCCCAAACATGCTGGAAATCTTGATATTGGGCAGACGTGTATTGTACACCTATGAATCTAAAGCTCAATAAATGAAGAAGTAAATTTCTTGGTAATTTCAATGTGTGTCTTGAATCTGTCTAGTTTACCTTATTGCAGCTACAACACAAGCATTGGGTTCCTTTTCCATCACTCATTTGAGTGAATCACTCTCTGGTGGGTACTTTATGGGGGATTTATTTTGTTTTAATTACACCCAGTGAGCATTTTTCTGTTGAAAAGACGTTCAAAATAGGCTTAAAAGTGAAAGTTTCTTCACCGACTATTTGAAGAAGTTGATTGAACGTTCACATTTAGACCATATTTCACCGGGATTTGCAACAGTGAAATTTTTCATCCTCTACAATGTGCAAATAATAGCCTATCGTCATTTTGGAGCCTAACTAAGAAACCACATTCAAATTTCTCAGTTGAAAGCCAGTTTTGCAAATCCCGGTATTAAAACAAAACTTGACCTTATGGGATACAAACCCTGGTCTCCTGAGTGTTAGATCCATTCAACCACCACAACTTCATTCCCTCCTGGACTTTGTTCCGGTTGGTGCTCACTGGGTAAGGTTATAAATTTGGCTAAATGCAGTCAGGATTTATGATGTCCCCTCTGAAAACAGTGTTATTATATGTAGCTTGGCACCCACTGATGCATCTGTAGAATAAATTGATAGCTTCCTCTGTTTCCATGTGCCCTCGAGTATGTTCACTCCAGTAATTGAGCTAATTTTTCTTCATTTGGTTGCCGGAGGTTTTGTGAATGTGAGTGCTCTACAGTGTGTCACTCAGGTATGGAAGTGATCTGTTTAAACCTGCACTAATTGATTTTTTTAAGCTACTTGGAGGCAGCGAAACAAGCTATAAACACAAAATTGACATATCATTAGCTTATAACAGACACAGAGCAACATTAGCATTCATTTGGAGTCTTGTCTCCAGCTCCCTGTTGAATGTGAGTCTGACCCACTCTCTGTTTTAGCTCTGTTTTTGGTCTCCACCAACTCCTGAGGGAAATATTGGACTCTTTGGCTGCTAAATGCTCCATTATGTTCACTAGCTAGTTGGTAATTTGGTCTGTCTTCTGTTTGCTACTGGACAGGTTGTGGATTTATCAGAGCTTTTTTGCTATAAAAAGTCACCTGGTATGATAAAACGACATTGATGAGGCTGATCCAAAACATCAAAGTGGCGTGCCGTAAAACCAAAACAATGAGCTGAAAGATGCTAAAATGCTCAGTAGAGCAGGGGTGGAACTGCAGTTACCATTTACTTATCTGTGGTTCATTACAAGCTACCTTTCATCATTAATATAAAAATATTGGTTATAGCAGCTTTAAAGGACCAGTGTGTAGGATTTAGTGGCATCTAGCGGTGAGATCACAGATTGCAACCAACTGAATACCCCTCACTTCACCCTTCCCTTTCCAAGCATGTAGGAGAACCTACGGTGGCTGCCCTCTCTAGAGCCAGTGTTTGGTTCGTCCGTTCTGGGCTACTGTAGAAACATGGCGGTGCAACATGGCGGGCTCCCTATGTAGATATGATGGACTCATTCTAAGCTAACAAAAACACAATGATTCTCAGTTTCAGGTGATTATACACTAATGGAAACATAATTATGAATATTATATTCCATTTCTGCCAATAGATCCCCCTAAATCCTACTCCTAATCCTACTGCTCTGCAGTGTGTTACTCAGGAATGGAAGTGATATTTAGATATTTTGTTCCACTGTGGCATTTAAATATTTTACTATTAAAAGGCTGAAAGAAGAGAAAAAGCTTTTTTCAAAAGAACGAGTATAAATAATATTATTTTGGGCAGGCAAGTGGAAGTCATTAGTACTGAGAGTGTAAGTTATGGTCAGAAGAGTTGCCAAAAGCTCAAGGTTCGTGGCTGTATCTCTGCTCACTGCTAAGGTTGAGTGATTATGAGCCAAATATGAGATAGTAATAGCTTAGATAGAGCAAAACATTAGACATTATAGTCAATCTGGGTGCGCAGTTAGCGGGGAAGTAACGTGGTGTTATCACAGCCTGCAGCAAATCACAACTGTGTTTGAACTTATTTCAGTCGCAGAACCGACTGTTATCTTTGTTGCATTTTGGTTTTATAATGACTTGATAAACGGAGCAGATGATAATATTACTCACCCGTATCTGCTGCCATTTATTTTCCTCCAGACTTCATTTAGGTTGTGCGCTGTAAATCGAGGTTTGATGAAGGTCAAGGGAACTGAAACGGCGTTGAAAAACAAAACCGCATTGGAGAATTTAAGCTGCTCGTAATGGATACCGCAGGACGTCCACACAGTGTGAATTTACAATAACGTGTCAGTCACTTTTTTTTACAACTGCTTTACTTCCTGGAAAAGACAACAGTGAGGAAACATCCATGTCTTGTATTGCTGATTCTGGCAGGGTGCAGGAGAATGAAAAATCTGAATACACTGTAAGTTGTAATGCTCTTGCTACGTGCCTCATTTTATGTTCAAGTTTAGTTGTTTGACCGCCTTGTGACTGACAATTATTAATCCCAAAGTTAATTCAGTAAAGTCTGAACTAGGGAGAAAAATTCCTGAAGTCTCCCCACATGCTGTCTCTGAGGCCGACTCTCCCCACAGCGTCCCTCTGACTCTCCCCGACAGATGTTGCTTTCTGAGAGGATGTCTTTGTCCGTCAGCGCTGGGGAGCCTTCCAGAGGTTCCAGAGGACAGAACCGCTTCACCTTTTTTTGGAGTTCAGCCCTGAGTGTTGCTATGGTTTCAAATCGAAGAAACAAAAAGAATCACAGTCAGATGGTTGAAAGAGATGCTTGTGTCTGAGAGGGAAAGGGCTGCAGAATCGGTTAGAGTTGTGTAAAACTGATGACAGGAAGCAAGTAAAGGTGAAAAGAGAGAAAGAAGGATATAGGGTCAGAGTGGGTGAAAGATAAACTGTTTCACTCCCTCGCAGTGTGGGCCAAATAGATCTTCAAATGACTAATGGTTGGCTCCATTGTTTTTGTTTTGTTCTTGTGGTAGTGGGATAGGAGCCACTTGTTCTTCAAGCCTCCGTGTCACATCCAGGAATTACCTCACTTATTTATTTAATCTTTTTTTGTCCTTTGGTGTGGGTGAAAATCGTGTGATTTATTAACTCACAATTTGAGACCCACACATCTTGATGCTAGACAGCCTGGAACTATGCAGAATGGCAGGCTGATTACAGCCCGTCTCTGTTTTCTGTGGGTGGTTTGGACAATTGAGCGTGTTAGGTCTCGGTTTATCGGTTAAGTGCTGTGATTGGTGTGACAGCTCGTTCAGCCTGCTCTCGGACGCACATGCACAAATTCACACACACAAATACGAAACGACAGACATGCATACACACATGTACACCCACAAACCTGCATATGTGTTTTGGAAACACACTCCTAACCCTGTCCAGAGCTGTGTTTGCCTCGTCTGGGATCCGAGCCAGGCTTCTCACATTCCGCACAATACCAGGGCCGGAGTTGGCACAGAGACTACAGACGTATCCCCCGCTGTTTGAAAATAACACCCTCAGAACATGGTACAGTACAAGTCAAAAGTCCTCATAAAATCTTTCACTTTGTTGACCTTTCACACGTTTCCACATTTCTTTTTCCTTTTGCGCTTTTGGTGACACCCCAGTCAGTGATGTCAGAGCAGGTGATTAGCTGATGGAAAACACCTGCTGCACGCCCTTTGTGTTGCACGCTATGATAAGATTCAGACGAGGGATGCACACTTTTTCTTGCCCGATACTGATTTCAACAGCTAAACTCAGGGTATTAGCTTATACTGGTAATGTATTTACTTTTTCAATTTAAAATCAATATACCTCATTTTTCAGTTTTCATCAGAAATGACTTGTTTTAGGCCAGAATCATTTGAAAGATGCTACATTCCTCTAAAAAAATCTACACAAAAGGGCTTTTAATATTGTTTTAGAAGATTCCTTAAATGGCACTGTTGCACTTTTGTAATGACAGTTCAAAAAGAAATGTATTGGATTGGACAAATCTGGCCAATACCTAATCTGTTTAAACCTGAAATAATTGATTTTTGGTCGTATACATGACACTGACATCTTGTCACCTTCTATGGCAAATGTGTTAGCAAACAGTTGCTTATTTCCAAATCCAGCAGACAGGCAGCAACATTAGCATTCATTTGACAGGTAGTGTACAGTCAGTTTATCAGACAGTTTTTGCTGAAAACAGCTGCCTGCTGAGTGCTGAAAAGGACACTGATGAGAGTGATGAGACCGAATGAAAACAGTAAAATTGTGGGCTGTAAAGCCAAGACAATGAGCTGAAAGATGCTAAAATGCTCCACAGAGCTGAGGGGAACTTTCACAAACACCTGGTCATTTGATCCATTGTTAATATAAAAATAGCAGCTTTAAGGTCAGTATTGGCACCAATGCTGATCCAGTGTGTCGGCCAGAACATCACTAATTCCGAGCCACATTAATATAAAAATTGGACCTTAGTTTCCTTGATTTGCTTCAGGTTTCTGTTTAACACCGTTACATTTAAAACTGTTATTTGACCATTTATTTACAAGCCAAAACCTTTTGTAGCAATACATGCTGATATTGTCGTGTTTCGCATTCATGTTTGTTGCATCAAGCTGTTCTCTGCAGGGACACACTGCACACCCTAAATAACAGAACCAGCTAAACAAGTAGTAGTAGTAGTAGTAGTAAAGTAAGCTTGTTGACCTCAAATGGCATCATGAAATGTGCTTTAATGAGGGGATGCAAACATTCTTCTTGACTGATGCTCTTTCACCATTATGAGGGTAATCTATGTGATGTTGACTACCGCATAAGTCAGACTAACAAAGAAGGATACGAGTGCGCATCCTCCAAGAAGTCATGAGAGCAATTCTCGACTCAAACTCTTAAGTTTTATGTAAGGTGAGAAAAACAGCAACTGATTATAACAGTGACAAGTGTTCAGGATGGAAACAAATACTGTAAGTAAAGCACTGTATTCCTACAGTTATCCCTTCCCCAAAGTACAAGTGTATCACAGTAGCCGACAGACTAGTCCGAAAACGTGCTGCTGTACGGTGACCTAACAGGAACTCGCTCATCAATCTGTCACTGATCGAACTGATGGATGTGCTTTTTGGTCTGGGTTTACAATCAAAATACAAATGCTTACAAATGGTTCTTGATGTTTATTTAAATGGACATGTTTGCCGTGGTTCTGAGATGGAGAGGCTAATCCTCCAGAGGCCTCTGTGTCTGTGTATGTGTTTCTGTATGTGTGTACCAGACGAATCTGTGTCACACTAATGTCCATTTCTGGATATGTGTTCGTGCATGACATTGTTTGACGTACAGATGAGTCTGTGTTTGGATGAAATGACCTTCAGCTTAACTGATGGCCTGTAAAGGATCAAACGAGATGTTATTTCTCTGGACCCGTACAGTCGTTAAGTGAAGCTCGGGCAGAAAAGAGGCTGTCACATTTTCCCAGTGACTGTCAAACAGCACTCCTGGTATGAACATAGATGTATACATCTTAGTGATACATGATGTCTAGAACAGCACCGGACACATCATTAACAGTTCAAACAGGTCAAACCTGAGAAACCCTTTCTGAACAATGTCCAGATGACTTCCTGTCCTCAGTTATGTTACGCATTTTTTTTAATAAAGTAATTTCTCTTTCATATGATAATGTACAACTGAGGTTCCTGGAATATAAAGAACTGCTGAATAGTTGGCAAAACAATTTCAAGGTCCTCAAGGTCCATTTAGTGGCTGTTCTGGAGCTTTCGATCATGTCACAAGCTCTTGTCTAGCAGATGTAGTTTGCTAAATTGTCATGGAAGTGTTGATGTTCAGACCTTCTCATTCGTGTTATTGTTAAAAAATGAGTTTCAAAGTTCATTCTTGACCTGAAAACAGCAGTTGACCAAAAAAAACAAAACAAAACTCAACCCAAGCTCCATTTAGTACCTGGAATCTTTAGGCCAACATGGCCAAGAAGTCCTCCAATTGCTCCGAAAAAATGGAAATCTGAACGTCAGCAAACTCCATCTGCTGATGTAGACCATGTGATATGAAAAGTTTCACTACTACTTAAAGGTGGGATTGGAAAGTTAAGGAAAGTTGCTTTATTCAACCACAATTGATGTGTTCTAAAGTCTGAAGACAACGTGCACATATTTAAAACAATCCCATACTGCTTGCAGTATTTTCACAATATTCTACCTCCTGAGGTACATGGGACTACAGGATGAGATTGTAAGACTGTCTGTGTTTGGTGCAGATTTGCCTTTGCTCTTACGTAAGTATGGTTGATGTCGTGGGGGTCTGGAAATTCCTGTGTGATGTGCGAGGATGCTTTGCTTTGTTGACTGAACATAATGATCCCAGTCTAGTTTCACTGCTTTTGATCATTTGATCCATCCTCTGCTTTTGACTGTGTTTGTACACATATCTTTTGCACTTTAGCCCAAGACATGCAAAAATAAACAGAAACCTGGGCACGTGAAAGTCCAGGGATTATACATACAGTGCACTGTGTCCACCATGCTTCTCTAAATACTCTTCCTCTTTCCTTCTGTCTTATTTAGCATCTTGTCCCAACAGAAATATGCTGTAAATTCTCCCAAAATTAATATCTGACAAATTGTACTGTCAGATCTCCATGCTCATTTCAACTAATTTTAGATGCATGAATCACAAGTATATTTGTCCTGCAGCTTTTCTAGGGAGAGCTGTATCACAGCTAGCAACAGACAATAAAGACACACAAACAGTTATCAGCATTTTCATCCATCATCAGCTGAAGGTCAGGCAGCAGTGAATGTTTCTAATGTTGCAGCATGGCAGTGATACAATAGTGGCTATGAGCCGCACCAACATCTATTTTCCTCCTCTCCAGCAGCTGTGGTGAACTGCAGGTCAGACTGAAGCAGTTCCATGTGGAGATGTTAGTCGGGCTACTGCACCTCGTCTTCCTGCTCATCTCTTTTGTTTAGAGTGAGTGTCAGTTCAGCATCACTCAAGGGAAATTTAGGCCCACTTGCATACACACACACACACACACACTCCACGCTGCCTTAATGTATCACCATACTTAAAAGTGCCTCACGCAGCCACTGCTATGATATATAGCCCAGTGTGTGTTCGGCACTAGCAAAAGCAATAGTGGGAGAGTAGAAAATGACCCGCAAGTAACATAATCTGGACCTGATGCGATAGCGTCAGTCCGTCTTTGGTGATAGAAGCAAAGCAAAGCAGAGATTGTAAGGAAGAAGAGGGGGAGAGCAAAACACAGGGAGATATAAAGAGCGGCAGAAGGGAAAAGTGAGAAAAACTGTAAAGCTGTGTGCTGATTGTAACCCTGGACGACTACAGCGATGGTTTATAAACTCTGGAGTCTTCGCTTAATGGGATGTTAGGATGAAAGATAAACACGAATGTGACGTTGAAGGAAACAACCCCTGTCATTAAATGCCCATTCATTTTGATTAGAAGAGACACCTAGCTTGATAGATAGTAGTGCTGGCACACCAAGTGGAACATGGAACCATTTTTTCCCTGAAGTTTTGCCTGGCTAGGAGGTTTAACATACAACAGTGTGCATACTAATGTTTCTGTCATAGCTGGGCTTAAAACAACACATGTCCTTTTGCATCTATTTCCACAGCTTTTTGGCAAGGGAACCCCCTGCTGTGATGTTTAGAGGGTACACTGGAATGCTATCTCAAATATTTGGATGTAAACGCCTCCTCTGTGGGATGGTGGGTTTGTGGTATCCCTGTGCTTCAGTAAAAGGGGCAGACTGACATGGCCTGCAGCACTGACACAAAAAAGCCATCATCAGCGACATTCCTGCCCCGATGTGTCCCTGAGGAAAGATTCCCATGTTGAACTACTTGCGTCACAATAACTGCAGACTGCCCCTCTGCTGGTACTCACTGTTTAAGACCTCTGTATGAATGAGCAGGTCCGAGTTTGTTTGGTTGTTTGGTTTTCGTTACGCATTCCCATGTCTTGGGTGAATGCAAGTACTTCCTCTCCCATACAGCCAGATACGCATAATTAATTGGAGAAATTTTTGGGCCCATTTTGACATTAGAGAGCAGGATTGTAACTGGAGGTTTTCTGAAAATATACATTGATGCATAAGTTGTACTCACTGTATTTATTCTTATTTAAGATGGAAAGAAACCACATGACACTGTGATTGTTGTATCTGAGTCAAACATGAAAGAAAAAAAAGATATATATGTATACGTATATATATATATATGTGTATATATATATATATATATATATATATATATATATATATTTATTTATTTTTTTCTTTTTCGAAGTCAGTGTGAAGAATTAAAGCAGAAGACATCAGATATCTAAATTGATCCTGCTGACAGCTCTCAGTCTCACCTTTAGCTGCTGAGCTAACGCTATATTAGCTAACGGTATTTTCACAGACAGATCAAGCTGCTGCTCAGCTTGGAATGACTGGAGAGCCACATTAACGTGATTAAAATATTAATTTGATGTACTTGAAGCATAACTGAGGGACTCCGACAATTATTTATTATTAATATTTATCTATTAGCATTAGCTGTCGGGTTAGTACGGTCATTACTCGACTGCTGTCTAGCTACATGTGTGCAATAACGTGCTCAGGTAGCTAACGCAAGATGGTTTATTGACTGACAGACTGACATCACTCTGCTGGCCTTTATCAACAAGCAATCTTCGCTAACTTTTTAAACATCAAAAGAATACAGAGCGGCATTTCACTCCCTAAAAAAACATCCTCTGCAGAGTGTAGAGGCTCAAGTTGCGATATGTTTACCAGATAACAGCCAGCATTTTCATTTTGTAGTTTGGCTAACTCAAAATTATGTGTTGATACAGCTGTTAAAATCTAAACATGATGAACCGGCTAACAGCTTTGATTCTGCCCTTCATTTTATTGGGGACAATTGGGCGCAGGGAGGTTGGAGGTATTTCTTTACATGGGCTATTGTCGCAATGGCGGGCTCTGGCTCAAACCCTGTACAAAATATTTTCATGCTTCCTTGCATGCTTTTTTCATTCATTTTGTTTTTCTATATCTTTTTTTATATCTTTATATCTTCTATGTGTTTCTTTAGAGATTTAAAAGATACGTGACATACGTGCGATCAGTGACTAGCACTATATGAGCTGTTACTGGAATCTGGTCTGATGATAGCCAAGTTATCCCTGTCTAGACCAACTCTGAAAATTCATTTCCGGAAAATGAATTTTGACCGTGAAAACAAGCAAGTGTCCACACCACAGTACCAATGTCAATAACAGAAAAGCAAACATTTCTGTTGGATGTGCTTACACCCGCTCAGAGTGCATAAGAACTCAAGTTCAAGGCAAAACATTGTGTCCATCTCTCTTTTAATGCTAAGAGAAAGTTCATCCTTTTCATAACACAATGTCAAAATGTAATTTGTGTATCTCATTTGACTTGAATAGGCTTTTATCTTTCATATTACAGACAGACTGAGGCCCATAGTTAATCACTGAAGGTATGTCTCGTAGACATAACATTGTCAGAGCTCTTGATTTAAAAGCCCTCTGAAGTTAGAAGCTACATTCATGTAGTGTGATTTCTACTACTGATGCTACGTTAGTCTAAAACACAAATGGATTTTGTGAGGGAAAAAGTGATGATAACATTAAAAGCAAATCGCCCTATTCATGTTTTGAAATATGTCATTTATTTTCCCAAAGGAAACTCGAAACAGTACATCCAGTCTCTTTTCATTTCTCAGGGCTTTTGTATTTTTGGATATTTGACCTCATCCTAACAAAGTTTTAAATCTCAAATTTGTCTCAACTAGAGCCATATTTCTGCCAATTTGTTTTTCAAAATTATGATTTAGCACCACATTCTTCACATTTTAATCAGACTGCCATGAAACCAAGCCTTGTTATATCATTGCGGTTTTCTATTGTTGTAACTTGAAGTATTGGCCGCTGACGAAGCTCATTAGTCATTTGAAAAATTCAACACATCAAAATTTAACAATGAATAATGATTTACAAGGCCATGCAGGTTGCACATACAGTATTTGACAAAATCAATATGGAAAATCGCTTAAAACATTTACCCTCAGGCTGGAAGTCCTGAATTGTTTTTCCATAGAAACGACCAACAAATCAACCAACCCTGAAACTATTGGCTCAATATTCTCACTTTCTTTTATTGTCTGCCCTGTTGACAAACCATTGTGACAGAAAACCTTTGAAGGGTAGATAATGGTGTGCCTCTGAACCTGCCAAATGATTTTGGGCACCTCCAAGTGAGCACAGTGATTTAGCCAGTGATTTATACAGAGGAACGGTTGGTTTGTTTTCAGGTTGTGTACACAGGGCTCATTATGTCTTTGGAAATGCACAACCAAAATGCAATTGACATCAACACAATAGCATCTTGACAGAAAGACAAAAGGGAAGAAAAGAATAAAGAAAAATGCAAAAGCAGAGGGGAAAAAGAGTCTTAGAGCGATGGGTGCTGGCAGTAGCTGGTTTGTTTTTCAGATGGCAGTCAGTCTTTCTGGCTGACGGAAGTCCTGGGATCAACAGTATTCGGACAGAGAAACAGAGATGAGGCTGGACCACCCACCTCACTACAGACCCAAGTTTCTACCCGATATGATGATCGCTATGCTACACCCCCCTTACTTACTGTTGCTACGCCTGTTGGCTTTCCAGTCGCGCACAGCACATATGTCATCTACAGTGATGACGATGGCAGATTTACCACTCAAATTTTTTTGTAATTTTTGAAACGTGTCCTTGATTTCAGACAGAGGTAGACAAAAGCTGGCTTATCATTTCTACCTGGCAACCACTGATTTTGCCAAATGAAAAGAAAACTGCCGCTGGCAAATTTTTATCGGCCATAACTAATTAAGCTAACATTAACTCCATGAGTTGGTTGAAAACACTGTCTCTCTGACTTTTTAATGTTTCCAGCTGACTTGTTTTAAAACAACAATCTTGTAAAAAAGAAAAAAAAGGGCCTTAAAGTTATAATCTCTAACCATGGCGATAATCGGTAATTGCAGGTGTGTTTTTGGACCTCACTTCAGTTTCAGTTTCTTGTTTCATCATCTGTTTGTTCGGCCATAGTAACCATTTACTCGCAACGCTAGCAGAGACCAGAAAAAACAGTACGGCGCTTCACTCACAGTTGAGTTGAAGAGCAAGTCTGTTGTGTTAAAAGCCTTGTTAAAAGCCTAACTGTGCACCGTTTTTTGTGGGAATGTTGCCACCAACACCCGGGTCGCAATACTGCAAATGCAAGGGCTTTCATCAGTGGGCCATAGGCTCAGTCACCATTGTGTTGCATTATTTGGCGATAGATGGTGACTTTACAGACATTTATTCAAATGAAAATCTTCGAGATTATATCTTTATATCTGCACTTGATGGCAACATATATGATGTTGTGCTATAAGACTGAAGCTAAAACTGCACGTCCGAGATAAAAAGTCAACATCCTCACCAGCTGATGATAGAAAATATGGAAATAATCTCGAATTGCAGTGTAGAGCTACAGTAGTTAGCCTAATCCTATAGTATGATAAGGTAAAATGTAAGATCAGACTGTTATTTTATTCCCTGTTCTCTTATCTTACATACTTTGTACCTTCACAAACAGCTGGAGTGTAAACTTCCACAAATCCAAGATAGAGCAGAGCTGCTAACGTTAGCTTAAACTCTGATAGCATGCAGGACCGGTTTCCACACAATGCTACACAGTGAATGTGCTAGTCCTGAATGGGGCTTTTGTTTTTGTTTTTTTTAGATAAACTGTAACCCCTCAAACTAATATAGCTAATTCATACCCCTCGGTCTTTGAAGTAGCGCTTGTTTGCTGTAGGTAGTAAGCTAGTTAGCTACATGCTAACAGTTGCAGCCTACGCACGACCAGTTAAACACACTGTTTAATCCACTCTTTACACTGTCACTGTTGTGTTTTTGGTTTTGGAAAGGCTAAAATAAAGACCATCCAAACTTGGCCTGGAGTGCCTCGTTATAACAGCTGAGCTATGATTGGAAAATTGCTGTTCGGGGGAGGTGTTTATAGCGAGTGGTCAGTTGATCAAATCTCTATTTGTGTCAAGTCTAAGCTGCTATTCTGTCCACCAAGTCATGGGGGACGTCTCTTTGTTTCTTATATTTTCGTCTCTCTGTCGGCCACTCCAGGAAAAAAATGTGGCAACAATTGAGTAAGAGCCTGGATGTTGGCCACCGGGGCGAAGGTCAAAGAGGTCAACTGTGAGTTCAGCCCGAGTTGTTACTCACCTAATCTTGACAGAGTTTAAGACGGAGAGTCTTAAAACTGTTTCAAGGTGGATTTAAAAACAAACAAGCCAGTGACTGAGTTAGACAGCTTTCTAAAATACGTACACAGGTTGGCCATATCTATATTATACAATGCTGGAGAGTGACAGGGCAGTGAGTCAGGGTAACACCTCCTAAAGCCCTACTAGAGTGAATTATAGACCCAGGTTTCAAAGAGGGGTGTCGTTGGTGGGCGATAAGAAGAGGTAAAGTGTATTTGTTGGCGTTGGTCCCAAGGTGGCTTGTTATACACCAGGAGGTGCTGAGTTTGGGGGTGGGTGGCAGTGGGTAACAGGCCCCCATGCTCTAGTCCATTAAAGTGGTCTGAAATGGATCCAGGTCTGAGCGTAAGGGACGCATCCCAGAAGCACCCCCCCCCCACACACACACACACACAGAGCCAGAGATAAGCAGAGATGTGACAGAGCTCTAGCAGTAAGTGTTTCATACAGTCCAGACCCATCGTACTCTCACACTGTCTCTCAGCACCACCACTGCTGCTGTTTAGAAAAAGATCAAGACCCCCTTTTGGAATGGCTAAATGGGAAATGTCAGAAAAGTGGTAAACATTTGCAGTAATCTGTAACGATGATAGCAGGGAGTATCATCTTGAGGGATTATCCTGTTCTTGGCTCTCAAGCGATGGCAATTTAGCAGCTCCACCGTGATAATGTACAGAATATGTATGTTGGGGATCTCAGCTGATGGATTTTGTGCCTTTTTCCCTGTGATGCTTTCCATGAAAATGTGCACACGCAGCGCGGTTCATTCAGTAACCCAAACACTTGTCCCTCTGTATGATGAACAGGTCCCTTTGCTCTTAAAATCTGCATCCTGCTACATGCTTTATGTTGTATAGTTTGTCATTTATGTTCTAGACAGCCTAAAGCAGCTTGTTTAGTGATTAACAGCTAATTGTACCTCATAAACTGTCTAAACGGACCAGTCTGTACATGAAGTACGCTGCATTGTGAGGGAGCAGTTATGGTACTAATGGCAGCGTCATTAGTAAAGTCACAGGCAGTCCACATGAAGCCAGACTGTGCCAAACACACCACCTTAAAACCTTTATGCCTCGGTGTAAAGTAGCACTTAGGGAAACATAAACTTGTGTTTATGTGACTCTCACTTAGCAAACAGTGATTTTGTGAAACCAGAGGCTAGATTTAGTAGTTTCTAAATGCAGAGCCTGGTATTATTGCACCTCCTGGAATGTCTCTAAGGAACAGATTTATTTTTATGTTGATGAAAGTGGAGTTTCATTTAAATTCCTTTCTCTTTTTAAAGCGTGAAACATTCACACACAGAGGGGAATTGATAAAGGTTTTCAACTTTAAATTTTAAAGTGAGACTGACTTTTGAAAGAAGAAATAACATATTCTTTCTTTTACAAATGAAAAGTTGAATTTAGAAGCAATAAAACGCTCCATTCCTCTCTTCAGTACACTCAGGGGTTTTGCAGCTAGAGCCTTATTTGGTCTGGTATGACCAGTGCCTTATGGTGGCTAATGTTTTTAGGTAAATATTGCTGTATAACGGACACTACTGATGTTATGATTCTTCTCCACTTGTGCTATTGTTACAGTAGTTATTTAGTATTATATCATCATTTTCATTTGTGGCCACAGTGGCTGCAAAAGTTATATAGTCTCACTTTAAAGATGCAGTTTAAAGATAATGTTATCCCTTCATGTCTAAAGGGGTTTACTACAGTACATATTGTTTGAATCTTACGATATCCCTTATACTTAGATGGTTACACCTGACTGTATGGTTAAGGGTGACCCCTATTTTTTTTTTTTTTTTTTGTTTAACCCTAAGTTGGTGGGCTCCACGCAGAAGCTTACCATTAAGCTTTTAAGCCAAGTTTACTGGTCTGAAACCTGTTTCTCGTCAAATCACATTCTTGAGAAGAATTTACGAGTATCAGACAAAATTACCACAAGGTTCTGTCATTTCATTGACTTTTTGACTCTATGTTTTGATGAAAATGCATAGAAAACAGCACCATGAATTAAAATAAATTGGTTCCAGTTTCTGGTCAACTAAACATGGTTAAAATGGAGAAAATCAGTCATTGGCATAAGAACCTCACGTCTTAGTAGAAAATAAAGCACCACAACCTTTGCATTCCCATTATGTACTCATATTTATTTCACCATCCCAATCCCATTCCCAACTGACACAAATTTGCATTTCAGTTCTGGCAATGAAACAGAGTATTTGCTTTCATTGCTGACAATAGTTACGATTGGTAGTCACTGGCTGGAAAAGCATAGCATTTAAGGAGTCGAAGTTAGAAACCATCAAAATAACCCAACACCCACATAGACCTATTTTACGGCTTCCCGAGTGGTGATTTTACATGATTGGGCGTGTTTGTGTAATCTTGTTTCTCCTTGGTACTTTCCATTTATGACCCCCTCCAGATCCAGCCATGAGTCAGCCACATTCTCTTAAGAGACAAACCACAAAGTGATCGCTGGGCTTAAGTTTCCGTCAGCCATCTGTCCCTTCAATACCTTTTCTCTCAAGGTGACTTACAAAGCTTATCGCTGTCCACAAACGGTGGACACAACAATCTCAGCGGAGGACTAAACTGCAGTGCAAAGCTGCTGTCGATGTACAAAGCAGTGAGGTTTAAATTGATGTTTTCAAAAAGGATGCCTAAAAGGATGTAAAGAACAACCTACATTATCCACAGAGATTTTACATTTCTAGATGGACTGAAAACCATTTCCAAACACAGACATATTCTATGGTTCATTATCAGGCAGAGTAATCCATCATTACTTTCTGCTTTGTGGATTCCAGACTCACTGTTTTCTTTCCAATTCCTCGGGCCAGACCATTGGAGGTTATGTGGAAAGTGACACTTATATCAGCCTTATGTAGTTCACAGTTAGGGGAAGCTGTATTATGCCTGAAATACGGCCCGAAAAAATGTTACATTTCACTTTAATACCGTTGCCAAGAAAGGATATTACATTGAAAAGCTAATTCGACTTGGCAGACCTGTGCAAAGGGCCGAAAACTGGCTGTTTCTGTTGAAGAGATCCATCTCTGTTCTGACTGTTTCATTATCTATCAGCTTGGGATTGATTGAAATGTTGCAATTCATCTATTCTTTATGAAAGCAGGAAAATGGCTATTTTTTTTCTACAGCTAGAAATATGCACAATATAAATATTATCAAGATTTTATTGTGCCAACAGATACAGATAGATTGATTTTTCTATTAGTTTTAGAAACTTTATGATTGCCAACATGGGTCCAAAACCAATATATATATTTACTGTACACAGTTTAGAGTATAATTTGTCATACTGTATGCTGTGGCATTTTGTCAACCTATTAATTCACAGATCTAATCATTAGATCAAATGTAAATTCGACACACTCCAACATACAATTGCCAAGATTGGGCCATTGTAAGCCCTCAAAAACTGGAGATCTTACCAGCTCCTTACTGACTTGTGTCAATTCACCCCAAAGTATGGCAGGCATAAACGGCTAGCTAGTTTTATGGCTAGTGGGATTTATTTTGTCTGATATGTGTCTGTTTCAAGGCACATTTGTCATCTCCACTGTGGCCCTCTATATGTGAGTCAAATAAAATGTGTTAAGGGCCTTTTGAATGAGGGTAAATCACCGGGCACCAGGACTAACCCGATAATGGCAAGGGATAGAAAATTAATTGAGACTTGTGCTGTCACCAGCTGCTTTCTGTGGAAGTGTCGTATAACTCACAACACCGCAGTTTCCTCCACAGACTAGCTTCTCAGTGTGTGAGCAGTTTAATTCGGCCCACAGCTACAGTACAGGATGGGAACTGTTGCTAAGGACACCAACACATGTGATGTTGTGCTGTTCGACACTGATTTGTCTTGGCTGACGCGTTCCTGAAAAATGGCTGTCACACACCATTGATGTGCCAAAGCAAAACTCAAGACTACATCTTCTAAAGATCAAGTGGATGAGAATCTCCCCACCGGCTGATTATTGAATCATCTCAGTGTGTGTTCAGACTGAGAGCAACCAGATGAACAAGTGGACACTTTAAAATCCAATCAAGTCAGATTTATTTATAAAACAAAAGCATGTCCCTGACCATACACAGAAAAGCCGTTCTATATCTAATAAGTCAACAGTCAAGGGAACAAAATTATGTAAAACACTGTGCAAATAAGACACAAGGAAACACAGAATGTCCTAAATTAACTTTTCACTTGGAGGACAATAAAATAGAGAATCCAAGCACAATACACAGATGGTCCATATAGTTAATCCATAAGAGAAATCTTATCCGACACAAACCTCTATCTCCATCTTGTCATTTGTTTGCGTTTGGAGATAAGGATGAAAGAGTTCTTTCCAGACAAGCTTCAGTGAATATCTGTTCATCTCTGCCTCCTCCATCCCAGGCTAACCGCCTACATCTGGCTGTGCCCATATTGACTAAACCCATTCTTCACTTGAGTGCCACTCAAATGATGGAAAAAATATCTTTGTTTGTAAATTGCTTCAGATGTACATCAGAAACCCTTTCCAGAGGAATGTTGATTAAAAATCTAGTTTAAGAATCTTATCTTGATTAAGGTACAATCACTTGATGGCAAGTACACTATCTGTTGATTCTGTACCTTTGGAAATGCCCTTTTCCTTGTGAGTCTAATCCATTTTCTTCAACCCTTTTTTTTGATGCAGATTGAGAACTACATCAAAGAGAGCATGAAGACAGAGATGGCACAACTGCAGCAGAGCGCCGTCCACAACCACACAGCAGCCATGTTGGAAATGGGCACCAACCTTCTTTCTCAGACGGCTGAACAGACGCGCAAGCTAACCGACGTTGAGACACAGGTAGCGCCTCAAAAAACACACTCACGCTAATGCTCTCAAACAAACGATAAAAACAGGTAAATGTGTCCCATTCAATTCTCTCTTTATGTCTTTCTATTTCTCACACACTCAATTGCACTGAGAGGATCCATCCTATGCTCCATTAACCCAACTATTCCACGTTCAACTGCACCAAAAAGGGAATTGGCCAAAGACAATACTGATGCTATATAAATGCCTATCCTTCCTTTGACTTATTTGGCTCAGGCTCCTTCTAGTGTTTATATGGAGGGGGTTGAGGAGGAGGTGGTGGAAAGTTGTGAAGTTAGCAGTGAGTAATTTTTGCTAAAGCGCTAAAAAGATAACTGTTTGCAAAGTTAAAAAAAGATAATCATAGCAGAGATGAATATCTCCTGAGTGTTACCATGTGTTTGGTGAACACTTGACAAAATGAAAACAAAGTTGATGGTTTATATGTGCCTCGAATGTGCGGTGTGTTTTTTCCTCCAATGTCTAGAAAGCCTCAAATACAACCCTGCGTTTCTCTTCAGGGTTTGGCACGTGCGCATGATATTAGCTAGTATTGCTGCAGCTAACATAGTAGAGGCATAATATCATCTTTATTATTATTTTTGTGTTTCTTGTTATGGCAGGTTCTGAATCAGACATCCAGGCTCGAGATCCAGCTGCTGGAAAACTCTCTTTCCACTAACAAGTTGGAGAAGGAGTTAATGGTCCAGACCAATGAGATCAGCAAGCTGCATGACAAGAACAGGTAAACAAACAAGACCTCAAGCAAACAAAAGCACACACACTGGATAGCATCTACGCTGCAGCAAATTGGACAAAGACAGGCCGAGGGAAGTAAAGATGATCCAGTCAAAAAAACTGTTTTCACTCTAAGTACTGCTTTTCTCAGCAGGATTGCGTAAACAAAATCAAAAGCTTGCTACCATCTCTCATTGACTACCACATAGTTTGTCCATTTTCCAAAGCAATATTCAGCTGTATATACAACAGCATAATAGGAAGCTCGCATTTTCTGTGATGTTCAGTAAATCAGTCTCAAATGCATGAGGCTATGCTTTCCACGTTGCACCGCTGAGCATTTGTTGCAAAATCGGGGCAATTAAAATGTGGCTTTTGGATACATTTTCATGTCTCTAGATCTTGTTCTATACAGTGATTGGTCCTGTGGGATTGTCTTAGATGATGTAGTGTTTAAAAGGGTTTGGTCCACATCTCTCATTGCAGTATCCATAGGGACTCCATGCAATCACTTTGAAAAAAAAGAACACCATTTGAAAGCGTAGTCTCTGGTGATTCTGACTTTTAAGTTATTGTTGATTTCTGAGAGCAATTTCCCTAAGCTTCAGCAATTTTAACATTATTCCATCTTTTCTTTTTCCGTTACAAAATCTACAATGGAGGGAAACATGCGATCAGTTAATGAATTTGATGTCAGCTTATATCATCTTTCAGGCATTAGATTAAACAGTGGTAATGTTTACATACTGAAAGGGCTTATCCATTTACCTCAGATGAGTCTGCAACGTGCATGATGAAGCATGAACCCATAGCAACCAAACCTACAGTCATCATATTTGTATTTCTGTCTTATGGAAACTTCTTGTATTTTTTGTTCCCATATTTGCTCACTGGAAAATAGTTGTAAATTAAAAGGAGCATATCACCACGTTTAGACTGTAATTACTCGCAGTGTCCATCACAAAGTAACAGCAGGAAGTAAAAATGTTCAAAGTGGAGGAACTTTAATAATTTAGATTAAATCAGATGACACCGTCGTGATGCCTATAGAAAAATTAAAAGATACACATTACATAACCAGTAAATTATTAGTAACATCATAACAAAAATTTCAAAACAATATTCAATCCATTCAAATCTGTGAAAACAAATCTCATTCCAGCGGATTTGGATGCCCTGAAGGATAATAATAATTGACAACTTCTCCATTCTAACAAACTTTTCCTGACCCTTTTTCCTTTCCCTCAGCCTCCTGGAGCAGAAGATGTTAGAAATGGAGATGCGACACCGCGAAGAGCTGGAGACGCTGAAGCAGGAGAAGGGAAGTCTGCAGGCCCTGGTGGGGAGGCAGAGCGGGGTTATCGGGGAGCTGGAAGCCCAACTGAGCCGGGCCACAGGAAACAGCACGGCCCTGCAGAGACAGCAGCAGGAGATGATGGATACCGTCCATAACCTGCTCAACCTCTGCTCTAAAGATGGAGGTAAGCTAACTGGAATCAAAGTCTTACATGCGGAGGGGTTTAGAACTTTCTCAGCCATTTAAAGTGTAAATACGGTCTTACACAATAGCAATCACGCAAGAGCACATTGTGTCAGTAGTATGGTGCTGAGAACGGAGAAAAAGAAAATCACAACCTATTAGAAGTGTAAGCAAATGTTTAACCAAGTCAAGAAGTCTGATTGCCTAGCAAAGCCACTGAGAATTGATTGAGCCCAGCAGCTCAAAGCTGGACCAATCAGTGAAATACCAGGAGTGATTTAGATGATGACAACAAACAAGGCTACGTTTTAAAATTAAACTGAGTGACAAGAAGAAATGAAACACAACATTGACATAAAACATGACTTACCAACTGCATGGACTTTTTCTCACCTAAAAGTTATTCCGTGTTCGATTACAGTGGATAGTTTACGTCTAATTTGACATTGCCAAAATAATATGTTTTAGCCACGCTAGCAGCATGGCTCAAGGGATGGTCGGTCGGTCGGTCCCTTTGTCTGTCCAAGAACTATTGGATGGATTGCTATGAAATTATATACAGACATTCATGGTCCCCAGAGGATGAAGGCTCCTGACTTTGTTGATCCCCTGACTTTTCCTGTAGCGCCACCATGAGGTTGACATTTGTGGTTTTGAGTGAAATGTCTCAGCAACCATTGGTTGAAGTGCCATGAAGGTATGAACAGATATTAATGTCCCCCTCAGGATGAATTTTAATAACTTTCTTGATCCCCTGACTTTTCATTTAGTGATAAAATCCCATCAGCCTTAGCTGTACTAATTTCTAATTAGGAAATGTTAGCATGTTAACACGCTAAACTAAGATAGCGAACAAGGTAAACATGTTACCCACTAAACATTAGCATGTTAGCGTTATTTACAGTGAGCATGTTAGCCAGCTGACGTTCGCATTTAGCTCAGTGCACTGCTGTGTCGAAGTAAAACCTCACAGAACTGTTAGCATGACTGTAACTGAGTCTTGTTTTACTTTGAGAATCAAAATCAAGGCAATTCAGTATGCGCTGGCTCAGTCCATACGGGCGAAGAAAGGTTTATGTTTATGTTTCGGTAGAGGAGAGCTCTTGTCAGTCATCTGTTGATTGGTTATAGACTGTTCCAAATTTTGTCTACCCCCACTAGCGATGACCCCAACCCAAGAAAATGCCTCCTGACCCATGCCAGACCACAATGTGCAAAAGAGAGTTTGCGGATTGGCTGTGCGAGGCTTGAACTGTGAGGCAGCACTCAACTTGTTTTGGATTACTTACTTCCTCTGGTCAGATGTCACAGCTACAACATCTTTGATTTTACAATCCTCATGAAAGAGTTCCATAAACTGTACCCCATACTGAGAAACACAGGGATGCACTGGCTATTAAATTCTGCATCATTCACAGCAGCATGATGAAAGAAACATAGTTCTTATTGTAACCCGGTGTGCTCCTGTTAAAGAGGTTCGGTGCCTCTCATAAACCAGCATGGTGCACTTTTTTTTTGCAACAATCGCTTTTCACGCTTTAACTTTATAAAGTCTATGCACACGGCATGACTCTGGTTATGAAGTAATAGGCTTATTTTATTCCTCTGAGTCTCTCCCTTCTGTTAATACGAGACTAGGGATTTCCCTTTTGGCCCTACGTTTGACCTGACAGCAATGCAACCTTTCTTGTTCGGAGTGAACTCATTTACCCCTTTTCTCAGCCATTTAAACACCAAGCCCACTTGATCCTAACATTGGCCTTAAATCCCGTTGGTCACAGGAGATTTGACGTGAATGTCTGTGTAGGGGGATTGGTTGCAACCTCATTTCCATTTGTGGATTTCCTGCAGAGACGCCTCAAGACCCCACAGTGCTTCACTGAGGTGTCCCATCAGACAGGAAGCAACAAGGGTACGAAAGGATGTAGGAGTCATGAGTGGATAACTCCTGCACATGATTAACCCAGCTTTGTATTTATGCTGCTCCCTTTTGCAATTTTAATGTTTAATGTTCCAGGTCACAGGCGGCCTCTGCTTGCTCTCCATCTGTTTAGTCTGGATTTATGTATGTTACATTTCATTACCAGAGGTCTTTTGAGACCATTTTGGCATGACTGGTCCTTATGTATCATCTTTGCATTCTGATGCAATACTTTTGGCTCTCTATTTTACTGGCTTTGTAATCTGCCAAGTTTGATTAAACTCTCTGTATATTATACTTTTCTAGCCTTTATTTTGCCACCATGTCTGCTATTTTCAGTGTCAGTAGGGTCAGCAGAGCAGGGTACCACAGCCCGTCCCCCTATCTGTGATTGGTGACTGCCTTAATGAGAGGCGATAGAAATGGAACGTGGCCGCTGCTGCTTTGTGGTTGGTCCTTTCCTCTTCCACGGTGGTGTTGAAGGTTGATGCTGCCGTCCGGGTCAGAGGTCTCCCCTTTCTTCACCCCAGCCCAAATAAGTCAAACTGTAATAGCTCCTGGGGGAAGCCCCGTCCAAAGGGGGTGAAGGAGTAGGTAGATCTCACCGATCATCTGACGCACTGCCCCTGTTTTTCGACAGCATTTAAAACACAGAAGCAGCAGAGCTCTCTTTTATTTTTCCACGTTCAGGGGAGGGCTTTTGTTTGTTTGAGAAATGGATTAGTGTTTTCATTTGAGGAAAGGGTTAGCATTTCATGCCATGGAGTGGCGTCTGCTTGCATTAGGCGCTGTTTTGAAAGCATTTCCTTTTAAAGCATGGACTCAAATCACCTTTGACTTTGCTTTTGGGAAGATGACAGATACTTAGAAAAGGGAGTTTTAACACTAAACCTCCATTAACATACATTTGTCCATGTATGGCTTTTTCTTACAATTAAGGTTTCCAGTGTGTTTTCAACCATTGCAGCGCACTATAGTTGAATGTTGATAATGAAGATATTTTTGATGTGGCCAGATGCAGCAGTGGAGCTCTTGTTTAGGTTGTAATCATTACCCAAACCTCATTAGGGTGCAATGAGCCACACGCTGTTATTAACAGTAATTGACCTCAGCTTTGGAACACTCTGTAAAAAATTCTGGCTCCCAAATATGATTTTATTTTACAGTGTTCTGTTATCCCTCAAAATGAATGACATCCATCACTTTTACAGCTGCTTACTCAGAGTTGAAGAGAGCGAAATTATTTTTAAGGTTCCATGCGAAGCCTAAAAAGAATGGCATTTGCGGGTTGTAATACCCCAAAACGACAGTATGGTAAAGCACTTCATTAGACATCGCTTCACGATCCAGACCGAATTTTTAAGTGCTGCACATGATTATTTTTCTGCTTCACTGACCAGCAGAATGAGTTGACACCTATTGTTGCAAAGACCCTGTTAAGTGTACGGTTATTGCGAGTCACCTTAGTGACCTTCCTAAAAACATGGGTACCTCTCACCTTTGTTTTCGCGGCGGGAGCTGGACTATTTTATTATATGTAGCATTTGCACACATGTCTGTTAAAACTGTTAAATGGAGCAATATGTTTTAGAGCCATTTAATAAGACCAATTCCAGTCATCAGAGTTGGGAAGTTAATTACTTGCATTCACGTGGCCTTTCAAGTCTAAATCAATCCATGAAGACTATAGGGCTACAGTACTGTATATAGACTGTATATGTTAGGATAGCTAGAGTGAAGATCTCCTACAATGTATATGTATTTATTTTAATTTGCTTTGCCTGTTACGTGTTAAAAGAAGCATATTTGCTCCCCAGATTATGTTCACTTGCGACGTTTTCCACCAATCCAGGAAGTGTAACTTTTTACTGCACAGAAGTCACAGGAGAGAGATTGGGATGGTGGTTGGGTTTACAAAGCACAGGACTTTGACACCAGAGGGTTGGTTTGACCATGTTTAGGCTACTAAAACACTTAAGTACAGGGAAAGATTGTGGTTCTGGCTGAATATTTAAAAAGTCAATGCACCCTGTCTCTTGTGCTTTAACTCAGTTTGACTTTTTCAATATTTTTCCAAGATCTTTCCATAACCTTAATGAAGCATTGAGTTTCCTAAATATAACCATAAAATCTTGCATACGTTTCAAGGAGCAGTGACAATTAAAATACATTGACAGTGAGGGTTTTAAGGATATATTTCCTCAATATGATGATAAAAAACAAAATCTGGGGGGCTCATGATTCCTACAAAATATGTTGTTCAAAATGTCAGTTATTTACTCAGCAGTATATTAAAGGAAGTAGGATTTATTAAACACATACAACTTGAATCTCATGAATCTTGGGACATGTTACCCAGGAATTTTCACACAACAATCATAATCTTCTTCACATGTTAAGCGAGGACTACACATTATTGCTGAAAAATGCACTGTGGGAATGAACTGGTATTATTTTATAGTTCTTTGCATCCTTCATATATGAATACACCAGAGAAATTCATTGGATCTTGTATGGAATCACTTAAACTCTCAGCAGCATTTAGAGACTGATTATAGTCACATGGGAGCAGTGATGTCTACGACAGTCCATTTAGCTCCATTACTCACTCTCTTTAGTTCTAGTCTTTGGGCTCATTTGGCAAGGGTACTGATTTATGCAAACACCCAAGCCCTGCTGATCTTTTCACATGAACCCCCTACTGAATACGAGTCCCCACTGAACCACAAAATATTTTTCTGTAAATAAATATTAGAACATAAATAATATTTGTAGAGCTGGGCAGCAAGCTGTTCAAGGGAGCCGCTCCTACACTGGAGCATCAAGTCCCTCGGCAGACAGTCTTCTTCCACCAAGGGAGATCTCAAAGGCGATTGTGAAATAATTGTCCACACTGTTACAGATCGAATACCAGAAAGTTCCCCTCTGACAATGATCTCCCTGGCCTCTAAAATGTGCCCCGTCGTCCGCCGGCTTGGGGTAAATTACTGCCTGACAGGGCTGCTCTTTGTTGTATTAGAGTCTGGAGCGCGAGGGCTCACTCTGTCAACCTGTCACAGCAGGAGATTCTTGTCGCTGACACTCAATACTTCGCCAAAATGCGCAGATAGTACACCCAAATAAGCGTCCCGCTTCCACCGGGATGCTCTGTGCTCAGGAGGGGGGATCAAAGCGAAGGCTAAGGATCGCTGACACATTTCACTTTCCCCTGACATCTTCTTTGACTCAACTGTTCCAACAATATAAACAATGGTGTGAAAACTGAGATGAACCCCTCATATGGGAGGAGAAAGGGAGGAAGAAAGCGGAGAGAGGAAAAAAAAGAAAATCGGAAGGAATTTCCATCAATATAACAAGGGCTTGGAAGGTAAATATAAACCACTTGTTATAACAGGAACTTGAAATTTATAGCTTGTAGTATTTTGTCCTTAGCCCCTTGCTTGGTTTCAAAATAGTGCCGCCATAATTATCTACAGATGGAAATGGATGCAGCTGGTCTGTCAAAGTCTGAGGCCTTCCCTCAGAGTGGGAGATCATCCAGTCACTGCTTTTCTCTTGCTAATAAGTTAGTCGCCCTCAGATTTTATCTGGCCGTTACAAGATACTCACAGTGAGACCTCACCAATCAGCTTCTGCCTCAGATTCCTTTTATATTTTCCCATCTGAGATGTACAGATCTGAAATATGATAAATTGACCTGTTAGGGGTTTGTTCGCAATTTGTGATTTCATAAAACATTACAGAGCTTTATGTCCCATACTTGTCTGACACAAGAGGTTGCATGAAGGGTAACAGTTTTTAATAGCATGGACTTCTTTTTACAGTGCTATTCTTGTGTCTGTATCTGGTGGATCAAGTGTTTATTTGGTCCCTTCTTTTATCACAAAATGCTGTAGCACTAACACCTGAGCTTTGGCACCCTGTCAGTCAAAGTCCAAATTTGCTCTTCTCATGTTTCTGACAGGCAGCTGGTATGTGTGGCAACAAAACGTAGAGCGGATTGTGCAAAAATTACAATAGTAAAGCCAGTTTGTGTAGAATTTGAAAATTTCTGACTTTGGTGCCCCCAGTAGCAGTATCAGACTGTAAAAGACTGTGGCAGACGGCAGTGCAACACATAACCTCCAGTACACCAGTTTTCACTGGCATTAGCTGGGTTTCCATCCAAATGTATCATACTTTTTAACCGAATTTGGAGAAAATCAGCCAAAGAAAATTTCCATCCTCTGCTGCGAATGTTAGGAGCGGGTTCATCAAGATAAGCAGTAGGTGGCACCAATTCTCCAGTTGGGTGCCATTAAATATGAGCTAATAATGGAGCTTGAGCCAGGAGGTGATTAGATTAGCATAAAGACTGGAATCAGGGGGAAGCAACTAGCCTAGCTCTACAAATTTGAAAAATGACTTCCTGGAGTCTCGTTGTCACCTTGAGGTTTCCAGGCAACCAGCGAAGACTCCAGGTAGTCACTGTGCCCGGCTGTTGTTTGCCGCGAACTAGTTACGGCCCACAACTAACATCTAGTAAAACCACAACTTGTCTTTTTTTACATTTCTGTTTGTGTACGGATTAAACAAACAAGATACAGTGTGTTAATTAGTGAGCTTTAGGGGTACTGGTAGGCGTATTTTTGGACTTTGGAGAGAGCCAAGCTAGCTGTTTCACTTTACTTCCAGTCTTTATGCTAAGCTAAGTTAATTGCCTCTTGGCCCCATCTCCACACATAGACACAGGACGCATAGACATGAGAGTGGTATCAATCTTCTTATCTTACTCTCTGCAAGAAAGTGAATAAACATATTTCCTAAAATGTGCTTAGATTTTCAGCAGTGGAGATCAAAAAATATTTGCACTACCCAGTTGCTCAAGGGCTGCAGGTAGGTTTACTTGTGCTTGATTTGTCTTTGTAGAACTTAATTTAAAATAGTGTAACACTGTTCCCATTATTTCTTTCCACAGTTGTGCCTAATAGTACCAAGGTCGCGGATGAAGAGAAGAAGTTCCGCGACTGTGCCGACCTCTACCAGGCTGGCGTCCATAAGAACGGAGTCTACACCATCCAGATCAACCCTCAGGAGACCAAAAAGGTGGGAAGCCACAATATCTTGCAGCCAGCAGCTCCACTATTAATGTGAAAATATCTGACTTTTCATCACTTTTAGGCCACTCTTTCATAGTGGGTTTACAGGGTTTCACTTGTTTTTTTCTTGAGTTGAAGTGAGACTCAACTCTCTCCAAGTGAGCTAAAAAGACCTTGTGCCACCACTGGACTGATGAGTGTGAATGATGGGTGCTAGCTGCTGCAGGAATATTGAGAGCTGAAAATACACTTGGCAGCTTTGTGAGTGCAGGGGTTTAGCAGGGGGGAGAGGTGTGAATCAGGGATGTGAAACAGGACACTGAGTTGATCAGGATGGTGACGATGGTGCAAGTGTGTGTGGATGTGTGTGTTCTTAACCTCTTCACTATGCTTACATACTCTTGATTGATGGGAGTGATGATTTAAAAAGTTAGCAGTTTGCATACCTGCAAACTCGTTGCCTTTCAGAGACAACCGCCATTTTTAGTGTCAACCAGGTCATTCACGTAAATCGTGTAGATCTGTTTTTTAAAATGTGGGGGGGATGACCTTGGCCAATGTGTCAAAACTTCAAAAAAACTTGAGGTAAGCTTTTATTTTCGCAGCGAACATTAACGTGAATTGTTACTCATGTCATGTTTGGAGGCTACAGTGCGGCACTTAATTTGCTCAGGCTAAAGAGAATTACACGAGAATGATTGTCCATGCGAGGGTTCGCCATGAGTCAAGTTTGATTACTTTCAGCCTGAGAAGATAAAGTGCCAATAATGGCTCAGCAGCCACTGCCTTACAGCACAACTGTTTAAAGCCAAATTCCTGATATGTAGTGTTAGCTAAACTCGCTACCATTAGCTAACTTCATAGCGTTTCCCAACTCAGTTACCAGTGGTGGAAAGTAACTAAGTAAGTTTACTCAAATACTGCACTTAAGTATAAAATTTGAAGTACTTGTACTTTACTTGAGTATTTCTATTTTCTTCTACTTTATACTTCTACTCCTCTACATCTCAGTGGCAAATATTGTAGTTTTTACTCCACTACATTTATCTGACAGCTTTAGAAATTACTTTGTAAATTCAGATCAACAATACAAAATGCAATCAATAAATATATTATGATATTATTATATCAATAAGGCTATGTAATATATAAAGTAACATATACAATATATATAGATTAAAATTAGCTCCACATTTACCAGCTGGAACATTAAAGCGATGAACACATTAACGTATGAATAATTATAATCCAATAATATAATATATATTATTCTGAAATGGGCCATTCTGCATAATGAGTACATTTACTTTTGGTACTTTAAGTATATTTTGATGCTAATACTTTTGTACTTTTACTTAAGTAACATTTTCAATGCAGGACTTTTACTTCTAACAGAGTATTTCTACAGTGTGGTATTACTACTTGCAAATGTGCTTGTGAAACAAAAATTCACACCCGCTGGAAAATACCTGCGTAGGGGGCGCTATATTAGCAAAAATGAATTTTAATTTCAGCTTTAAAGTTAAGTAGTGTTTGTATGTGTGCATGTTTGTGCTTTTTTGTGCATAATATGAATGATGAGCTAGTCTTGAGGAAAATGATTCTGTCAAGGGCACTTCCTTAATTATACCCAGGCTGTGTTCATGTGTGTTCAGCTGTGTGGGCTGGCTGAGGTGAGAGACCTTCTCTACTCCACCCTGGGGTCTCCTCCTCAAAACAAAGAGCAACACTGCAGATAGAGCGCCAGCCCTGCGTTATCACCTTACACACACTGAGGTCCAAGGTTAAGGGCCACATTACACCCTGGACCTCCCCTTTGATCCTGCAGAAACGACGCCCGTCTGATGGGGAACATCTCTGGGGAGTTGGTGAGGGATAAGGAGACGCTGATTAAGTTTGAGGAGGACTCAGATACGTCGCATTCCCGAAGATGATTCATGAAAGCTGGGAAAAGGAGTGTCTGTAACCAAATAATTGTCCAAATGACCCTTCATTGTTTGCTAAGGCCGCTGAGAGTCACGTTGAATGTTGGAATCATAGTTAAATTACATCTTCTAAATCCTGAAAAAATGTACAAAGACCTGTGGGTGCTATCAGTGTTCCAATACCTTCATACATGTGTTTTCCCACCCTCCTTTGCTCTCTCTTTTCAATCCTGTAGGTGTATTGCAACATGGAAACAGCCGGTGGTGGATGGACGGTCATCCAGCGCAGAGAAGACGGCAGCGTGGACTTCCAGAGAACCTGGAAAGAGTACAAGATGGTGAGACAAGATAAATATGTGCACACAGACACTTACCCGGCATGTAGACACTCATTCATATCCATTAAAAGCAAGATGATAACGATGGTCCTTTAAAGACAAGACAGCGAGTCAACACACAGACAGAAAGGGAGGGAATACTCATCCATTTCCATTAAGCATACTGTAAATTACGAAACTGTGCGATGAGCAAAACATCCTGTTTCAAAATACACTTCCGCAGTGGGATTATGACAAATAGCGTGCGCTTTTTGGCCTCTATTGTTGAAAACTAAGAGGCAGGATCCTCTGATCCAAGACCATTTGGAACTCTTCAGATATATATCATCCTCCTCAGCAATACCTCCTCCGTCCTTTTTGTATTAGCAGTATTATTGTATTGTATTATTATTGTAAGGTGTCTGAGACTTGATCCGCTCCTCAGCTGAGGCTTCCGTGACATGCTGTTATTCTTCCTCTTTTCCAACAGGAAATTATTACCTAAATGTAAAAACAACACATTTGTTTAGTCTCTATAGCGCTGTGCCAGGTGTTTCATCTGTTTGTCATCAAGGAGAAATCTATGCATATTTGCATTGGGAGTGTTAACATTTTCAACCTAAGCTGTGTTTAGATGGTGAATTGGATTTGTTATTGCTGGCAGTTGCCTTGCTTGTGTTTGCTGTGTAAGTCACCTGTGTATACCTTTCACCAGCTGTGAGTTTATTGTCAAATGGACTATGTTCATTCTATCCACTGTAATCTGCTTTCTGTTTCCAGTTTAATTATTTCCCCTCTCTCCACTGCTCTTGATGCTCAATTTACCAGTCAATGGGAAAGGATTTTAAAGACTTATAAACCAGAGAACAAATAAAAGCACTTAACTGGGACTGAACACTGGTGAAAGGTCTAAAAAGTAAAAAAGAAACAGAGAGTGATGATAAACAAGAGCAAAAGAGGAAGGAGAAAATAAAGATAAAGCGAAGCCTAAAAAGTAAGCACCAAAGAGACAGACGTGGAAACTGTCCAGCTTTGAACAGGTGTACAGATAGAGAGCATGGAGGGCATTACAGTGCAGATCTTACAGCTTAGTATTACTGTTCTTCTCCTTGAAAAGGCTGGAGGTGATCGGTGGTGTTTTATTGTGTTATTCATTTTCTTTCATTCTTGGTCCCCAGAGGCTTGTGCTCACAGATTTAATGTACTTGGAGGATTTGTAAATCTTTCAGTCAAAACTGAGATGCTGTTTCTTTGTGGGACCATGGAGAGAATTTTGGCAACAGGGATGTAGTGCACATATTAAAATGTGATCTTAAGACCCTCTAATATTTGTAATTACACTACCATGACACCACACACCACAGGAGACCTTGCAAATTATATTCACAACTCACTCTTTCATTTTATCAGCATGTGAAAACGGTGCTTGTAGAGCAATGATTCTCAACCATAAATGGAAAGCTTAATTCAGTTTACAATAACCAGTAAGCTGTCTATCAACCTGAGTCAGTTGCAACACATTAACACCACGTGTCGCAACTGAGAATCTGTGAAAACTAGTTAACATTAACAAGTGAGCAGAGGAGTTAAAATACTTAGTTAAAAGTAATGGTTAAATATTTAAATAATGGATAAGCGGTTGAAATGGTTGTGGCTGTAAGTAATGAAAAAACGTTGAAATAGTTGGCTAAAAGTAATAAACAGTTGAAATAGTCAGTTAAAATGTGAGAAAAAGTTGAAATAGTTAGCTGAAAGTATGGATAAACATTTGAAATAGCTAAAGGTAAGGAAAAACAGTTGAAATAGTTAATTTTTAAAGCTAAAAGTAATACACAGTTGAAACAGTTAGCTGAAAGTAATTAATAGTTGAAATAGTTAGCTAAAAGTAATGAAATAGTTAGGTAAAGTGTTGTAAGAAAAATGCTAACAAGTTGAAATTGTTAGCTGAAAGTAAACATTTGAAGCTAAAGGTAATGAAAAAACTGTTGGAATTAATGTTAGCTAAAAGTAATGGATAAACAGTTGAAACTCCCAGCTTTTGCCACTCCAGGTAGTATGAATGCAAACTTTACCAAAGCAACCTAAACACTGACAGTTCAAGTGTATGAAAACATTACTGTAACAGTATCATCTTTGATATAATTAATATTGTGGAGGCTGGTGCTGAGGGTTCGTCAGACATTGATTGAGAATCTGTTGTAGAGTATTGGACTCTCACTGTAATTCTAGTTTATCTATGTATGTGCAACAGTCCCTGAGATTCACAGCGCTCAACGTTTACAATACTTTTTTCCCACACAAAGTGATTTTAGCTAGTGTAACTGAAATGCAAACCTTGCGCTCAGTCCAACAATGTGACTAACCATCTCCCCATCTTTTCTGAGCTGAGTGATGTAGATCAGGTTTGCGTGTGAAGGATCGCGAAGCACCGGAACTATGCAAAGGGAAACTGTCAACAGAGCTTGACTCCAAGCCTTTTCTCCAGCCAGGGTTCTTGAGATAAACCGCGGTCACAGTAGGAGGCATTGGATCAAGCTGAAAGCCAGTCAGAAGGGAACATCTCATCAGGAGTGAGATCAATTGTAGAGAAAGAGAGAGAGAAAAAAGCGGTAATGGGCCCCAGTCACTTTCTCTTCCACCCACTCGGCAGGACATGCCTAAGGCCCGAGGAATGCCCCATATTTACTTTCCCTCCTTCCCATTTCTCATCACCACACACGCTCAGTACAAACACAGACTTCTCCCTGACTTTACCTCCCTAGCCCACTCCACCCCCCCTCTTTCCCAATCTTTAATGGAGCGGTCCAGACTATCCTGTCAGAGCTGTAATGTCATCCTGCTTTGTGATATTCCCCTCCGCAATCCGCTGCTCTTGCTGCTGTCAGAAGCACTTTGCCTGTGACCGGGAGCCACTCTGATCAAATACAAACTTTTGCAGTTGTTTGAAGGAGTGTCCGTGCATGCAGTATATATTTTGGGAAAGAAGTCTTTAAGTAATAATGAGTTTAACATGTGTGACTTGAGTGGAAGACAGAAATGGAAAAAGGTGTGTGACTATTTCAGCTGGTACCAATTTAGGCACTTTTATAGATAGGTAAGTCTATCCACGTGGAGGCTCAAGCCAAAAGCATGCTTAAAAAACCTGCATAAAATACGTTACTATACAATGTGAGCAATGTGCGTGGCTTTTGAAAAAGAATGCTGAGATGCTATGAATAAAAAAAATCTATTTATGCAGTACAGAAACATTTCTGCTGGTGGATAAACAGCCCCATTATTTATTATCAGGAACCGTTTGTTCTGATCTGTATTTCTGATTGGCAAAAATAAATCGATAAATAAATTACAAAATTACTTCCCATCCATTGCACAATCCTCTAGTGTTGAGATTTTATCATCTAGGGAAAGAGAGGGGATAGCAATGAATAATCTCTATCTCTCTTTTCAGTGCTATTTCCACACTGATTATTGTGTTTCTCTTCCTCCATTGCAGGGTTTTGGGAGCGTTTCTGCAGAGCACTGGTTGGGGAACGAGTATGCTTACCATTTCACCAGCCAGAGACAGTATGCCCTCCGTGTTGAACTGACAGACTGGGACGGACACCAGGCCTTCTCACTATATGACCGTTTCCAAATCGGTAGCGAGAAACAAAACTACAGGTAATACCGCTCATATAGCTACTGGTAGACAAAGAGGGGGGTAATTGTTTTTTCAGGCCAAGGAACACACAGACAGCTTTTCATATTGGCTGGTTAATATCCTCGGGACTGGGTCTGTTTTTGCAGAATTTAATGGCGGTTTGAACCGCAGTCGCATATTTGCACCACATGTTAATGCAATACAGACTCCAGGCTGAAAAATGAATAAATGAATGAATCTGCAAATAATTGAACAAATTAGTTTTAGCCACACTAGTAGCATGGCTCTATCGTTGGTAATGTTGGTCAGTCTTTCACCACTTTGGTCCAGACTGAAATATCTCTACTACTACTATCGGATGAATTTGACATGACACTTGGCACATTATTGTCTCCCTCAGGATGAATTATGATAACTTTGGTGATCCCTTAACCTTTTATCTGGCGCCATCATTGGGTCAAAAATTTCATTTGTCCAAGATTTTGGTTTATCAATGATATTCCCATTAGACTCAACCGTACTTTGTGTTTAGTGCTAATGAGCAAATGTTAGCAAGCTAGTATGCTAAACGCCCACTTTAAACATTAGAAAACAACAGCATGTGGATATTTTCACTGTGACCACGTGAGCTCAAAGCACTGCTGTGCCTAGGTACAGCCTCACAGAGCCACTAGCATAGCTGTACTGTAGACACAATGTCTATACAGCCTGCACAGTCAAAGCAGCAGAAGCTTCAGTCCTCTGTCTGCGTCTACACAGGATGTGTCCAGACACAGAATTGAGTATCTTTCACATTTTGGCAGCTAAATATGTTTCAGGTCGCGGTTACACAGGTGTAGTGCAAGTGAAACATAAGCCGTTATGCAGCCTGTAGAGACAGCTGTATTGATTACAATAGAACCGTGTTTGTTCCGTCAGACACGCGTGAGATGGACGACTGAAAAATGTGACTGAAATTCCTCCAGCATAGACAAACCTTTAGTCTCTTTTTCTCGCCTTGATCACCGCATATCAGAAGATTGTGAAACTGTGTTTTTAGCATCAGTTACTAATGGAAGGAAGGAAGGGGTAAAGAAATGATACAAGGAAATGATACTTCAATTGAGAGATAAAATGTTCAAAAGTGTCAAGACTATAAATATGGCCAGGAACTGTGAGCTTTCCAGACACTTCAATCATGTCTATCCTGTTATGTAAGTCTGAGGCGAGGTTTTTCTCATTGCAAATTCCTTCCAAACCAAATGTATCGCTTGTCATCGTCTCCTCATTGCAAACTTTTCCTCTTGATTGACGCTTTGTCCCCGTGTGTTGCGGGGGCGAAGGTTTCTGTTTTCTTTTGAGGGGGTTAATGATAACAGGCCTCAAACTATGGCAGATGCTTGGCCCCCTCAGATGTGGAAAACTACTGCAAATTCCACTCAGTTCCAAGCAATTGCTGGCTTCAGAGGAGAAGGTCTGACATCTCCAATTCTGCAGTTTTCCCTGGATGGCCGGTTCTCTCTGATAAGAGGTCCCTTTAGTTGCGAAATGTCTTGTGTTCAGCTTTGAATGACGAAATAATGAACGAGATTCTGCGGCTTAAAAGCCTTTACCTCAACTCTTCCATTCCTTGCACCCAAGCTCCAGAAAAGAATACAAGTTTCAAGTGCTTCCCTACAGCGGGGGGCCGTAGCTGGTTGCCATATCTAATTTTCAGAATTGTCTTGCGATGACAGGAGTTTCACTTTACGAGGTTTCCGTCTTGAGGAGCTTGTACCTGGAGTGGGCTCTGTGGTTTTCTCTAAGGATTGGAGAAATGGATTTCAATCAAGCGGAAGAGATCAAGTTGTTTTTTGTTTTGAGTTTAACGCAAAGTTGAGGTTTTGTGTGACCACAATGTGAGGATGGAGGGAAAGTCCACCTCTGGTTACCTTTAATCTTTGTTTCTGGCTCAAGTTTGAATGCACAGGCACTGACTTCAACATGGCTCACAGATATGTGAACTGTAGGTCCAGTGTTGGGGAGCAGTGAACTACATGTAGTTAAACTGGTAGTTTAAATACATTTTGCAGTAGCTTGCTGGTAGTTCAACTAAATTCATATTTGCATAGTGATTCAAGTAGTTAAGTTAAGTTTTTTGCCATTTTTTGTGTAGTTAACTACTGAAACTACAATTTTGTTCCATAAAAGGAAAGAAATTATTTTTTTATTTTATTTTACCATTGCTTCTCTACTGCCCAGATGGGATTGTTTTGTTTAGGACAGGTTTAGGTCTCAAGGGTATTCCAGGAAGCTGGATTATCAGCTCACCTGTGAAAAATATTTGACTATAATTTTTAATGTTTTGAATCTGAATTTGTAAAACTAAACGTGAATATATTAGGTGTCAATTGGTCATAAGTATTGATTATTGCTATTTATTAACTAATGTTCAAAGAAGTTGTTGCATGCTATTTTAGAAGTTACCTGACTAACTGAGTAATCCTGGCCTAATATCATCACCTGGACTCTAGTTTCTGGAAGGCAGGTGTCAGACTGATGGACATTTTATACAAAACCAAAGCTGACATTCTTGAACTTTCCCATGAGTAGTCTGGTATTTTATTTTTTTGGTTTATGTATGACCTGTGAACAATTGGGCACTTTTTGCAATAAACTCAATTGAGTGGCATTTTTTGCTGGCATGTGACTTTTTTGTATTATATTTTGTTATAATTTCCTATCACATGTACATCGTCAATTTGATCATTTTTTAAAAATGTAGTTTGAACTATTTTTTCTAAGTAGCTTTAGTTAACCAAACTAGATTTCTCCCGAGGGTAGCTTTGCTGTAGTTCAACTACTTCCAGTGTGAAGTAATTGGTAGCTTGCAAAGCTATGCTTTCAAAGTAGCTTCCCCAACACTGTGTAGGCCCTTATATTTGTAGGGCTGGTTATCAAACCTCAATACGTACTTTATTGTACAAGAGAAAGGAGTTTATCAAATTGTGAAGCAAATTTAGCTTTTGAAAAGTCCAACACCATTCAACTCTTTCTCTTTCACATACATTTACATTTACTTTTGTATAATCCTTTCCTGTGTTTCACACATATTTTTAAAATCCCACACTCGACCTTTTGTTATTTCGAATTAGTGAAACCATAATTGTTTTTGTCCCGCTGAGGCAGGCAGAGGGCATCCCCGGCCATTCTAGCCTGTTTTGGATGCAGGAGTCCAATCGGCACACTGATCTCTATAAATAGATTTGTTCTTGAAAAATAGTTGCGGTATGATAATCACACATTGCTCCTCTGAAACACAGGCCAAAACAAACCAGATGGCCGGGCCCCAAACAAAGCGACGCTGCCACGTTCTCTGTTCTTTCTGCTTTGGCACCTCCCTGCTTTTTAAATGTCAAACAATCTGTGATAAGTTCTCCAAATTGCATTTATTGCTCTGAAACATAACAGATAACTGTAAGTGATACGGACTGTCTTTTAGCTGGTCTTGGGTTTTTTTCAGTCAACTGCGGTGGTTTACTGGAATACAGTCTGCGTCAGCGCGAGTCAGACAAACATTTATAAAGACCTCATATGGTACAGTCAATCTTTCTCTGTCTCTCACACACACACAGTAAGAACAAAAGCACATAAACAAGGCCCCGAACAGACAAGCACCACTTGGAAACCATGTAGAATAATTGGATGTCCAACAATGCACACGACTCACCATTTATAATAAACAATATTAAGCATTACTAGCCAGGAAATGTTTGTCTTGCTGCCAGCTTCTTGGTTTCATATACAGTAAATATGCTGTGAAACGGAAATTGCTCAACTTGCAGAGAGGGAGGGAGGTGTGCAATTATTCCTTTGTGAAATATAGGGTCCTAATCCTTTAGAAATGAAATCATGTACACGAAATAAATGTCATATTTATATTTATTACCAGCGCTTTAAACGTTTGGACCTGCCATTCATCTTCATTCAGTCATTTAATCTCTGTTGGCTTTGTCCAACATAATAAAACTATTACATCAGTACATTATTAACAATCAGATGATTGAAATAATTTGAATATTTTCAAAATAAGGTGTCATTTCAGTGTTTAGGTCCCACTTGGTTGATGTTTTCATTTAGATTGTAAGAATGGAAACCCTTATTACCTTATTACTATTACGAATTTTACAATTGTGTGATATCAGTGTCTGACAGTGGTACAGTATAGTGGTGGTTAAGGAAAGAGAATGCAATAAAGGGAATATCTCAAAAACAGAGATATTTCAATGGTTATGATAGGTGTGTGTGCTTAATGTCCCAGGAAACCCATTTAAGCATCAGTAAACATCAGTTTTCCCCCAATGTAATGGTACTGTGAAGACCTTTTTCATCCTGCCCTCAGAGAGTTTGCTTCCATGAATCATAACTGATAAGGTGACAACTGATTACAGCTTGTTAACACGGCTTAGCCCATGCAGTCCAACGCTGTTCAGTTCAAGGGCTTAAAGCTCCAAGGTTTTAACAAAAATGAGATCTATAAAACTGAAAAGAGGCAAATTTGGTATACCTCTTTTTTTCTGAATTTACTCTATGTTAAGATATTATTATCACTGGAGCTGAAAATTGAATAGTTGTGTGAGCTGTTTTTTAAGGTGGTTCCAGCTTCTCAAATCTGAATGTTTGCTGGTTTCCTTAGTCTTCTATGATAGTAAACTGAATATCTTTGGATTTTTAGACTGTTAGTAATACAAAACAAGCAATTTAAATATGTCAGCTTAGCCTTTGTTAAATTGTGATGGGCATTTTTCACTATTTTATGACATTATGTAGGCCAAACAAATTTCGATTGATAGAGAAAATAAAGTGAAGATTTAATGGATAATGAAAATACATAAAATCTTTTGGCTTTACTTTTATTCTTCAGTGCAGTTTTGAGAACAGAAAAAGATACCTTCACTATCTGTCATGCACAATATCTGCCATACATTGGTCTTTCAGAACTTACAGAGAAAAAATGCTCTTAAAAGAAGAGCATTAGAGCAGGAGCAGATCAAGACTACATAAATACAACAGCAGCCAAATAAAGGAAGAAATCAGATCACTGGCTACATCTGCACAGTGTAAGCTGACATCAGCAATGTTGTTTTAATGTTGAACGGACAAATCTTGTGGACAACACTTTGAGGGGTAAATCTGGGTTGACCAGAGCTACAAAGTTCCCACTGAACCACAACCTCATAATATTGTGAAATGAGCTATTTCAGTTTTTTCTTCATTGCGAGTGGGGTCGCCATAATTGCAGAGGTTACTGTCTTTATAAACAACAGAAAAAAGTGCCCTGTCATCATAGCTAATTTGGTTGCTGTGATAGAGCATGGGTTGCCGAAAGAAAAATAATAAAATCAAATATAATTTGATGACCTGCAAATATTGTTGTAACGATAGCCATCAGATCAACACATTCAGTTAATCACCATCATTTATCAAAGTTTCTCAGCTGGATAAATGAGGCTTGTGCTACATATCAATATGAACAGAAGGGGTAAAGCAAAAGTCAACCTGTATGACACAGAAAGCAAAATAGCAAAGAGACACAAAAAAGCTAAGACGCTGATTAGAGAAAATACAGATGCAATGAAAGACAGTAAAAAAAGTGCTGAGTCAGATGGAAAATTATGGCAAAGAATGAATAAAATTGCACGTTACACTAAACTAAATTATGTAACAAGAAAAGACAGAGCCACAAACTGAATGATGACAATGACGGCTGAGATAAACTGTTTCAGGCAGATAAACAGTGATTATTGAGAATGGTCTTGAAGTCAGATTTTTCCATGATGCAATTTGATAAAGGCTTTGTAGATAAATAAATACCAAGCATTATATCCCTTAGCCACAAAAGACCAAATGAACTTGTCTTATACAATGCAGTGATGTATATTGTCATTATTTCCAATGACCTGCAGTAAAAGTGGTATGGTAAGAGTGAAGGCAACAGAGCGTCTTGCAGTGCATTAAGGGAGAGTTGTAATTTCTCTATGGCTAATTGAACAGAATCAGCAAGTATAAAACAGTATCGTCTGCATAAAGATGTATTTGACAATCATGGATGAAAAAGACAGTCATTGTTATAAAACAGCACAGGAAAAACAAAGTAAGTGCATGAAAACTTACTGAATGTTGGCTAGCCTCCAGTGGATTACTTACTGTAACTGGACTAGAGGCCCACTTAAGAGCTATAGAATAAATGTGCGTAATCATGTTTTAATAGTAGGTCATAGAGCAGTAGGAAAACTAAAGTGGCATTTAGTATAATTGTTCCCCTAAATAATGCCCCTAGTTGTTTCAAGAGTCGAGTTTGCCCTGAAATATATCATTAGTGTTGTTGCAGTATGGGGATAATAAAACCCAAAGGGTTTCTATGTCTCATGAGAAAGAAAAAGAAAAAAAGCACAACATTTGAATATTGTGAGTCCTCATGCAAGATTATTTGATAAAGGCAGATATACTGGATAGTACTAAATACATAGTTGTCTAAACCTTTTCACAATGTGGAATGCCATGTCTGACCCATTTTGCACCCAAGTGGACTTACACCTTAAACAAATCTTGTATCTTATATGTTATTTTCCATTAACTTTCTATGAAATGTACATGTAACATGTAAGATTTTTTTTTAAAGATACTGTTTCCGAAAACCATTTGTTCAACTATAGATACCCAAAGCTACTACTTCAGAAGAGTGAAATGTGGGTCAGTGAATGTCTGAGTATGTTTAATGCATCTACACTAATGCACATTTGAAGATGTAGTGAAGTACCCTGAGCACCAGAGAGAACCATCGAACCAAAGAACCAAAATCATCTGAGGTATACATTCACAGCAGCTAAATATATGCACAGACACAGGTTGAGGTTTAAAGGGAAAAATGTTTCGTATGCACTTTCAAAGTCTCCCAGCTGGATGAAAAGACTTATATGTTTATTTTTGAACGAGCCATTACATCTTTATTCAATATTTTTCCTTGTTCAGATGGCCAAGTTCTTAAATCCAGTGATTTCTCCATATGGTAATGGCCCGATTTCCCCGTGGAATCAGATAGATCTCATTTAGATGTTTTTCATGGGAGGATTTAGGAAAGAAATTGGCAGAGATTTGAGTTCCAAAACATGGTGACCTCTCTATTTTCCGCGAATCACACAGAGATAATCTTGGATATCTCAAGTTATGTCTACTTGAACCCCATCCCTGGAAGCGTCAGGTTCCACAGTTTCCAATGATAAAAAGATGAAGCATCAAAGCTACAGGCTGCAACACTTGTGTAGAGCAGAAAAAAAAGGATCAGCAGCGAGACTTGTTAGAAATGAACAAGCTGTTGTGAATTTAAAGTTTATCTTTAATCAAAGTTGTAATATGGCTTTTTTTTTCATACCATGTAAAGTTGATTGTGTGGCTCTCTATTACCCTCTCACAGACTAAACAATCCCAACCCAAGGTCCACCTATTAGCTTTGACCAGAGCTTTCAACCATGTCGTCCGAGAATTGAGTTTGCTCAGTTGTCACGGAGATGGTTCTGTTGACTAAAAGTGATGTGGATGCAATCATATCAGCTGCTGAACTCGCATATCAATAGATCCATCTCCATGGCAACTAAACAAACACCATCTGCTGATGAAGTCTTGCAATACGGTTGAAAGCTGCAGAAAAAGCCATTAAGTACGCCTTGAGTTGAAATTTTGATGCCAAATTTCCAAATCAAGATTGAATTTTCATGCTCAACTGGACAAAATGTCCCTTTTCAGAGGAAAATGGCAAAAACAACGCTCTCTTAACGGTAGAACTAAAACCAACTTGCAGATTTCCATTTTTACATTGCAATATAAGCTCTATATAGCTCTTTTTCTGGTAGTATATTGTCCTTTTAATTGACATGAAACATAAAGAAGATGACTGAAACTTTATTCACATACCTTCGCCAGACTTTACTACTTAACTTTGCTGCAGAAAACATAGAGAATTAACAAGCATATTATCAATCTATATGCACTATAGCTTACCTATACATACTGTTTGCATCAGTGTAAATGTGTCTCAGTGGAGCTATATGATCAGCCAGCCAGTCACCTCCAGCCAGGCCTATGAGTAGGAAGCGAACCATTGGTCAGGGTGATTAACCTCTGCAATGGGCCAATCAGACTGCAGTTCAGGAGGCTAACGACTGCCAGGTGTGTAACAGCACGCGCTGGACCTTCAGCTAACTGGGTTGTCGCCTTCATGTATGGAGATGAAAGAAAACAAGCAAGGCTAAGCTTGGCCCTATCAGTCAAAAGATGAAAAGTGACATTTTTTTTTACAAAAGCGCTGCGACCAATTTCATTAGAGCTTAAAGTGATCATTCACACCATTTCAATGTTTTATTTCTGCCGTATTCTTCAAAGAATCACTTGAACTTTGTACAGGGTAACACGTATTCCATCAGACACATTGTTTTATGGCTAACCTCTCCAGAGAAATTCTTTCATAAAGTGACTTTATGACAGCAATATCCTCTGCTCAGAGTAACACAGTGTGTTGTGAAATGGGAAGTGTCAGATAAAAGTAAGACTGCAAACAGGCGACATGTTAGCAGATCTGGGGCCCCACGCCAATACGAAACTCCTCAGCTGTAATCCAACACATCTCTAATGTGTGTGTGGAAAAAAGGGACACATTTTGGGGAGGAGCTGCTCCAAGGAATCCTCAATAATCACTTCTCTGCTTTAAATTAAGTGAATTTCTACAAATATGAAGTCTGATTTATGTTTGCTGAGGTTTTTAAGGTGCTTTACAGGGAGAACAGCTCTAAGACGCTGAGCATGATGTGGCAGGTCTGACAAAACTCTTATCTTTTTAAATATTTCAACTCAAAAGTTTATTTTTGTAATATACATGGTAGATAAGGTTTTTTAGCTAAAAAAGTGTGTCTCCTTCATTGCCCTTGTAAGAGCAGTGTAAATGTTTTAATGCTGTTTGATAACAATGTTTTTAAGATACAGTGTGATAAAATGTCAATCATTGTAACCTAGTTTTTCTTGGAAGTGCTCTCAGATAAACATATCACAGTCATCTGATTCCTCACCTGACCTTGCTACAACTCATTTCCCACGTACACAGTTTGCAGCTGTAATGCTCCAGAGCATAGACTCATTATGACTGAAACTGAATCTGCATCAAAGCTTTAAGGCGTCGGTTCACCCAAATCACACAAAAAAAACATTTTCTCACTTACCCGTAGTGGTATTTAGTCATGCAAATAGTTTTGGTTTTATTTGCACAAGTTTTCATGCATCTTCATCGGAGACATTTTGCAGCCACCCCTAATACAATGCGGGCGTGTGGAATTTCACTTGTGGTGCTTAACGCATTGGAATTACCTTTGAAAAACAATGTTTCAACAGTTTTAATGTGGAACGATTTTCTACTGAAGCATGTTCTGTGTACTGTCCTATTTGACCTGGACACTGTTTCTTTAAAAGCATGCCTTCACTCAAACTGTCAAACCCAAAGTAAAATTTGTTTAGTTTAGATTTCCTTTGTGTAAGGAAATCTAAACTAAAATGAGACTGCAGCTGTTGTGCATATTTTTCCATATTTTCAAAAGAGTTTAAAAATCATTTTTTGGACAATATTTGTGGAAACAGTGTCTAAGCTTTAGTCCTCTGGGTGAGTGTTTCCCATGGCAGCGGTTGGCTGACATCTGATAGCCGGCGTTGCTAGGAGACGCGCTAACAATTTCTGTAGTGCACTACTTACTGGAACATGTCATATCCCTGTATAGCCTACGAATGTTGTTTCTGGACGTGTTTTTTCCTCCTTCTCCCCATAGCGTTGGTTATCAGCCGTTAAAAATTTAAGCAGTCTGTCCCTTTACAACGTTCAACATTTGGGATGATCTATCATGCTGTTTCCGGTAGGAAAATGGAAGCTAGCAAGCTAGGCTTATTAGCTTCCACTCGGAAAGTGGAAGCTAGTTAGCCTGGCTTGCGAAATAACTGATTCCTACTCTACTTTTCGCTCTGTTATTTCAACACCTGCTGAGTACCACGGGGACTGCCCACTGTTCCAACATCCCATTAGTCCGACGGCCCAATAGTCAGAAAAATGGCCTATTGGTCCGACAGCCCGTTATGCCAAAAACAAATTCCCATTGCTCCAACGGGCCATTTATCCGACCATCCATTTTTCAGACTATTGGGCAGTCTGACTAATGGGATGTTGGAACAATGGCATGGCACCAGTGCCACTGTCGAACTCCTGCACACTGACTATTGTGTTCTTCCGACATTATACAGACTAGCTACTNNNNCTGTTGCTACTTTGACTTTCTAAATATGTCGAAAGATCATAAAGAAGCCGGCATCTCCAGTGAATATTAGAAGAATTAGATGGCGGGACACCAACCTCCCTCCCTAGAGGTGTCATTGAGTAAAACCAAATTATTCCCCTCACAACACAATATTTTGGTTACTAATGAGCCTTGACCAATCGCATTACTAAGTTACTTTAACAGGAACAATCAGATTAGCATGCTTTGCCTGTTAAGTCCCCGATCTGGCTGAGCAGATGTCTGTCCCCTGATACATTTCATTAACATCAATTACTGGACGCCATCGCTCTGTCAATCTCTATGTCTCTCTTTTTTTCTGTCTCTCTCTCATTCTTAGAAACAGGCCACAGGAAAAGAATCTCTTCCTCTTGACTTCATTACTTGGCCCATCTTTGGATTACCGCACTTATCATTTGAGTGTATAATGAATCCTGACAGGAAAAACTGCAGATGTCAGTCGAGGTTGGGGGATTGTTGGTCTGGTAAATACACAACGCACCCGGTAAACACAGCCGCAGACTATTTAAAGCAGCCTGTCAAATGTCGTGCAGAAAATCCCTCTTGATGATGTGCCTTGGCCATTCGTCAGCACACCCGAGATCGTAAGAGCTTTGGAAAATGGAGAGTAGATGTGCAGCAAAGTCTGTTCTTTATCAGAGCAGTAGCAGACCTCATCCTTGACACTGCATGTTTTATTCCTCAGAATCAGGAATGAGCTGATAGAAGGCGTGCTACCCGTAAGTGAGGCAGTGCGTTGGGATGTGAGTTTACTTTTAACTGGAACATATCTCCAAAGACAACTGTCGCCTTGTAGACAACGGTTAATACTTCAGCGTGTGTCACAGATGACGTACTGTTTACAGGAACCCGTACATTTATACACACACACAAGTGCTTATAACATACTCACAAGCTCTTATCCAAACTTGCCATGTCCAGTGGTCATTTGGTGCCTCTGATTAGACACATGACTCACCCTTACATTGTAGGATTACACCTATTGGTTTAGTGGCTTTGTGAATTCCCCACTGTGACTTGCACTCACACTGCAGCCATTTACACAGCTGTCCAAATACAGAAGTCTTTCACGTTAAATGACTTTCTTTCCTGGGGAGTCTACCAGTCTGTTTCTTTGAGGTGTTCAACCTGATGCCTCAGTGCTTCACTAAGGCTGGAGGTGCACACAGAGTGTTCAACATCTCCCAAAAACATAAAATATTGTTTTTGTATTTGTTACTTTCTCATCGGAAAACCCGAACTGGGTGCAAGGTTCACTACACGCCCATGGTCCCCTGTTGTCCAGAAATGAACTCAGGAAATTGCTTTCAGTGAGAGTGAACCATACTTAATAACAGAGACCTCATTGGCATGGTGCTGCAGTCCTGCTCTTTGGATGTGCAATCTCTTCTATTGGGAGAAAGTGAAACCGAGAGAGCGTGAGAGAAACAAAGAGAAAAAGGCAAGTGTGTGATGCAGCGGATTAGGGGAAGGCGTGTTCTGCTGGTAATGGTAGAGCTGTCAAAGGGATGTAGGAATTGTCAGATCCGCATTCAGCAATTCCCATTCACACCATGAGTGAGTTCACAGTGGGACACACCCCGGAGGAGTCTGCTTCCAAGCTGCATATTAGTTTTCAACTTGTTTGTTGAGCGCTGAGTGTGTGAAGGAATTCAGCTTGGGAGTGACGTCTTATCAGCCCCATAGACACGCTCTTTGCTGTAATAATCCTCAGAGTGAAAAGATGGCAAGACACTTAAATACTAACGATCTCATTGGATGGATAATGACCAGGTGATGCTGACCAGCTGTTTAGTTGATTATTCACTATTCAGTATATACAGATCTGTATAGCTGTGTCCACAATGCATTAACGATAGCTTGGGCTTTCTATAGCACACGTTTAATGTACGACATATAGTTTGACTTTTTATTGTAAATATATACAGAGGACATCTTGTGCACAGAAAATGATGCACTTTAGAGTACGTACACAGCAGTGACTTTTTTGGAGTAGAAGAGGAACTGTCTACGTCACCATGGTTGAACACACAAAGGCAATAGTGCCACCTACAGAAACTCAAACTTTGTTAATAAAAAGTCAAAAAAAGAGAGATATCATTTTAGGTTTTTAGGTTTTTTCTCTGAAGTAAAAGTGTCAGTTTACTAGAATTATGTACCAATTTACTTTAGGGTATTTAGTTCAGTAATTAAGATAAATGTAATCATGAAGAAATGATGAATTCTTGGTAGCAGCTCAGTACGGTGCACCAGCCCATGGATGCACCACTTTATTTGAGGGGACACAATATTGTAACTAATGTGTACACATTAAGGAAGCAGTGATCAGTTATTGATTTTGTGCCATTTAGCAACTGATTCAAAATTCATTAGGAAATCATTTTTAAGAAAGATAGTATCTACTCCCAAGTAACTTTCAGTAACAGTTGATTAGTATCTACCCCATAGTACTTCTGAGTTATTCAGAAACAAATTGGTAACAATGAATCATTTATCAGTTCTTGATCATTCCTTGGTAAATGCTGTCTTGTGTGCACCTTATTGTTAACAGGAAATGCAATGCAAAAACACCACGGCAATGCTTGTTTTACATTTTTGCAATTTACAGTTATTACTGATACAACGTTTAATTCCAACAAGTGTCACCCTTTTGAATCTAGCTCCCCTCCACAATGTTAAAGTGAGCTGCCTCCTGTATGCTGGTCCCCTTTTCTCAGCTTCAATCTCTATCCAGAAACCTGGATCTCTGTGCCTACTACCAGTGGTGGTTGTTACACATTCAACATGTTCAGTTTAGGCTGAGCAGCCCCCAAAAACATATTGTAGATTCTGCACAGTATGCACTCTACAGTTATTTCGTGCCTGCAGCCTCCTGACATCCTTTTCAAATATAAACTCCTTTAAATTGGGCCTGGCATAAAAAATATATGGACTAGCAGCAAAAATGCAGTAGTGTGTGTATGGTTTCATGAAAGGAATGTAACATCATAAAAAGAGGAAGAACAGTAGGAACTGTGTACTTAAACACAAGGACAGGACAAGGAGAAATATTGCATACAAAGACTTGAGAGTATGCCCTACCTGTCCAGCTATGGATGGATGATAGGTTAAACAGGTTGCTTATTGCTCTTTTACTGTGTATGGCTGCTAAAGGTCATTATTTAATGGTTTAGTCTGTTGTTGTGGTGTAAATTAACGTACTGTGGCCCCGCAGATGGAAATGTGATTCCCAGACATTCCTTACACTACATGCTCTTTCCTCTCCCTGTCTCGTTCTTTCAGTCTTTATTTTACACTCTCTCTACACTTTTAATGTTGTTCCAGGTGTTCTGCATGTACTCAATCACAACAGAAAATAAATTTCTCTCAGGAGACATTTCTTGCAGCATGTTATGTCTTCTTGCTGTCTTTATTGCTTACACTGCTCACTCCACCATGCTCCTCTCCCCCCGTCCTCCCCTTGATGTGTTTCCATATCCTGACTCCCTCCTCTTCCTCCTCCTGATGTCTTTCAGGCTGTTCCTGAAAAGCCACAGTGGGACTGCAGGCAGACAGAGCAGTCTAGTAATCCACGGAGCAGACTTCAGCACCAAGGACATGGACAATGACAATTGCATGTGCAAGTGTGCCCTCATGCTCACTGGTGGTAAGTGCCGCCAAACAGTGCATTACAGTGAAGATAATCATTCATGGGAGACCTACAGTATATCACCATTACCCCCTGGTGTAAGACTAATTCTTGTTTATTACAACTTGAGTATTAATTTTGAAGTTCCGATCATAATTTCTATCGGATATGATAACACTGAAGGTAATTGCTGAAATCAAGGAGCATGGCAAGATTGCTACACTGAAGTTCAACAGGGCAAGAAACATGAGCAGTCAGACAATCAGACCAGTTGTAAACAAGCCAACAGTTTAGCCAGATTATTTAAACCACATCATTTGGAGGTAAACCAAAAATGCATCTGATAATCCCTCATTGCACAGGAGAACTGTGCGCACACTACGGCAAGTGCAGTAGTTCAAGTTGAACCAGGACGTTGGTCATTAAACTGTGATGGATTTTTAAGACAATTTAAAACTGCTTTGATTTATTTTTGGCCACTTGGGGGCAGCACACCAGCTGACATATGCCAAACGTGTAAGACAGCAGTTTATTTACACATCCAGAATGCAGTAGTATTCATTTGGAGTTGTGTCTCTGGCCAGCTGAATGTAAGTCCAATATTGACTCTACTTTTAGCTCTGGTTTTGGTCTCCACCAACTCCTGAGGGATATATCTGTCTCTATAGCTGCTACATGCTCCGCTATGTTCACCAGCTAGTCCCTAACTTTGTCAGTCTGCCGTTTGGTGCTGGTTCGGTAGAGTATAGTCCGTTTATCAGAGCTTTTTTGCTGAAAACAACTGCCTACTGCTGCTGGAAACAGCACTGATGAGAAGACAGTAAAGTTACATCATGTAAAAGCTTAAAGACACTAAAAGACAAAAGTTCCGTAGAGCTGAGGGGAACTACAGAGTCAGGTGATATTGTCTGTCGGTTTAACAGTACATATAGTCTTCTGAGCCACTGTTAATATTGAAATATCCATTAGAGCAGCTTTAAGTAATAATTTAACCGTTTGTCCTTGTTTTCTCCTTCAAATAAGTTTAGCTAGCCTGAAGTCTGATTGTCTAAGTTCTCATGTTTCTTTCAGCAATATCTTCTTGCTCTCAGATCTCAGCAATTAACTTGGGGAGTACAATGCTATTATTACCAATAGAAATCATGGGTAAAACTACAAAAAAAAGGCCCAATATGTAATAAATTGTGATGGTCCTTTAACATTTGTCTCTATATGGCACCAGCGAGCAAAATTGCTTTTATGAGAAAACAACGGCATGATATAACCATTCCAAAAGCTATTTTCTCTAATCGGCTTTATGACCAACCCCACAATGTTCACTGCCCAGTCATTAGTTCATGTCATTATGATCACAACCTGCTCTTGCAAGACATGCAATGGGCTAACGTGGCCACTTCTACATCTATCTGCACCTATTAGGCTATATTCTGCATCCCCTCCCAGTTGCACTGTGGTTGGAAACGAGCACATTATAAAAATCCCTGGGCGCGGCACCAAGTGTCAGAGAGATTTAAAATGACTCTGCTTCTCCTGCTGTGTAAGTGGAGCCCGGTGACCCTCGCTGTCACCTCATGGCAGCTCTATTGCTGTGGAGTCCTGACCTGGTACTAATCAAGCATTTCTAAGTGCAGATTTAAGATCAGCATTACCTCTTAGGTCATTGTGAATGCAGTGGGTTAAAAGGAACTGGCATCTGATCACTGATCAACACCCGTACTCTGCTTGATTCATAGCCTGCCTATGGCCAGCCACAAAGGAGAGGCATGACAACATGTAGCCTGAGTCGAGGCTGGTCGGAACCCAGCACTGTGCTAGCTATAGTATATACAGTATATCATTTGATTTATTCCCTACATTTATAAGAGCAGGGCTGACATTAAATGATGTAAGTGTCTGGAATATACAAGAGGAAAATACTTCTCTGCTACATTTATGAGGACAACTGCAGCCTGCCGTGTCAAGAATACGGAGGAGGAGATAATGTGGACACACACACGCTGTAATGTATATATTTACCCAGCACCAGAACATACAGTAGGGATAAGGCACTGACAGCAGGAGGTAGGGGGGATTCCTCTATCATGAGAACAAACTGCACTAGTTGAGACTTTTTTTTTTTTTTTNNTTTTTTTTCAAAAGAAGACATCCCCACTGTTTTTACAAGTCAGTAAAAATCTCTGGCTTGGAAACGGAGAGTATACTGATCATAAATCCCAAAGGACTGCTGCTGTGCGCGCCGAATGTTTATGTGGGTGTCGGCGGTTGTGTGGTCTGCGGTTTATCAACAAGTGAGGGATGGCAAGTAGGACACATTCACTGTATTCTGCTTCGCGGTTTAAGAGGGAAAACACTGTCTCAATAAAATAAAACAGCAGGTTGCACAACACACACCTTGTGACATGCTATCACCAAACCCCGTCCCATCAAAGTATCCACTTGAGGACATTACTACCAGCTTTTCTACTGGTGCTGTCAACTGTCTTTTCATTCTGATGTGGCTGGTGTAAACTATTTCCTGACTATGTAGTGTGAACCCCAGCCTGTTTTTTATGATTAAGTGGCTCACAAACATTCATTTTCCTATTTAAAGTTGCATTTATGTTTTGGTTTTTTTTGGCCACTTGGAGACGGCAGCAACAAGCTGTAAACACAACATTGACTCATTAAGTTGACAAACGTATTGCTTCTTTACACATCCAGCTTATATCCACCTGGCAAATGTAAGTCAAATATTGACTCTCCTTTTAGCTCTGTTTTTGGTCTCCACCAACTCCTGAGGGAAATATCTGTCTCTTTAGCTGCTCTATGCTCCACTATGTTCAAGAACTAGTTGCTAACGTTGTCTGTCATTTGGTGCTAGGCAAATATTGTGCAGCAGGTTTTTTTAAGTTTACTCACTGAAAACAGTTGCCTGCTGTAGCTGGAAACTGATGAAAACAGTGAAGTTGCGGGCCCTAAAACCAAAACAATGAGATAAAAGACGTTAAAATTCCTTGTAAAGCTGAGGGAAACTGCAGAGTAGGGTGATAATTCCCTTGTGGGTTCATCACTACAAGTGACCCATTTCACATTACACATAATCATTCAATCCATTGTTAATTTAGAAATATTGACTATAGCAGCTTTAACCTTTCACAAAGATGTCAGGTGCAGTAGCTCCCCAGCTTGAGGACCATTCCTCATTGAATTTCATGTAAAAAAAAAAAAATTAGAGCGGAGAAAGTGCAATTTCATATTTGATTCCCACTGGCGCCAGCATCCTGAAATTATATGCAGTAGTTGAAATGTAAGGAGGTGCTATGTTGTGTATGTGACTTATGATGAAGCAGCAATCAATGTGAAATTTATATCTGTGTGATACATGCCAGCCACAAGGGCAGAACATTGCTACTGATTACTGACAGGTCTTGTGAAATGTCATACTGTAGGCCGTGGTGGTATTCAGGTCTGACAGGAGAGAGGAGAAGCACCGCCATTTGTCACTGTGTGACTGACACATGCCATGCCTCGCATATGTTCTATATCTGACTATCAGTGAGGGTGTGTTTACTAGTTCACATATAAGGCTTGACACGTTACTAAGATGGAACAGATGTTATGTTCAGTAAATCTCTGTCATCTGAAATACATACTACTAATAATGATAACAATAACTGTAACAACACTTTATTTGTATAGCACTGTTCATACATACAATGCAGCTCAAAGTGCTTTACATTCAATTGTATATATTAAAAACATTTAAAATATTTAAGCAAAGTTTTAAAGGTAGCAAGCAAAAGATTAAAATACAATAAAACAGGGTAGAATACTATGAATAAAATTTAAAATAAGATTAAATAGAAAACTTAATAGAAAATAGAAACTTTCTGTAAGATTGAATGAAAGTCGACAACTGCCTCTTCTTCTGCATCTTAAGTGCTGGTACATTTAATGCTATAGTCTTCGATGACCTAAAGCAGCGGTAGTAGTACAGAGGGAGAAACGTATGGAAGTGCTAAATCATTCAGACCCTTGTAAACTAGCAATAAAAATTTAAAATCAAGTCTAAAAGAGATAGGATATGCGTGGCTTAAACCATAAAATAACCATCCTCTAAATGTAAGCACATCTACCTTTTCTCTGAATACCAGATATACTTCAGGGAAACTATGAAACGTGTCACCTTGGGAGCAGAATAAAAGTTTCCCATGCCATCCACTTCTCTGACATCCCGCTGGAGCTCATGCACATGCACTCTTCGCTTTAAATAGAAAGAGGTACCCAAAGTGTTCAGCAACAGGTACTGGCATGCCAATGAACCCAGTGACAGTAACACATTGAGCAGATAGCAGTGAAATTGTGTCTGAACCATTGCCATGGCCGTGTGGGAGAGGCCATGGGAAACTTTCAACCTTTACCAAGGATAAAACATATGACTGAGGTGACTTTATCAATATCTTGACAAAACAGGAATACTTAGTTAAAGCCTTGTTTGTTCTGCTATTTTACATACAAATTAACATTTTATGTTTCCTTGTCTTTATTCTCTATTCAGGTTGGTGGTTTGATGCCTGTGGCCCGTCCAACCTTAATGGCATGTACTTCACCCAAGGACAGCACGTAGGGAAGTTAAACGGTATCAAGTGGCACTACTTCAAGGGCCCCAGCTACTCGCTACGAGCCACCGTCATGATGATCCGCCCCCTGGACTTCTCCTAGTCCTTTGTACTTGCGAACTTTTAACTTCCAAACGGCTATGTAGCACATTAGAGGGACGCTTCCTATTTTATCCTCTTGTCTCATCTCATTTCGCTGGCCATGGGAGTCTTCCAATGAATCTTTTATTCAACCTGGTTCTTCCCCCAGAGCAACTGCTATTGCTGTGCTGCTGTTGCCTCATTAACTTTCCCCTCAATGAACTGAAAAGCAGCCACGGGGAGAAAGACGGGGCGAGACGTGATTCACCTGAGCTGATTTCTGTTCCCAAGCAGAGTCACAAACTTGACCTCAGTTAAGGACAAATGCGTTCAGGTGTGTTATCTCACACCAGGGATTTGTGCACATTTTGAGCATGCTATAAGGTCAGCGTGCATGAAAATTCAAGCATGATGTCAAACCACAATTTTCCTGGGGACCTGTGTTGTAATAATATGGAGGACTTGAACTCTTCTGAATGGAAAGCAGCTATCGCAGAGCAGCACGGACTCTTAAACTGCAGGACAGAATTGATCTGGAACACTCTACGGAGACGAATGAGAGAAATGGCTTTTTTTATTAAAATGTTGCTCACAGAACGCAGCCCATAAATATTACGATTGTATTATATATTGTGTTTTAGTATTATTTTTGTTATCCCAACTGTATACAATATCCAAAGTGAGATATAATTGTCTATTGTACTGTACAGTGTATACTGAATTTCTGTCTGCATTATGTATAAAACACACGCTCAGTTGTAAGGTGACCTTGAAATGCAAGTGATTGGTAATAGTTACAAGGGTCACTTGCCGTATTTGCTGGCAGTTACACACTAGCTGTCTTGACAGAGTGTGATTATTTTTAGAGTTCAAGATGTGAGGTTATTATTGGATTAGATTCTGGACTGAGATCCATTTGCCTTTGTTATTGGCTGAGAAACGACTAATACCTGCCAAGGTTCAGATTGTGACTGATCACCTTACCTCTGCAGAATATGAAAAACAAGGACATTCATTCAGATGAATATAATTAGTGATATATAACAATTATAGCTGTGTGTGCACTTGGGGGAACAAGTAATGAGATATACAGTATATTCCTGAGTGTAATGATGAAGTACCATGTCATGATCCTTCCATATTCACAAAGATGTAAATGCTTATATTAAGCTGGTGTCCCACATGTACAAAATGCAGAAAGAATGAGGTCAAAGTTCATCTTACTGAATCTTATTTCTAACTGTAGACATTATAAAACCCCTTCAAGACCTCTTACCTTAAGACAAAGAGCAGATCATTAAGACAAGTTACATCCAAAATGTTTTTCACAACATGACACAGCCTCAGAATCCAGCCAGTTTCTGTTTCTCATCAATGCAGCTTTGAAAAAAAAAAAAGGAGCTGCAGTTGGATATGAAGCATGAAATGAATGATTCCACCAAGTGATCCGTGTGAACACATATTTCATAACTTCCAGCTTACAACAACAGAATCTACTGTGGAGTATTTACTAAAGGTACATGTGGAGAGAAGATAAAGTGTATCTGGAACTTGTAAAACTACAATTGACATGTTTATTAGCATACTAAAATTGTATAATTTAATGTGTGTGTATGTAAAGCAGCTTTCCCGAGGAAAGCTCTTCCTTTTTTTCTGTTTTTACTCTGCCAGAAGTACGATGGTGTTTTGAAGTTGAGCATAAAACATGGAAGTTAAGATAATAACCCTGGAGAAATGTGCCTTTGATAACTCTGCTTTTACCTCATTAAATTCCAGATTTGCAGATTTATTTAAACATCTTTTGTAACATGTGGTCAGTGTTGTGTTGCTAGATTAAATAAAAGAGCATGTGATGCACTAATGTTTTCAATCTGCGTTTCGGCTGCACTTTTTGTGCCAAATTGATGTGACGATAGACATAGGTTTAAAGTCGGGGCTCCAAAATTGGGCCGGCATTGCGTCTTTCTTTAAGCAGACGTGCTTTAACTTCAAAAAGCTTCCTGTCACGATAATATCTTCAACATCGTTTTAAATCTTCCGATACAAATGCTACACTGTGTGTCATGCAAAGAAAGCTTATTGCACAGAAAGACTTGAGATAAATCCCATAGATAGACAGACATGCTTTCTTCCGCCTTTTTCAGGACCAAACCAGATGGTGCGAACATTAAAACTCCCTCTCTGCCCAGTGGAGTGTCTATTGTCTCGAGTGGTGACTCGCTTGCTTGCTTGTGGCAATGACAGATTGCCAAAGTGTCAAACGATGCTGTCGGGACCTGTAGTGTCTCTTCATAGTTGACATTCCTGGGCCTAATCAGAGGTTAAACAAATTACTGCAGCCCGCAAACCACTGCGTGTCCTTCAGCGCCTGCACTGACCCGACACCCCTGCTGGAATGTGTTCTATAGAGAGTCTGGAGCAGTGGAGTGTGAAGAGAGTCCGCACAAGCTGGCAAACACCTATGTGGGTCTTAAGCATTGTTCTTTGTTGGTGAGAGGACAGGAGGTACTGAGAACCACTTCTACGCCGGGGGAAGTTTTGTCTCCAGTGGACACTCAGGATGTCAAGCAAAGTGGCGTTTCACTTGTCATCTCCACATGTGCACGTACGCACACACACCACCAACCCCTCGCATCCACAGCCAGGTTGCTGAAAGTGGATCCTTTCCTGTTAACTGAGGAAGAGCTGAGGGATGGCGAGGCGGTGGGAGTCCTCGAGGGAGGACAGTGCTGGACCCCAACCAAATCAGATATTGCAGAGTACAGTACCTGCAGTATGAACACTCAGGGCCATTGAATCCCCTAAGGAGACCACCTGCTCACATGGAAATGAATAAAAACATAGAGAAAGGAAGTGAAATTTAAAATAGAACATCAGCCTTCGCTCATTCGCTTTATATTAGATTTAATCATAAAATGCCTTTAGAATGTGCTCTTAATTCCAGTATTATTAATCCAGCACAAAGAGATTTGCACCAGCACAAACCATTATTATATCACAAGTGAGATTGTTGGACTTAAGGTAAGCAGAGAAGTGACAGAAGAGGGTGAAGAGACAGAAAGTCAGACAAACGCAGCAAGACTGATAGAGTGAACTTTAACAGTTAATGATATAATTTCATCTCTTTCACTGTGTAGCCCGACATCCACTGTATGACATTCACTATATCAAAGGTGCGAATAAAATGTTTGCATATTGACCTGGTCAGTCACACCCAGAGGCAGTTGCATTGTTGTAGCTGTATCCATTTGTGTACACTCAGTCATTTATGTCAGCTGATGAAATTCACTTAAACAAAGCAGTTGTTGATGCCTGCTGATGTCTAAGTAAAAATACATTCTCATCAACACGGACTAAAAAGGTCAGTGTTGACTCTCAGGGTTTAAAAGCAAGAAAAAAAGACACAGATATATACATATATCTAGACGTAATTAAGGCCACAAATCTCAATCCTCTGTGGTGCATATGGAATGCTGTGGATGATCTATTAACCCTTAAAAAACCCTTAAAAACTGTCATGACACCCGATCTGCAGCTTTAATTAAAGTACAGTAGGCTACAGTAGACTGCTCTCAAAGCACATTGTAAATATATATGATACTTTTAAATGTTGGCATTCCCCTGCTGCCTTCGTATCAAAAGCCTGCTTTTGTGAATCCAGTTTTCTTGTTATTGCCTTTCTTGTTTGTGGTATCTCATCTTTTTTCTGATTTGTAATCACTCTCATTGAATTTGCTGTGTTTTTTCGATGCTGTTTTTTTTTCACAATCGGAAATTTTAGCTCACTGCGTAGCTGTGAGCTGCACAGCCTTGCAAGGGAAGAAGAAAGCCCCGTGTTTTGGCTTTCTGTGACAGTGACATCATTTTGCCATTGTTTAAATTAATGACTGGGTCTTGAATGTTTTCAGGTTGTGGGGCGATCACCAAGACCAGCAACTGAAGAAATCATCTGTTCAGCCACATAACTGGCACAGAGTCGACCACCGATAAAGCAAACATTTTAAAAAGCTGCCACAGCAGGGTATGGTGCTGAAAGGGCAGTGGGGAATGAACTCATAAATTCATCAGATGTAAGTCAACCTGAAATCATTACAGTAAATGCTGACATCAATGCGTACAACTCCAAGTCAATTCTCTTTTTCAACTGCAGTATAATCTCAAACCAACTGTGTGGTCTCTACAGAATTATTAAGATTTGGCCTTAGGTTGTACACTGAACTAATCATTGTTTTTCTTCAAATGTGTAGAGCATTGTGTCTAAGTGAGACAAGATCCATTTCCAATATAGATTTCCAAATCTACAGCAACAAGTTATATGATCTCTGATTTCTCAACACTACCAAAGGCCAACTTTTATCAGCTAATTTTGGGGCTTTTATAACAAGAATCGTTGCCATTTGCACATATTGTCCAGTTGTCCAGTTGTAGGGAGAAAAGCCTTAAGGTTATTGTGCTGGTAATTATAAAGTGATATGGGATTGTGTAATGCTGGTTTTGAGTAGAAAGTCCTGCGGTTTATGAAAATAAATGGAGTAGAATGAGAATGTAAACGTGAGTTGAGGTGAGGGACTCCCTCATCTAGAAAAACTGAAAAGGAGCTTGATGTGATTGATGGTCTGTGGGAGTGAGAATGACAGTTGGTGTACACAGAGGGTGTGAAGCAGAGAAAGGCTGCAGGCCCCGGCAGGAGCCATTCAAACTGATAATAGCATAAAGGCTTCTTAGTTGGATGAAAAGAACATAAAAGTATCAACTGTACATTTCATGTCTCTTTGGGATGTTTGCAAAGGTCAAATCAGCCAATATGGATCCCAGAGAGACTTTAAATCTTGTTAAGATATCCTGGGAAGTTCAAGCTAAAGGGCATTTACTTGTTTGTTTAATTCATAAAATGTGTTATTTATTATCTTATATATTTGTCTTTTCCTGTGACTTGCTGGAAAATTAGCAAAAAAACATGGGAAACCAGTATGGAGGTCAGAAAGTATGATAAGTTAGATAAAGAAACAGTGGAAGAATGAATGCACTGGTCCTATTTTGGGCTTTCGATTTCAGAGCTCAGTGTCTGTAACATTATAAAAGTTGATGTAACAAGTGAGAAGTGTGTGGCCAATTACTGCTCCAGAGGCTGCAGTGGTCAGAAGTAATGAAGTGTGATTGCTGCCCCGACGCGATGCAAGCCAAAAGCAACATGTTTTTATAAGATCTCTGGTAACAAGAACATGTCTCAAAACAAATAGCCCATATGTTTTACTACCACATTCAATATCACTGAAATCCAGAGGATCCAGCATGCAAATCGCAAAGAATCCTCTGAAAATCAGCCTAATTTGTCCTAACTTTCTAAAAGTGAAAGTCTTCTTATCAAAAAATTTGGAATATCCTTTCTGTTCTGTGGTCTGTTTGTGTTCTACTTAGTGTTTTATTTTTCCCTGTATTGTCTTGTATGTCCTTTCAATCAGTGTTAATTTAATTAACGAAAACAGTGACTAAATATGTCGGTTGACGACCCTTTTTTCCATGACTCAGATGATGAGACAGCACCGACGTCACACTGCCTGTGACTATATCAACATGCAATATTGTTCAATATAATCTGATGACTAAAAAAGACTTGAATGTCAACAGTTTTCATGGACTAAAACTGTACTAAAGTAATTACGGTTTTCTTTGACTAAGATAAGACTAAAATGCCCAGACTTTTACTCAACTAAAACTTGACTTAAAAGAAAACAGGATGAGGTTGACTAAATACGGTAAAAAAAACTAACAGGGACATTTGACACAGGACTAAGACTCCATAAAAATTTGGATTTTGTCATTGTGAAATTGAAAAATGTAAATAAAGTATAAAAGAAAAATCTGAATATATTTCTTGTTTGCATGCACACCTCAAATAAAGGACAGAACGTGCTTACCACAACAAAAATCTAAAGTAGCTTGCTCGTGGGCTAACTACCCTGAAAAGGGTTGTGTAATATGTGAAGAAAGTACATTCATATTCATATTCATTTGATGAACAAAGGCAAATTTAGCTTTACAGAAGACCCATTTAATTTCAGCAAAGAAAATATTTGGTAGCCCGTACTACGTGAGTTACATTGGTGCCATGCCATTGTTCCAACATCCCATTAGTCCGACGGCCCAATAGTCTGAAAAATGGCCCATTGGTCCCACAGCCCATCTGTCCGACAACCCGTTATGCCTATGTGGGCCGTAAGAGCAATGGGGATGTGTTTTCGGCATAATGGGCTGTCAAACAGATGGGCTTTCAGTCCAGAGTTACACAGCTAACAGCAGCATTTACAGAGAGAGAGGGCAGCCGTGAGCCACTAAACCTCCACTACTGGATATATGGAAGGTGAAATCACACACTTTACTGACTCTTTACAAACTGACTCTTTATGGTCCACATTATACCTGTTAAAGATCAGCATATAAGCAGTGTTATTGTGGGCATGTTAGCATGCTGATGTTAGTATTTAGCTCAAAGCACCACTGTGTCTGCCTCACAGAGCCGCTAACATGGCTGCAGACTCTTAATGTTATTGAAAGCCATTAGCAGTTATCAGTGACACAGAAAAAACACCTTTAACATAAAACAGTGCCGTTTAAAGCCTCTACAATTTGTAAACACTTGCCACTCCAAAGAGCTCTTGTTTTATCTTTTATCATATTCCTTCCTCTTCTGCTTCCATCCTCTCCATCATGTAAAACATTGTCATGAAACCTGTCACATAAATCCAAAGCAGGGACCTTTAGTTCTCCCTCAGGCTCTAATGAGTTCGTCTGGCCCCAACAGTGCTCTCTGTCATCCTGTCGGTCCCTCTGCAGGGGACGAGGCCTCCTCTCAGCCTCCCGGCCGGCCCTCGCTGACCCCTGTATTGAGCTCGCTTTAATTTACTGTCTTTTCCCATCTTTATTTATCAGGGCCAAGTGGCACAGCCAAACAATAACATACGGCCTCTTCGGAAGGAAGTATTAGTGGATTACATTGTGGTTTACTTTTCCTGGGCCAGGACAGATTTGTGCGGCTGGCTTGAGGTCAGCATTGTGGAGAGGCAAAAAACCCCTCTGCAGTTGGATCAAAACTGCAGTTTGGTGTAGTTATTTCAGATGATTTGTCAAGAGCAATATGTTTGACTGTTACAGATGTTATTGTTGACTTGTGTGGAAATAAAAAGACATTAAATCCATCAAACTCTGAAGATGGGAAGTGAAAAACATCCTCTGAATCCTGGTTACAGCTGTTTCAATTAGTCGTTTTACTGGTCCCGCAAATAAACTCAGAGTGGATTTAAGCTACAGCTGCAATCAAGATGATAGTTACGAACATCTCCTATACACCGGGACGGGATTCCAATTATGTGCGAGATCACCCCAAGCATAACACGGATCAGCATCGTGCACAGAGGTCAGAGACACACATTTGAGAGATCCTCACAGATGCATTCCTGCACAATTAATGCACAATAAGAAGCACGGCCAAACAAAACAACCTCCGAACAGGCAGCGAAAGGTAAACAAAGCAGCAGTAACAGTGCAGATGTTGATAAGCACCAGGAAACACAGGTGCATTTGCTCAGATTTGGACCTCATCTGCCTTCAGTGGGGTCGACCACCCGGTCTACTTGGCCCAAATCACCGGAGTGGCCTTTAATTCAGGAAACGTATCGGCTTCCCACCTGCAGCATACATGTCTTTCTGGAGACAGAATAAAAAACCATCGGAATTGTTCCATTGCTGTCATGAGTTATAAAGTCTAATAGAAATTAGCAGATGGTTAACAGCGGTTTAATGGGCGTAATCATCACTTTTAGCACCCATGGATCCAGTGTTATTTGTTTATTTTTGACAAGTGTTTGGTATTTTGTGCTAATTTTGTAATGTTTTTTTATTCAGTGTATCAGGAAATGCATCTCAGAGCCCCACAATCTCTTTATTTCTCACTCTGTGAGGTGCAATTCTAAAGGCAGCCAAATGAAAAAAGATAAATTGGGCGAGATAGAGGGATAAAATTCATGTCTTTAATATAATATGATGAACTCTGCTCTAATTCAATAAACAGTGTGAGTGGTTGCTCATTCATTGGTAGTTCAGAGTGTTCATACTGAGGCTATTGAGTGAAAGCATTGAGTAGTGAGCTGGAGAGACCTATTTGTGTCCTTGTGGAGTGTTACAGTGCTTCAACACTGAAATCATAGCAACCTCTACTGGTAGACCGTCACCCTCACATTTACCCTAAAGTGATCAAATATCACTCAGAAAAACAGACTTTTGCCTTTTATTCCCTTTATCTGTCAGACTGTACGTCTATTTAACAATGTATATGACTGAAAGAAAAATCAAGTTTTATTATTCTTACTTCCTGATAAAAATAAAAAAAACTCGCTAGTCGTCACATTGTTGTGTGAAGGAAGGATGAATGATCCTCCTGCTGCCACAGTCTGAAGAAGATATGGCACAGACTTCCACCGCCATCAAGACTGTTCCAGGTCCCTGCTGATCTGCTGTGATATAAAAATACAAGCAGCCTTGGAGGTAATATCCAGCTATGCTTGGAAAAAAATTCAGGAAAAGCTCCAGATGGTGCTCCAAAAAAGAAACAGGGTTTGAGGGTTGTCTTGGATGTGACAGATGGACCGTGCGTCCTTAATGTGACTTGTGACTATTATTATTATCATATCCAACACTCTAATTGAGGAAGCATTGAAAGGAAAACATTTGTCTTTGTCTTCCTTCACTGACACCGCTGCATATAAATCCTGCTGCACAAACAAAAAACCAAAAGAATTTTGGCAGATTCTTGTGTGTCGTTTAAAAATGAGGAAGTCCTGTGGCGTGGTGGTGGGGATTATTTTTTTAATCACAAGATGTTGTCACAACATGCTTGCAGGAGTGTCTCATATATACATGATTTTCATTGTTTAAACCACATCAGTTGCGAAAAAAGCAGTTGCTTCCGTGGTATTATATTCTCATCCTGAACCTGAAACTGTAATGACCCTGTTTGTCCTTGTGGTGGAGCACTAACCCTCCTCTCAGACCAGAATGTGAAACTGTAATATATTACCACTCTGACTTGGTTTGAGAAGACGCCCTGTGCTGATGCTCGATGAGTCACTTCCACTCTCCATGACAGACTGCCAACAGCTGCAGCTTCATGTCTGTGTGCATGTGTGTGTGTGCCAAGTTCTATTTATAGATAGCCCCCCTCTGCAAACACTAATATGAAAAAGCAACACACATAAAACTGCACCACGTATCTTCACATAAAACACAGCTCTTAAAACGGCCCTAAACGCCTCTTGTCAGAGCTCAGTTTTGCAAAGCAGGAAGTCTTGATGTCGATGGTGCTAATGTCAGGATGCAGGCTGGTGTCTTAAGTGAGTGGGTGAATCGTGATCTCACCACCAGCTGCTCTGCAAGACTAAACCCCTTCATGCGTAAGCAGGAGATCCTCGTCTCCTCCAGGTATCACATTCTTTCCTGGTCAGATGCTCCCTGTTTCTTTTCTCACCTCAGATTAAGTGTCTCCTTGTATCTGTGACACTCTCTGTTTAAGTCTTGGCTGCACCTCCTTCAGGCTTTATAAAGTTTTGCTGCAGCCTCACAATGGTGGTCATTGTTTTTTTTTTTTAACTCTCTGTTGAAGATCATTTAGAAACGACAGTGAAACTGCAGACGGCAGCGGTTACACTTAAATGCGCTTAAATCTTTCTTCTGATTTAAGTGTAAATTGTGAAATTATTTCAGTATTTAAAGCCTCTGGAAAAGAGACAGAGACATAATACCAGGGGTTGTCTTACTCTGTTGTTTTCTCTGCACCTCGTCATGCCTCTCTGTAAAAGTTGTGGGCAAATGGTCATCATTTCATTTACTACCTCCCTTCTCCCTGTGAAAACTTTGCTATCATCACCGTCAAACCTGACAACAGGAATGACCAGTTGTGGAATGTAGCCTATGAGATACTTGTACTTTACTTGAGTATTTCCATTTCATGCCACTTTATACGTCATAATACTTTTTTCTCCACTACATTTATCTGACAGCCATAGTTACAGTCCAAATAAGATTTTACATATTTTAAATACAAAACACATGACGAGCATAAAAAATACAATATAATAATACACTATATATTAGTGTACATTTTAGCTACATGCATACTTTTATTTAAGTAACATTTTCAATGCAGAGCTTTTACTTGTAACAGAGTATTTTCAGTAACTTTTGCCGAACCGCAGCCACTTTAGTCACAAGTCACAATAACAGGCAGTGGTGGAAAGCAAGTAAGTACATTTACTCAAGTACTGTACTTAAGAATATTGAGGTACTTTCCTTGAGTATTTCATTTTCCTGCTACTTTATACTTCTACTCCACTACATTTATCTGACATGTTTAGTTATTGTTCAAATTAAAATTTTTCATACCTGCTATATGTATACAGTGTATTTATATACATATATAGATATATATATATACACACACAATATATATATATACTATACTGTATGTATATTTACTAGTTACTTTTCAGATTAAGATTTTACATATAAAACATCTGACAAACATAAATTTCTCTTGATTGCTAAGAGGTTGTGCGTATATATTTGCATTTTGCTGGAAGGTTGTTTTTATATCTGTTGAAGTTAGAAAGTTAATAAGAGATACTGTGAATACATATCAGTTGGTAAGTCTTTGATGGTCTTTGTGTCTGTGCACTTGCTGATTAAGCTTTGCACCCCAGTGCTCTGTTTACTTCTAGTTACAAGCTCTACAATCTGTGATGAAACATGAGGTGGTGACCAGTGTCAGGGAAAGACGATCAGGTCGGTAGCCTGGGATGACTCGAATACTTTCCACCGTCATGTTAGGGTTTGCTCTCCCCATTATAGAGCTGTAGCTGCAAGCGAGAGGGTAGGAGGCAACAGGGGGAGAAAAAGCTACAGAAAACAAAGATTTGAGCAGTAAGGAGATGAATATGTTCAAGCTAATCTGACAGCTGTTAAGGAAGAGCATTTAGCACGATTAATTGCGACTGAATCGACACATTAATACTTATAATTATGTCTGGCAAAGAGACCGGCCAAGCTTCCCAAAGGAAACCATCCACCAACAAAAATATCAAGAAGTTGCGCACTATTAGCATGGTGTGCAGCCTGACGAGCGGCTGGCAGCAGTGGGTGACAGAGAATGAGAAGAAGCAGGCCAGTGAACCCAGCGGCTGGGCTCCATCTTCACTGGGAGGACCAACAGAGAAACCCAGAAAGACATGGGTCCCAAAGAAACCTTCTCCCACCCAGACCCAGCCAGCAGAAGCTTCTCAAAATCATGTCATTAGTTCTGGAGAGACTCAAAAGACCGTAACTCACGACAAGGTAACCCAAGATGCATCCAAGACTGAGGAGGTTAAGACCTCAGCTGAGCAACCAGTTGCATCTCGCATCAAGGTAAAGCAAGTGGTGAAGACGGTGACCACCGGGGTTCAGGAGAAAGGTGCCGGCATCGAGCTCCTGACCGAGAAGATCAAGAGGGAGTCTCTGCCATCGGTTGAGGAGATTGACAGGCTTCTGAAGAAGAAAAGCTCGCCCACACGCCGCAGAAAATGCTCCAACATGGTATCTTCTCTGACCAAAAGCTGGAAGCAGGTGGAGAAAGAGCAGAAGCTCGGAAAAGAGGGAGGAGGACCAGGAGAGGGACACACCTGTGGTGGTGATAAAGGCGAGGCAGAGAAGGAGCGACTGGACTTAGAGGACGCTCAAACACACGGGACAAGCTCTTTGAATGAGGACTCTGAAGAAGACTCTGAGTCAGCCACAAAGATTAAAAGACCCCCAGTCCCAACGTGAGTACAACCAGTGTGCTTCATTTTGTTTTTCCAGTACAGAGAGGAAGTTTTAAAATGTCCTCTATTTACTGCTGAAATGCTGAAAAACAAAATTAAGAAATAATGACGTAACGATATCCCTCTCCCCGGCATATTCTTAAAGGTCAGGTGAAATAGTACCTTTACTTCCTTAAAGTTTCCTTCTGAAACAGGATATTGAAACATTTGACAGTCAGGCATCAATCATAAGTGCAAATCAATGTTAGCTGTGGAGAGAATGATAAAAGGTGATTTGACAGGATGGGCAGAAAGCCAGGGTTGTTGAAATATTTGTTCTGACTTTATTCGTTGAAGACCCACCTGTGCACCGTGAGGTCACAGATTAAGATGGGAAATTTTCCTGGAAGTAGCAGTTTCCACACAGATCAAGAGTCGATTCCATGACAACTTTAAAAAACAACAACACACACAGTCTAATAAAAGCTTTCAAAGGTTGTCTTACAGTATTGTAGTTTCAAAACACTTTCATTGCAGGATATTTGAAGAGATAGGCAATCTCAGAATATTAAACAAGTTTCCCAATAACAAGCAATCAAGGAAGCGTGTGCAGCAGTGGGTTAGAAAACACACTGCTACGATGTCCTATTAGCTTACGTATGGACGTTTTTAGTATTTAGAAATGAAGCAACTTGTCTGAAACCAGTAAAACTACTGCTTAATACATACACATTATGTGGTACTCATCGCTGCACTCCCAAACAAGCCACACTTTGATAGATCGGCTTTAGCTAGCTAACATGACACATGGGATGCCAGTGAGACACGGCAGCTAGTAGCAGTGATAAGGCTAACACAGGCTACACAAAAGCTGTGTCCGAAATCACTCCCCATTTGCAATATAGTGAACTATATTTACCGTCATATCGAGTGTGAATGTATCCGCTATATAGTGCCCTCAGAAATTCCACAATGGAACGAAAAAAGTAGTGTCCATGTCATGGACATCTAACAGCCCCACAATGCAATGCGCTGCATTTTATAGATGCAAAAATTACAGTTGTGCGACTCAACCGCTGTCAGTGATGACGCAAAAAATGATGATAAGTGTCCAAAATATCAATTTACTGCTCACTATCGAGGAAACTATCAAGTGTCCATTATGAAGGGGGAAGTGAATGAGTGAATTTCTTCCTTCTCACAAGAGACTAAGAAGCATTGAGCACATTGAGAACACCCAGGTTCCAGAATAGCACATATCCTGAAGCTGTCCGCCTCCTTAACACTTCAAACATAGCTCTGCAAGTCACTCGGCAGGTTAAATAACTGGGCAGATGTTTTTAAAGCACTTGAAGCACTTGATCTCGTGGGCTGTTTGACGTTGCTACTAATTTCCCTACAAGTGCTAGTGTTTTATATATGGTG